>OZ010574.1:34680942-34690942 GCA_963932145.1 Acanthosepion lycidas
TGAAAAATATTTTTTCACGTGAATTAGAATTTTTGTCGATACTGTTATTTATTCATAGTCTCGAATGAAGGTAACTCAAATAAGAAGTAGTATGTTGCTTGGAGTTGACGTAGTCCTGCTGAAATAGATATTAAGCAGATAATCTAACTCTCTACTTGTTTGTTCCGTTATTTATTATGTATAAAAATACACAATTATGGCACAAGGTCGATAAGGGCGAGGGGTTGAGGCTGGTCATCACTATCTATAACCTAGCTAATCTGATTCACGACCCATTCACACATTACAATTTCTACATTCACCATAAGAACTCGTACGTCACCAATCAATCCGCCATACACCATAATACCACATTCTCTCAAGGGAGACCTACAAAACGTGCCACATGCCATAAAAATCTAATATAAAATTTGTACTTAAAACTTTATGGATGAATAGAGAGGGAGATGAACCCAGTAACAAATTAAAATATTAACACAAAACAGATTAAACGTAACTGATGTTAGTAGGGCCCGTCCAACCGTCAAAAATCAAAAATTTGGACAAAATCAAGAGGCTCTCTCGCTAAGGGACTGGGAAAGGAAAAAATATTACGGACATGGTAAATATAAACGCTGACCCAGTCGAGATGAAAAGGTGGCCAAAACAAACTGGGAAGGTTTGGAATCTCGACTTGCATCATGACTAAAGAGGCAACCAGGAAAAACACTTAATCAACTTGTTTATTCCTTCTACGGAACATTCTCGGCGTCTGTATTTATGTATTCGGACGAGTCCATGTCCTTTTTGGGCGAGGTGTGTTCACCTTCACAACACACACACACACATACATATATATAGTGATTTTCCAAGCGTACTTTAGATGTGGCACAAGGACGAAAGTATGGGGCACACCGTGAGGATCGAACTCACTACTCAGTCGTAATTGATCAAGCGAAACAAGCTTGCTAACCCTTACACCACTTTGAACACACACACACACACACACACACACATAACGATATATATATTTTTTTATATCAAAAACACTATTGGGGGAAAATATATGACAAAGTGGAAAAAAAGGTTTCTTGTGACGCGAATCGTCCTTTAGAACTTAATCGACTACACATTTCTTTTTTTTATCTCGCCAATTTCATTTCGATTATTTTTCTTTCCCTCACTTTTGTTAGTAGATATCCCACATTGTAATAATAGAAGATCTGCCAGAAATGGTGAAATGTTTTTAGGACCCAGGCGCAAATTTACTGTAGATAACCTTTCAAAAACATTCTCTAGAAAGTTTCGTCGTAGTGAATCGTTTTCTCCTCTGATCAGAGTAGCATTTTTTTATGTCAGAATTCTAATCAGTCTCGTTACGGTGTGCAACCAAAGTATGTGTTTTGTAAAATATCACTTTTGTGATAATAACCTACAATAGCCTTCAGCGTTGAACCTAAAGGCAACTATAGCCTTCCCTTCCTAGATATTATGTTACAAAGAAACAATAGCGAATCCAAATTTGACGTTTAAAAAAAGCTACCAACTCAATGACCTGGTCAATTTTTACCTCAACCACTCCTACAAAACGAAACGGGTAGACTAAAAATAGTTTTTCCTCTAGTCTCATTTTATTCATTTTGTCTCCACTACAGATAAAATCTGAGAATATTTACATATATACACCTCTCTCTCTCTCTCTCTCTCTCTCTCTCTCTCTCTCTCTCTCTCTCTCTCTCTGCGCGTTTGTGGATATTTCCGTGTGCGCCTAAGTTTCTACTTGCAAATCAACATTTTAGATTCTTTTAAGGAAACTTCAACTCTGTAATCCTTACCTGGATAAAGTCGAAACAAGGAAGCTTACCTCCGAAGAATGGATCAGATCTAAATTACTATGTTACCCGTATATACCAACGAATTATCGATAATTAATTAAAACTTCCCCGTCAAAAAGAAGTCACATGTTCCTTGCGAAAAAAAGAACATGCTTGGTAATGGTAATTGTATTATTAAGCGTTTCCGCACAAGGAAACATTCGGCTTTCATTGACTGAACAGCTTGTACTACTGTGAATTCTAATTTATAAAGTCTTTTCTCTTAAAACATTTTTTAAGGAAAATAGGTTTCTCAAGTTCAATAGCTGTTTTCCAGTACTGATTAGGGCTTCCATTCCTAACGTTTTATTTGACGTAGAGCTCAATGTCAACATCTTGATTATGTCATTATTTTCTCTTTGAGTTCCACCTGCTATCCATTTTGCTTGCTGCTGACACTGGTAGTTCGTAGTGACGTAGTTTCTGCTTTTGGTACACTTCTGTTATCTGACGGTGAGATTAGAGACTTTAAGTTATATCCTTTCTCAGCTGTCTTGGAAAACCAAATAATTTAAACATTTTGTTCTTGGAAATGTGCCAATCCAAAATGTTTTCATAATTATTATTATGATGATGATGATTAGAGGGGGATGTAAGCCAATAAAGTGACGCGGAGTTACAAATATACAAACCCAATATATTCATCATGATAAATCAGACTAATACTGAGTATTTATTAGTCCACCCACGAGGACCAAATGTGGCACAAGGCCGGTTTAATGTGGGTATCTCCGAGCCCGTAGGCTCGGCCAAAAATATGGCCTTTGAACCCGCCTTGACGGGTTCAGGCCCTGTCTACCTCCCCGGGTGAAACCTTGCCCTTCGGCAAAGCCTCGTCCGGGTTCCTCTCTGCTAACGCAGAGAGTTGGACAGAAGGCGTCCGCAGTCAAAGACCGCGAGACGGCACTGAAAATCAGACTAATACTAGGTACGTATATCACAGCTAATTGAGTGCGACATAGACAAGGTTTGACCAAAGCAGCGCAAAATCTTGTAGGTGTGATTCAGTTAGAAATACCTATAGGTCAGGTAACCTTAGCCTGCTTAGACGGACTCTGATAGAGGATGTTTCCGTATATCTCAATATGACTCCCAAGTTGCCTTTGCTGCTTCATCTTTCAAACATTTTTTTGTGACATAGACATATTGTTCCCCGACTATTCCCGCTTATGAGCAGAGACAAACTCAATTGGTTAATGTCAGATAGCTGCTATGCAAAAATGCGATACTGATCGGTATACTTACTGTAGCAACATAATCATTCATCGAAATATATATGTTAACACGTCTTGTCAAGATCAGAAGCCACCAAGATGTAAAGCATCATGACGCGCATGATTATTATTATTAACAAAGTAGTACTATCATTTATTATTATTATTATTTAGTAATAGTAGTATTAGTAGTAGTTGTATTATCTGAGTTTTGAAATGACATCCGACACATACGGTATTTACTCTGTACCCACCACTAGGACGAGATGTGACACAAGGTCTATTTCTAGGTGGGGACCCGAGTGCGTACACCCGGGACAGAAACAAAAATTCCCCTCCCGCAACCGTCGGTTGCGCTGGTCTCGGTGCGAGCACCGATCCCTCCCTCTCGTGCAATGGGAGGGCGCGGCCTCGGGCAACTGTTCCCCAGGGCTGGGCATCTCTTCAGTATTATTTTCCTCAGTTGCCCCTCTGTCCTTTGACAGAGAAACCCCTGAGCGCACTCTGTCCAAGGATAGAAACGCAACTGAGTGATGATAAATAGACGTGAAATTACTCAAAAAGAGTAAGGTACATAGATTTTTCGACCGGCCGATGACGGTCATATATCAGCTCCTATCCACACCTTAGGGACTCAACACTTTCCTTTGCACATGTGCTGATCCAAGCGACGGTGCTAGCTGCGCTCTCCTAATGATATCAGATATCCATAAGGTGTCTTACAAGGTAGAGTGATTTCTGGAAATAGTCTGCTCTCTCTTCAGGATGGTCTTATACCAAGGTAGTGCAAGGTCTATCAGGATCCATTCCTGACTGGTCTTGTATGATAGTGTGATGCCATGTCGATTACTCTCCGAGCACTTGTCAACCAAGATATTCTTATCTCACATATGTCTCATCTGTTCATAACCAGCTAATGACGATGGCAAATGTTCATATCGCTTCCCTGTTTGTCCATACACTAAAGTCCATATTTCTTACATTGTTCTCAGTGGTTTCAAAGGGTTACTTTGTCATGGTATAGTCTGTACTCTTTTTGTACCAGTTGAGTGTAACTACTGACAATGTAACACACACTTTGAGCAGTTATCCCACTTTTACTCTACAAGGGATAACTAGATGCTTTATCAATAGGATGCTTGATGGACATTGTTCTGAAGTACTTCTCTGGTGCTGCAAAGATTATCTCTTTGGGATCCTTTCTCAATGATCAGTTCTTAAGCCGCCACCAAGATTTACGAGATTACCTTAAATGGGCGATTTTCATGGAGTCTCTCCAGGAGATTCTTTCGAAAATGTTTTGAAATCGATATTCACAGTTTGGTATTACACATCTACGCCAAATAAATAATGTTGTTATACATAACGTTAATAGTTTAATGACTTCCTGTTTTTGTATAACATCTTTCACTTCAAATGCAACGTCTGTATAGAAATGTATTTAGTCTAGCATTAAATAGTTTAATAATAATCTCTGAATGTAGCTGGCCGAAAATTTCAGCTATTTTATGCGAAACGAAAAAAGAAATGTAAGCAGATGACATAGCTTCTAATTTAAATTAATTTGACTATTTTAAGGTTTGTATATTATACCCAGTCTTGGATTGCGGAATCGGAGAGCCGAGTTCGAATTCCAGTCGAATCCATAATATTCACTTACGTGCTAATACTCTTGGGAAAGATATGAATCCCCTTCTTCTCCCCCCACCAACTATGGATAAATAACAGGACAGACTGGGTTCTATAGCCATGGGTTGCAATTGGCCTACCAAAAAAAAAAAAGAAAAATGGTAACTTACTGCGGGAAAAATCTGTCTCGTCAGTCATGTATCAAAAGATACATGGTCGCCTTAGCGTGTATCCCGCATGGCACATAACTGACTGATATTATACTCAGCAAGCATGGTGGATTAATAGATAGTGGCTCGGACTGAGGAATCTTAGAGCCACGTTCGAATTCCAGTCGAAATACCCTTCGGAAACCTATGAATCCTCTTCTTTCCCTCCAGCTATGGTTGAATAGCAGGACAGGACGGGTTCTATAGCCTTGAATGGCAACTGGTCTACCGTAGACATAAATGTCAACCTACTGCTAGAAAAATCTGCCTCGTTAGTCATGTATCGAAAGATACATAATCGCTTAGACGTGAATCAAACATGGCACATAACTGACTGGTATACTCTCATGGAGAAAGGAAGAATTATAATGTGTAGCACGTCTTGAATAATTAATGAATTGCTTGTTGAAAATTGAAGCATACAGAATTTAAATGTATAATAATTCAAATTCCTTTCTTTTGTTCGCATTTAAGACCTGTAGGACATAAAATAAACATTTTTCAGTTATACATACATATATATATATATATATATATATATATATATATATATATATATATATATATATATATATATATGAAGAGTTTTAAGGTGGTTCTATATTTATGGGCTAAAGTGCTCAATATCAGAGATAGACCGTATGTAAATATAAATATAAAAGTGAACATTGAAGTCAACACTCAGAGGCGAAAGGCTGTTTCATGCTAGGCGCAATCGTCAGGTCTGACAGTACTTGACGTAATTTTCAGTTGACAATATGAGTATAATAGCGTTTTCTAAATTCTTCTAGTTGCTAAGGACATTTTGTTTTCTTATTATTCGTCATTTGTTTTGATAAACTCATTTCGTTTTTGCCTTGTAAAGGTTCACATTCGACGAAACGCGTCGGCTAATCTTACAGTTTTCCTATTGTCTTTTACATCTATAAATATTATCTTTTTCTACACATTAACTCTGAGAAATTTTTCATATATATATATATATATATATATATATATATATATATAAACAGAGAGAGAGAGAGAGAGAAATGATACAAATAAAAAGTTTGCCACTTAACTGATTGATGATACCTTTAGCATCTTGAAGCCAGAGTTTCGTAGGCGGACCCTCCGAGAATTACTGCGTACACTTCTCACTGGGTATCACCAATTGAGTGCTTATACTTCCCGATTTTTCTCCTTCATGTGTACTTTTTATTGGTACAAGTTTTTTCATAGTGCATGTGTGCGTTTACGCGCATGCGCCCGTGCACCCTTCTGCACGTATATGCTTACGTGTAGAATATGATTAATTGTCCTTTCCGTCGTCTTTTTTTCACTTAAAATCACTCTTTAACCTTTTCTCTCTTTTTCTCATTTTTTTCTCTTTTCTTTCAATTGTTACCATTCGACTTCCGGTTTTCTAGACATGCTCTGTCTGTGTATGTGTGTGTGGGGGGAGTTTATGTTTATAACTGGCACTTCTTTAGAGAAGACGGCCATCTCTTCTATATTAAACTGAGCGGCCATGTGCTCGCAAATATCTTTGCAAACTAATCTCGCACCTCCATAACTTTTTACATATGTGACAATCGAATGTCTTTTGGAGAGTTTTGAAAGTGGCTGTCTTCTCATGCACTCTTATTTGTCTCTTCAGCCTGGCGTCAGACCTGCAAATCTTATAATAAAACTGGCATAAGTACTCTGTAAGTTTGTCAGGAAAGGCATCTGTTCTTCATCTTTTCTGCTCTTCATCTTTACTGCTCTTCATCTTTTCTGATTCTTCATCTTTTCTGTTCTTCATCTTTACTGCTCTTCATCTTTTCTGTTCTTCATCTTTTCTGTTCTTCATCTTTACTACTCTTCATCTTTAATGCTCTTCATCTTTTCTGTTCTTCATCTTTACTGTTCTTCATCTTTACTGCTCTTCATCTTTACTGCTCATCTTTAATGCTCTTCATCTTTTCTGTTCTTCATCTTTTCTGTTCTTCATCTTTACTGCTCTTCATCTTTACTGCTCTTCATCTTTTCTGTTCTTCATCTTTACTGTTCTTCATCTTTTCTGTTCTTCATCTTTACTGCTCTTCATCTTTAATGCTCTTCATCTTTTCTGTTGTTCATCTTTACTGCTCTTCATCTTTTCTGTTATTCATCTTTACTGCTCTTCATCTTTAATGCTCTTCATATTTTCTCTTTCTCATCTTTTCTGTTCTTTATCTTTTCTGATCTTCATCTATTTTTATGACTTTTGTCAGAACGGCAAAGCTGAACAAAATTTCTATCATTATTTTCAAAGCTAAACTGATATTAATGATAATATTAGCAGTTTCCTTACAAGGAAACATTCGACATTCATTGACTGAGCGGCCAGTGCTACTGTTGGTTGAAATTTGTAAAATCTTTCTTCTAAAACATTTTTTCGGAAAAGTAGATTTCTCATTTCCTGTAACTGTTATCGATCTTTCCCAGCCTTTTCTTTGAAGTATTGTGGAAGCACCACATATTCATTTGCAATTCTTTTTAGGCATGGCCGGTGTGGAATGCCATCAAGTGATGTAGTTTCTGTTTTCTGGTACAGTTCTTTGATTGTGATTCTGTAGCGCCAGTGCATGAGGTTCGAAAAGGAATGACCCTCTAGATGACCTGCATGATTCCCTCGCTAGAAGCTATTTTTTAATCATTGATCTGAGAAAACGGTTCGTAAGTTTCTTTACGCTTGCAGAAATCTCTTCCGGAGCCATCCTTTTACGCCAACTTTGATCTTTAAAAATTTAATTGCAATGTCAATCGTTATCTACTGCTTTCCTGATTACTCTACAATTGTTCTCCCTCCTTTATAACATTTCTGCTTTCTAATTCTTTCCCAACACTTAATCCCTTGTGTCTTAGTGGCTTTACTGCTTTGCTTGGAGTAAATTCGATTAAAAGTTGAAATTTTCTTTTTTAAGCATTTCACACTAAGCAAGTCAGGAGGCCACGAGCACGCAAGGGTTTACAGAGAGTGGGAACAAGAATAAAGAGGCTTGATAGAAGAAAGAATGAAGAGAAGGACGGGGAATAGATCAGGGCATCTGGAGATATCGATTGATATTGCATTTGAATAGTCGGAGATTATAGCTATCAGGGTAGCAAGTAAGAGGGAGGGAGTTCCACAGACGGGAAGTGAGAGACATGAAGCTATTGGAGTAGAAGAGACGGGTACATATAACCGTTTTGAAAGTGAAAGGGTGGGACTGAGATGCCAACCTAGTAGCACGTTTAAATTCATGCAGTTTGGGAACCAGCGAAAGTAGCTCGTCGGAGCTACCGTGAAAGTGTTTAAAAAAAGACAGAGGGAAGCGTATTTTCTTAACGAATTTTGCGCCATACTTATGAAGGTACACGAAGTTATTTAAGAACATGTCCCGAACTTTTAGGCTAAAAGTTTGGTTTTGAGGACATTTTTTGTTGTTGGGTAAAACTACCCATAAGGCAGCCTATTCAATATTCAGTTTCCTATGATACATTTTGTGGAAACTATTATCGATATAACTGATATATACCCTATTTAGGTAATTTGACAATCCATGACAGAGATTGCTGGAAAATCAACTCATTGATGAAGAAGAGACTTGAAGCAAAATAAATGTGGTTCTACAGAAAGATGCTGAGGATACCATGATCGGACATGTGAGCAAAGAGGTTTAGAGAAAATGAGAACAAAAAGGAAATTTTTAATTAATATAAGGAAACGGCAGTTGAAGTTCTGGGATACGAAATGAGGAAGTAGATCTTGTAAAATCTTATACTCGCAGGATAGATTGAGGGAGAGAGGAAAACGGCCCATAATATACTTGATGAGCTAGAAAACATGGATGGTAGAACAAGGTTTGGGAGAAACAGCAAAAAGACAAGACTTAACAGCATTTCGTAAAATAACATAGACATGTACATAATATTAGACAGATATTAGTTGATAACACAATAATATTCACACATACACAGTAAAAAGAACCTTCAGATATTGGAGGCCATCTACATTAAAATAAAGCAAACCACACTCAAGAAAATTTTATTTCAAAGTAGTCACAGCATATGACCTTGGATCTAGACATATGGTTCTGTTGTTAATATTAGGTTGGTGCAAAAATAATGACGTAATAATGTCGTTTTTTGACGTTAAAAATACGTCAAAAAACGACATTATTACGTCATTATTTTTGCACCAACCTAATATTTTGTTCTCTCTCATGGTACGACTTCATAAAACTGTATCATGAATTTACAACGTGCGTCTGCTATTCTGCGACCGTTATTGCTGCATAGCAATCTTCTTTGTCAGTATAAGAGAATGTCATCTTTGTGATATCTTTGTTTACATGTGTATATAACTACTCCGAAGATGGTTCTAGTGAGAGAAATATTTAGATCAAGGAACAACATAATAAAAATATCCAAATGTTGGACAATTTTTGTCTTTATTTTCTCCCGAAACTAAAGCCACTATACGAAGCTTATAATCGCTCATGGTCAAACATAATAGACATTCGTTGTCTGTTGTATTTAACAGTATATGTTTGAATAATAATCTGCTGCCCCAATACACTATATATATATATATATATATATATATATATATATATATATATATATATATATATATATATATATATATATATATATATATATATTATGCATTACTATTCAACGCACTAAATGTATTACTTGCTCACCGTAATGCATCGTGCCATACTTCTGATTTAAAATAAAAAATTCTTGGATATTCAGGTGGCTAGACGAAAAGACGGTGGCATAATGGATAGAGGCTCGGATTGAGGAATCGGAGAGCCGAGTTCGAATTCCAGTCGAATTCGTTATGTTCACTTGCCCTTTGCGTGTATGTTGTTAGTGTTACAGAGATGTTTTATTTTCCGAACACAACTCATTCTGGCGGTGTTAATACTATCAAGTGTTGGCTTTTTCTTTTTTATTATTAAGGCTTCCATTATTTTTTATCTTTTTTACACGTGGATAAGGTTATTATGTTTGTATTTTCTACTAGTATGTTTCGGAATTATAAAACATTTCCACAGTTTCTACATACTCTGTGTCCCAAAAAGAAAGCACTTGTTTG
>OZ010574.1:34695942-34728442 GCA_963932145.1 Acanthosepion lycidas
CCAGAGTCCTAGTCAAAATAGCATAGATATTGTCCTATTTCAGGTGTAATTCTATATCGCGTTTTATTCGTATTATTCACCCATTTAAGTGGCACACGTGATACACGCTTGGGTGATCATGTCGCTTTCGATTCATGACTGAATAGGCAGAAGATTTTCCCGCAGTAGGTTGCCGTTTCTTTCTGCTCTAGAATCCAGTCTGTCCTGCTATTCAGCGTATAGCTAAGGAGAGAACTGATTGTTATTTGAACGTAAGTGAATGTAACGAAATCGACTAGAATTCGAACCCAGCTCTCCAACTTCTCATCCCGAGTCGATATCCATTACACTACAGCGCATATTATCTCCAAAGACATAATTAATAAGTAAATAAATAATGTGTTAACTGAAGTATTAGGTTGGTGCAAAAATAATGACGTAATAATGTCGTTTTTTGACGTTAAAAATACGTCAAAAAACGACATTATTAAGTCATTATTTTTTCACCAACCTAATAAATTCTGATTTTGAGCAGTTAAAAGAACTTGTGAAAGCTGTGTATCTACAGTAGCGTAAACATCTGCTGTATATCAGCATCCCACTACTACTCGCAAACGGACAGAGTGAGATTCAAAATTAATGCCAGATGAGCGTACCTACACAGTAGAAGTTCTATTCTACCGGGTCTGTATTCTTCTTAAGTTACTATTTGTGCATTTGGCATGTTTCGTTCTGTAGGTTGACATCTGGGTTTTATCTGAAACGGTGTGCAGAGAGAAGCAAGAGACTGAAATAAAACAATGGTCTACAACCTTTCACTCGATGCTTAACAAAATACAGATGTGCTGCACTTCTTTGAGTGGGACAATGGCAGGTTAGGTTGGAAAAAAAAAAAAAAAAAAAAACAGACAGAAAAAATGGTAGAAAATTCTACTGGACGGACGGACGGATTGATGGTTTGTTGGACAGACGCAGAGAAGCATTTAGTGCAAGAAGAATGAAGGAATTAAGCGAGAATGAACGAATGAATGAATTAAACGTGAAAAGAAAAACTGTTAAAAGGTGAAATGTTGAACAATAAAATATATAAGCGGATAATAATATATGAAGAAGATGCGCGGAAAGGAAAGCAAAAAAGAACTAGAAAAAATTTAGATGAATTGGTAAAATGGAGAAAGAAAACGAGAAAAAGTCAGAAAAATTAGAAAAAGGAAGGGAAAAAGAAGAAAAAGACAGACATAAGAAAACAAAGAATAAAAATGAACTTGGAAAAACAATATAAAGATGGAGAAAAGAGAGAAAGATCAAGAAATATAAGGGTGAAATTTAAACGAAAATGGAGCTGAGCAGGAAGGAAAATAGTGAAACAAAAGAAAGAAAGAAAGAAAGAAAGAAAAATGATAAGTGAGTGTCGTAGAAAGAAGGAAAAAAGAAGGAAAAAGAAAGAAAAAGAAGGGAAAGAAAATGTGAGTATTGGGAGAGAAGAACAAACGAAAGAAAAAAAGAAAGAAAGAAAGAAAGAAAGAAGGTGAGAGGGAAAATACTAAGATAATATTAAAAAAGGAATCCGTCACAAAAAGAAAGATAAAAATACAGAAATGAAAAGAAAAGAAAGAATAAGAGTATGGAAGGGAAAATATGGGAAAGAAAGAAAGAAAGAAAGAAAGAAAGAAAGAAAGAAAAAGAAAGAATGACAAATGATGAGTGAGTGTCGGAAAAGAACAACGAAAGATATAAAAAAAAGGAAGAAAAAAGAAAGGAAAATGTGAGTATTGGAACAGAAGAACAAACTAAAGAAAGAAAGAAAGAAAGAAAGAAAGAAAAGAAAGAGAAAAATAAGACAGAAAGAAAAAGAAAGGAAAAAATGAAAGAAGAAATTTAAATTAAATAATAATACAAAATGAAGAGAAAAATAAGAAAACGGGAACGAAAAATACTGTAAACATCGACAAGAAGGGCAAAAGAAAGAAAGAAAGAAAGAAAGAAAGAAAAACGGATAAGAAAGTAAGAAAGAAAAACGGATAAGAAAGAAAGAAAGAAAGAAACGGATAAGAAAGAAAGAAAGAAAAAAAAGAAAGAAAAACGGATAAGAAAGAAAGAAAAACGGATAAGAAAGAAAGAAAAACGGATAAGAAAGAAAGAAAGAATAAAGGTGAGAATGAAAATACTAAGATGATATAACAAACAAACAGTCACAAAAAGAAAGATAAACATACAGAAATGAAAAGGAAAAGAATTAGAGTATGGAAGGGAAAATAGGGACAAGAAAGAAAGAAAGAAAGAAAGAAAGGAAGAAAGGGAAAACAAGATTAACTATTTGGGATAGAAATCAGCATAGAGAAAAATAAAATTGAACGGGAAATGCCTTTAGAAAACAACAAAAAATGTAAAGATGCAAAGAAAGAAGAAAGAAAATAAAAAAGGAATCTTGAAGACCAAGAAATTAACAAGAGAGTAAAGAAAAAGAATTGCCTTCAGAAAGAGACCAATTTTTAACGAGTAAAGAACATAATTGAAATAAGAAAAGGAAGAATAAAAACAAAAACAAAAAAGAAAATAGAAAAAAAAAAAAACTTCAAAAAGGATTGAATGAATTACATAGAAATAAAGGAAAGTGAGTAAAAATAACGGAATATATAAAGAAAGTTCAACTAAAACGGAATGAATAGAAGTGTGCAGCAAAAAACGAAATAAAGAAGAAAAAAAAAAGGAAAATTAACCCAAGAGATTTCTCCAGGTAACCTTGCTGTACAATGCAAAAAATAAACAAAAACTTAGGGCAAAAGAGACCGTGAATGTGCGTGTAGGAAGGTCTAGACATTTCTACGCAGAAGTGCATATACGTCTGCATACAATTCTGTATCTCGTGTAGAATAGATTAATCCATTACGATCTGACTCGTCGATCGACGCTCACTTCAATTATTTCTTATTCAGACAACGACTTTGTGTTTACAACTCCCAAGTTAAGTTCTTTCGTGACATTTATAGACAGGCGCATGCGTAAGTAATAATGTTTCCAGTTTTACTTTTACTCTCTTATATAATACAAGTTTATAAGTGCAAATCCACACACATACATGCGTATATATATTTATATATATATATATATATATATATATATATATATATATATATATTTATATATATATATATATATAGTAATGATACAACATGGTTTTTAACGAAAATTTCTTGGTTGATTATACAAAAAGCGTATACTAATTTACATTGAATTTTTTAAGATTTTTTTTTTTCGCTAATTTCGAAAAAAACTTTTAAAATTGTTCTGAATCAGAATTTTTTTTAATATTATTCATAGACTTTGTTGAATGAAATACAGGGAATTAACCCCGATCTAACTTTTCCTTAGTTTAAAGTACATGCTTATCCTGCTAAATAAATATAAATAAATAAAGATACTCTAGATATAAATATGTTTCTCTGAATATAAGTATTTTTAATTTAAATTTCTTGGTTAATTATTTAAAAAGCTTATGAAAACTTTTTGCTAATTTTGAAATCTTTAAAAATGTTCTCTTTTAAAAATATTATTTACAAATAATTTGTTGAATAAAATATGTCAGAATTGAATGTTTTGACCCCGTTGACAGAAACAGACGGGATTGGTTCAGATTCGCACTTAATGACATACTGAGGTCAGTATGTCAAAATAGGTCAAGATTTTCTGCCTTTCTTCTACTTTCTAAAAAACAATATCTTTTGTTTTTAACTCGGTATATATATTTTTTCTATTTCATTTATAATGTTTTTTTAGAGATCTCATGAAAGAAAAATTATTACCCATGGGATTTTAAGTGTTTGGTGATGTTTAATTAATTAATTAATTAATTAATAATAATAATAATAATAATAATAATAATAATAATAATAATAATATATATATATATATATATATATATATATATATATATATATATATATATATATATATATATAATTTAAAGAAAAACAGACCACTTTATTGTATAATAATTTATTTCACCACAGCCTTTTTAAGGGACGCTGGATCATCAGATAACAATTCCAAAAAATGAAACGAAAGATGAAATGAAAATTCACACTTAATACTACCCGTCAAAATTGTGAATTTTCATTTCATCTTTCGTTTTATTTTTTGGAAGTGTTATCTGATGATACAGCGTCCCTTAAAAGGGCTCCGGTGAAATAAATTATTATAATGGAACTGTAAAGTGGTCTGTTTTTCTGTAATTTATTAGCTCTGGATTTACATTGAGCTCTCAGGATTTCATCCTCCTTGGGACTACCCATACAGATTACCAAGTTTTTCATAACTTAACTATATATATATATATATATATATATATATATATATATATATATATATATATATATGTGTGTGTGTGTGTGTGTGTGTGTGTGTGTGTGTGTATTAGCAATTTGTGACTAGTAGGGATCATTCCAAGGAGGATATTAACCCAGAGAGCACTCAACGTAAACTACAGAGCATTGTAGTCATAATAGATAAATAAATAAAACCTTAAAGATTAATTTCGGTTATAATTTATTTCGTGAATATTTATATTCATCTCTTCAGACCAAAGTTTTCCCGGACTGATATAGTAGATTGACATGAGAAGGGGAAGGCAAGAGAGAAAAGAAGAAAGGCGGAGAGAAAGAAAGAAACATAAGAGATTTTCGAAAATAACTTTCTTTTTAAAACGTGAAATAGAAAGAGAGGGGGATAAAGTGAGTCTGTGAAGGAAGAGAGAAAGAAAAAATGAAGGGATAGTCGTAAAATTAAAAGAGAATGACCTGGCCAGGATTTTTTTTTTTCATTAAAATGTGGAAATTTCTACATCGGGTGATACAGCAAATTGACCGATACGCCGTTATTTTAGGCGGGACAAATCAACTATAAAGAAGATTTTAATAAAGAAATAATAATAGTATCAAACATAAATGAATTATTATAAATAAATTAAGTAAATTAAAAGGATTTTAAAGATGAAAATAAAAAAAAATAAATAAGTAAATTAATGTATAGTTAATAATACTAAAGAGATTAATTTAGAAATATAGATGGATTTGGGGGATATATACTTGAAGTGTTGATTGTTTTACATGGTTGTTGTCACATATATGGTTATATGTATTCATATATATATATATATATATATATATATATATATATATATATGTAATGAAAAACAAACCACTTTAATGTACCATTACGATAATTTATTTCACCTAAATCCTTTTTTAAGGATTCAGGATCATCAATAAAAAAAAAAAAAGGATTTAGGTGAAATAAATTATCGTAATGGTACATTAAAGTGGTTTGTTTTTCATTACATATTAGCTCTGTCCTAACATTGAGCTCTCAGGATTTCATCCTCTTTGGATTTACCAATTCGGTTTACCAAGTTCCTTACAACTTAAATATATATATATATATATATATATATATATATATATATATATATATATATATATATATATATGGGGGGATTATATTGCGCATTGTTTTTTTTATATGTACTTGGTGGGGTAGATCCCAGCGTGCAGTATCTTTGGATAGTGCCTGAAATCCATACCACGTGAAATTGGGTAGACGGGACCCTTGAGGGCCATCGATAGCTGTGCTAGCACGTAGTCACAAGTCATCGTGGCCGAGGGCTTGAGCGTTCTGACCTTGTTCAGATTGCTGAACACGCTAGATAACACGCTATCTCCCAGAAACTGTAACTAAGGTCTGCTCAAAATCGTTGCAGTATAAACCACAGGTGGGCTCCGTGGATGTCGAACAAACACAAATGTGTCTGAGTAAGTGTCTTCAATAGGGAAGGGCTAGCCGCTCTAGTAGACGGGTATGCTCGAAATTGCTTTAATGTGATGAAACATGGAGTCAAGATTTTAGATCAGATTCCCTAAGCTCTTTTGTGTTGTTTTTTTTTTGTTTGTTTTTTTTTTCCAGTCCGGGCACCATTTTCTAAGTTTGATACATATCATTTTTGTTCCCTTCTTTGGTAGGCTCCACCTCATCCTATTCGACTTAACTCGAATAAAGAAGGGCGTTACTTTTGCCGCACCATACTGTCTCTCAAGTTAGCTACTTTTAATTTCCTTTTTTATCATTATTAGAGAAAAAAAAGGAAGAGATTTATGGAATTATTTCCTTTATTTCATTTGAAATTTTATAAAATTAAAAAATGTTCACATGACATTATTTGTCTACCTTCCTGAGATGAGATATTATGTACACTCTTTACATTATTTGGACTATTGTCCTCAATATTGTCCGCCATATTTATCAAAAACTCAAGGACACGTGGCACAGTGGATAAAGGCGTTAGTTAGATCCAGTGACAGGACCCAAAGAGTGTGAGTTCAATATCCGGTTAAGGCAGTGAAGAACTTGGAGAGGGGAATTAACAGGAGGTAACTGACAACTGGCATCCATTAAAAACATGGCACGCGGAACTAGAACAGTCTACCCCAGTGAATGAAAGAAAGGATTCAGTCCGCCATTCCAACCACATGATGAAGGCCGGCGTGTACAACGTCCGAAACGTTGTAATAAATATGGCGACAATGATGAGGACAATAGTCTGAATAATGTAAATAGGATTACATGACACTCTTACGAAGTGGCAACATTTTTACAAAATTTACTGGATTTTCCAAGTTTCATATTATTTGATACTTTACTCCAAGAAATACGTAATTAACCTGCACAAATGTTAAAAAGAGAAAGGTTTTGTGCAAAAATTGTAAACTATGTTATTATAATGGTGATAGCATTTAAAAGGTGATATTAACGTAAAATATTTACTTCATGTTCCGAAAGTTGTTTTAGCAAATGATTATTTATAGATTTTCGTATTTGTATTTCTTTGTTTGTTTGTTTGGGTTTTATGGCATATCAACCACTGTGGGTTATTTAATGCCAAATCCAGTTTATATGAATTTTAAATGCCTATTTTGTATGGAATAAAAAACGTATAGCTGGCAACATTATCTCTTACAAAAAACGTATAGCTGGCAACATTATTTTTAACAAAAAACGTATAGCTGGCAACATTATTTTTAACAAAAAACGTATAGCTGGCAACATTATTGTTTCCGAAAACATTATCTGGGGCCTTGCTGTTGGATGTAGTTTATCGCCATACTCAGCACGCGGATGTATGTATTTCTTTAATTTAAACAAACTATACGAGGTTCCAAATGCCATTCCTAAGTTCATTTCTGCTGCTCACTTGTCGGCTGTCAATATAAAGCTTTCTTTTCAAAATACACTACATGTTTTTAATCGGGAGAAAGACAGGCAGTAAGAATTCATTTAAACAAACTGTATTACATTCAACCGACAAGGTCTGTCTACTTAATTTTCGATTGTATTTTCCAATTATTTACGCAGATCAAAATTTGGGAATGATGTCTTTCAGCATAACGATTTCTTTCTGATTTTGTTCGAGTTATTTCGTATGTCTCGGACATTATCAGGAATAAAATGTTGACGTTATTTTGTTTTTGATGTTATTTAATTTTAGCTACATTTTTAACGTTATGTTCCCCAAATAACAGAATGTAGGTAACAAAACAATTCCCTTCAACATTCAGTTTCCTGAGAATAATGGGATAATTGGTGCTGACTTCAGTGTACATTTTTATATTTACATATGCTCTGTCTCTGTTATTGAGCACATTTCAGCATATCTTCAAGCTCTATTTTATTATTGTTAATTCATCTCTGTTTATCTGTCTCTTTATAGATCCTTCCACCCTATTAATCTTTAAGTATTCGTTAAAAAGAACCGTGTCTGCTTATTTATAGGGAAAAGAATTTCAACGTAATTCTTCAAATATTTCTGTTACATCCATATCCTTGGCGGCATACATATGAATATTTACTGGAAAATTTAAACAAAAAGCAACTTGGAAAATAGATAAATGATGAAGACGTGAAGTGCAAAATAAAATAAGACCAAAACGATATCCCTAGATATGGGGAGTGAAACAAGAACACCCGTAGATTAAATAAAGTGTTCACTTCGGATTTCCCAGTAGGTTACACAGATTAATATACACGTGAGGAAGGCCGGAGAATACAACGGCCGAAATTTTTTGACAAGAATAGAGATACAAAGATGAGGACAACAGTTCGAATATAAATCGTGTAAATAATAATTCTTCATCCCAGAAATCCAGACAAAAAAAAAATTAAAATTTCTTTCTTATTCTAAGTGCTATAACTTTGGAAAGCTATTGGCGTATTCTCTGAAACATATGTGTGTATGTATATATAGATATGTTTCCTATAAAATTATTTCTCTTACGTTGTCATACGAACCTGCTTGAATGTTTGATTGGCAATAGAAAGAGTTCTGTATCTTTTTCCTCCCTCCCTTTTCTCTGCAATATTTCCATTTACAGTTTGTTCATGAAACAGGGCAGTGTTTCTTTCCTTCCTCTCTTCTTTCTGCAATATTGGCTTTTCGCATTTGCTGATGAAAACATTACTTTATCTCGTTCCTTCCTTCTCTCTGTAATGTTAGCTTTTTGCATTTTGTGCACGAAACAGTACTGTAACACATTCCTTCCTCCATTCTCTCTGCTATATTTGCTTTGTGCATTTTGTTCATGAGACAGTACAGTATTTCTTTCCTTCTTTTCTTCTCTCTGCAATATTTGCTTTTTCTTCATGAAACAGTAATGTATCCCCTTCCTTCCTTCCTTCCTTCCTTCCTTCCTTCCTTCTTTCCTTCTTTCCTTCCTTCCTTCCTTCCTTCCTTCCTTCTTTCCTTCCTTCTTTCTTTCCTTCCTTCCTTCCTTCTTTCCTTCTTTCCTTCCTTCCTTCTTTCCTTCTTTCCTTCTTTCATTTCTTCCTTCTTTCCTTCTTTCCTTCCTTCCTTCCTTCCTTCCTTCTTTCCTTCCTTCCTTCTTTCCTTCCTTCCTTCCTTCCTTCCTTCTTTCCTTCCTTCTTTCTTTCCTTCCTTCTTTCTTTCCTTCCTTCCTTCTTTCCTTCTTTCCTTCCTTCCTTCTTTCCTTCCTTCTTTCTTTCCTTCCTTCCTTCTTTCCTTCTATCCTTCCTTCCTTCCTTCCTTCTTTCCTTCCTTCTTTCCTTCCTTCTTTCTTTCCTTCCTTCTCACTTTCTTTCCTTCTTTCCTTCCTTCCTTCCTTCCTTCCTTCCTTCTTTCCTTCCTTCCTTCTTTCCTTCCTTCCTTCCTTCTTTCCTTCCTTCCTTCTTTCCTTCCTTCCTTCCTTCCTTCCTTCTTTCCTTCCTCCCTTCTTTCCTTCCTTCTTTCTTTCCTTCCTTCCTTCTTTCCTTCCTTCCTTCCTTCCTTCCTTCTTTCCTTCCTTCTTTCTCTCCTTCCTTCCTTCCTTCCTTCTTTCTTTCCTTCCTTCTCTCTTTCTTTCCTTCTTTCCTTCCTTCCTTCCTTCCTTCCATCTTTCCTCCTTCTTTCCTTCCTTCCTTCCTTCTCTCTGCAATATATGCTTTTTGCTTTTTGTTCATAAAACAATACTATATTTCTTTCCTTTTTTCCATCTCTGCAATATTTGCTATATGCATTTTGTTCATGAAACAGTACATTAATACTCTCCTTCCTTCCTTCCTTCCTTCCTTCTCACTGCCACATTTTCTTTTTATTCATGAAACAGTATCTACTTCTTTCTCTCCTTCTGCAATATTTGCTTTTTGTTCATGAAACAATACTATATTTCTTTCCTTTTTTCCTTCTCTCTGCCATATTTGCATTTTGATCATGAAACAGTACTCTATCAATTTTCTTCCTTCCTTCTCTCTGCAATTTATGCTATTTGCTTTTTTCATTAAACTGTACTGTATTTTTGTCTTTCTTTCCTTCTCATCGCAATATTTGCTTTTTGTTCATGAAACAGTATCTCATTACTTCCTTCCTTCTTTCTGCAATACTTGCTTTTTCATTTTGTTCAAAGTGCAATAGTCTCATGCTGGTTCTCTCAATAGACTGAATACTTCTAGAAGTCAATATATTCTCTATGTTGAAGTTAGTTATATATACAAGTAGCTCTTCTTTTTACAAATACTCTTGCGCGTGTGTGATTTTGTGAATGTGTGTGTGTATCAGGAGAGCAAAGCTACTTTATTATGCTCGCGATTGCAGTGAGAAATTTTTAATTCAAATGGAAGCAAAACGAAACTTTTTTCTTAGAATAAAAAAGAGACATTTGAAATTTATCGGAAATATCATACGACAAGAATGCCCGGAGATTTATCATGACATACAAAAAACTTGAGAAGGTGAGGAAACATTGAGGAACCTACATATTGAGCTTGTGTAATTTGATGGAAAGGTTGGTACTGGCTGGAATATAGTAAAATGTTTAGTTAATTTGCTTAGTGCTACAAACAACTGGAAATTGTGGTGAGCCTTGATCACCAACTCCCTGAAGGAACATTCTACATAAGCGGGTCATGCATACCAAGATTTCTGTACTGAATAGGATGATCCACGTGTGTAGCCTTTTGCTGTACCAATGTAAGATTCTTCTTTTTCTTTCGACCTTAACACCGAAAGAAGTCGTTGGGAAGCAGACCATTTGTCCCACCATTCTGCTCCATGTGTCACGGTTTTGTGCCAGATCTGTTTTTTCACCAATGGTCTTTTTTGGTGTGTTCATCATGTAGCATATTCATAGGTGTTTTATCGTGGAGGAGCCTATACCTCTCCAGGTTAGACTACAGCTGATGTCCTCCAACCCTGTGGACCGCGTGGCCGTTGTAGTTTATCTGAGTAAACCTTCCGCCCTGGACGGTGACCTACGTCGAGAAGGTCCTTCACTCAGTGGTGATGCTTCAACACCACCTCCTCATGCGTGTTTTAGCCCACCAGATGGCATGGCAACTTGAAGCTTTAGATGTTTGGGGACCAGTAATGACCGTCCATCTGAAGTTGCAGCAAGCTTGACATCAAAGACAATATCTCTATCCAGAGCCCCATATATCCACACGCACAGACACACACACACACACACACACACACACACACACACACACACACAAACATATATATATATATATATATATATATATATATATATATATTAGGTTGGTGCAAAAATAATGACGTAATAATGTCGTTTTTTGACGTACTTTAGCGTCAAAAAAACGACATTATTACGTCATTATTTTTGCACCAACGTAATATATATTTACAATGGATGTCAGAATGGATAGTTAGTCATCAAATGTACTACTTTAAGAAATTTAATTATGTATATTTTAAATGATAATAATAGAAATCAATTAATAAATAAGAAAAGAATAAAGGCATCAAAACATCATCAAATTGATGGGAATATCTATTATTATTATTATGTTGTTGTTGAAGAAGAAGAAGAAGAAGAAGAAGAAGAAGAAGAAGAAGAAGAAGAAGAATGACTATTCTGAACTAATAAAAAAAAAGATTATTACTATATGTGGGCAAAATTTTCCAGCCAAACATTTGTTTTCAACAAAGTATTTTCTTTGCAAATTTCAAGAGTGTAGTGGATCATTTCTACACATCTAATAAATATTTCTGTCGCTATTTGAAATGTTTTCTGAATTTTCTTTATTCATTTCTTTAGCATTCCTAACAAAAATATTGAGAAATCATGACAAACTTATAATTTATTCATGAACATTCATTATTTATTTTTAATTATAATTAAGGTTTAGTTCTTAATATTTCGTTTAAATATATTCTATTTAAGCAGGTGTATTTCATTTAAACATGCTCTATTAAGAATAACAGGTAAGTAGAATCGGTTAAGCTTTTTCGTGAGTTTTTTTTTTTTTTTTTCCTAATTTTGAATAAGTCGTTATTTTCTTGTCAGCAGGGAATTGTGAATGAAATTGACAAATGAAATTAATGCATTAAATTCCAAGTGAAGTTCAGCCACCGTTGGTAGTTTTTAACCGAAAGCAGTTAGAAAGTTTAGAGTTAGAAAGTTTAGAGTTAGATGGTAAAGCGTTTACGTTGCTAACGGACAAAATTTTCCAGTGGCCCTGGGTTCACATGCTAAGACTGTGGGAGGGATTTTTAGGTTTTTATGTATTTATTGCAAAAATACCCTTACACTTCAAAGGCATACATTTTCTTTTTGTAATGGAATAAAACGCTTTGAAACTTATATTAAAGCAACTGTATAATGTTGATAACAAAAACCTACAATAATATTGAAATAGTGTATGGTATCTTGTAATATTATTTCACGCGATTCGCTTTAGTTTTCCTGTCCCAGAATGCCATATCCTACGTACTAAATGGCCATAATTGGGTTAGGACACTGTAAATAGAAAGAAAAATATAAATGTTCATTTGAAGCTTAAACCCAATCTTAATGTGAAATAAAAACAAAATTTTTGAAATATGAAAGAAATATAAAAAAAAGTAATTGATTAAAATTCGAATACTAGTAGTCGAATTTTAGTAGTTTTGTAGCTTTTTTAGGTTCCAATAATAGTCAACCATTATTCTTCTGTTCCATCTTCCTTGATACCGTTTTTCCATAATGTCCTGGTGGAATCTTTCACCTTGCTCATCGCTAACATTACCAAAATTATGCCACTGACAAACACCAGTTTCTCTTAAAAATGTTTGATGGCAAGCTATGTAAAGTGATTATAGCCAAGAATTTTTATATTATTTTCATTCATAACTTAGAACAATACAATTACACTCTCATTGTCATCATATAAAAACCGGATAGTTGAGCAAAACAAGAATTCAATATGTTGCGTCCCTTCAGGATGTTGTCAACTATGGCTCTCTACAATATTCTTTTCTTTTGAACATTTTAATGAATTTAGTCTGTTACTTATCTCTTGTTCTGCCATCCATTTACTAAAGCTCACTAAGTATTAGGTTGGTGCAAAAATAATGACGTAATAATTTCGCTTTTTGACGTTAAAAAATACGTCAAAAAACGACATTATTACGTCATTATTTTTGCACCAACCTAATAGGTTACGTGTTGTTTTCCTTTGACTATCAAATTTTCCAAGTCCTCCTTCCTGATTGTACCCTAGAAATTTCAACTGATACTTTTTAATGTTAATTATAAGTTTCGTTTTTATTTCTATTTACTCTTTTTCGTCATTGCATACATATACAGTCAATATGGATATGAATAGATTAGGTTACACTAAATAGAAAGGAAAGATAAATGATCATTTAAAGGTTAAAAATAATCTGAAATATGAAAGAAATATAAAACAATCAGTGACTAAAATTTGAATACTGAAAGCAATTGGTAGTCATGGCAAGGACTTATTTGACTTTTGTAACTGTTTAGTAGTTTTGTAGCATTTTAAGTTCCAGGAATAGTCACCCATTATTCTTCTCTTCTATCTTCCTTGATACCGTTTTTCCATAATGTCCTGGTGGAATCTTTCACCTTGCTCATCGGTAACATTACCAAAATTATGCCACTGACAAACACTAGTTTCTCTCACAAATGTTTGATGTAGACTACGTAAAGTGATTATAGCCAAGGACTTTTATATTATTTTCATTCATAACTTAGAACAATACAATTACACTCACATTGTCATCAAATGAAAAACAGGCGCCTGAGGTGTTAATTTCAATAAAATTCATGATCTTTGTAGGAGGCATTCAAATTAAGTTGAACGTAATGGCAAATTTGGTTAAAACTTTTTAAAAGTACTGAAGTTCTGCAGAGCGAAATATGGAGCTAACCAGTAAAAATGGACATGATTCTTGGCGTCAGCTTTCCAAAATTAAGTAAAAATATATAATAGGAGTAGATAGGGGTCTAAAATCTCATTCCCTTTCACTCTCAGTAACCCCTTGCTTTTTAGTTACATTATCGTCTTGCTTGGGATGAATTGATTTAAAAAAAAAAGAATATGTTAGCTTGCACCAAAGTATGTCTATTTATATCAATTTTGCTTATTCATCAAGATCTAAAGAAAAAACCAATGTTGACAGTATCATCCTGTAGAACTACATTTCTCTTGTTTCAAGTCTTTTCGTCTATGAGGAGATTGTTCACCATTTGCTTCCCAATAGGATTACCGATATTACGTAACAGGTCAGTAATCTTTTCTTTGATATTACTGAAATTTTACTTTTTCTTAATACTTTATTTGGCTTTTGGAAGGCATCTTTCCGGTTCTTTCTAAAATCTTCTCATTCTCTTTCACTCCCAGTAACCCCTTGCTTTTTAGTGACATCATTGCCTTCCTTCGGATGAATTGATTTAAAAAAAAAAAAAAAAGATTGTAAGTTGGTCTATCTTGAGTGGCTTTTGCATATTTTATCTGTTGAGAATCAGTATAAAAAAGACTTTTTCCTAGACTGGCTAACGTCCAAGACTAGAGATATTTGTCTGTTCTGCTATTTAACCCATAACTGTGGGAGAATATATAAATTCTTGCTTTTCACAAGAGCATCTCTATGGAAGCAAATGCAACCCACTAGGTGGGAATTTGAACTCGTTTCGCTGGTTACAATTTCTGCGCCGATGCGTTTCACGCACATCAGAGATCTTGAAAAAACTTAAGTCAAGAGACCATGACTATACTGAAATTCCTTTATCACTGTATGAACTGGCAGGATCAATAATAATAAACAATCGATGTAACATCATGTCTACAGTGACTACAATTAGTACATAAAGATGTTTTAATTTTTCAACTAAATCACCAATAAATAATAATGAATAATACAAATAATACAGATAAATAATACAACTAATGCACCAATCAGATTTGATAGGATGCGTTCTTTACACATTCTTCTTTTAAATGACGTAATGATAATATTAATGATGATTGTTATGGATTCCGGGAATGGAATCCTGCACAAATAAATAAACAACGCCAGAAATTGAGATAGAAAAATAAGTGTATTAAACGTAAGAATACAGACTTGAAGTGAAGATTAGTAGTCCAGGAATGCGGGTTAGTAGAAAGTACAAGTCTCTGTAAGTAAAGCCGTAATCATCTCTCTCTCTATCTGGACTCTTGGATAACTCTCTGAGAACACACTGTGTCTGTCTCCGTATCTCTCAACCTGTCTCAACGTATCTCCACGTATCTCAGTATTTATTGATCCCACCACGAGGATTGAATGTGGCACAAGGCCGAGTTTAATGTGGGTTTCTCCGAGCCCGTAGGCTCGGCCAAAAATATACCCTTTGAATCCGCCTAGACGGGTTCAGGGCCTGTCTACCTCCCCGGACGAAACCTTGCCCTTCGGTAAAACTTCGTCCGTGTTCCTCTCTGGCAAAACAGAATCTCAACGTATCTCAGTATTTATCAATCCACCCACGAGGACCGAATATGGCACAAGGCCGGTTTAATGTGGGTATCTCCGAGCCCGTAGGCTCGGCCAAAAATATACCCTTTGAACCCGCCTAGACGGGTTCAGGCCCTGTCTACCTCCCCGGACGAAACCTTGCCCTTCGGCAAAACTTCGTCCGGGTTCCTCTCTGCTAACGAAGAGAGTCCGACAGCCGTCGCAAACAGTCAAAGACTGTATCGAGATGGATCTCAACCGTAGGTATTCTCTCTGTCAGAGTCCATCTTATGTAAAAAAAGGTGGGAGAGCCTCACAACAACGATGATGATAAAAAATCTAGAACTTTTACATTCTGACTTAGACAAGAAATACTGGTCAGCAGGTTGAGAACAAAGAATAGAATTTTAAATGTTAGATGTTAAAGACGAAAGCGCAAGATAAATTTTTAAAAAAATACTATAAACTCGACCGAGAGCTGAAGTATTTCTGTAACAGTCGAACCGGAGATAAGTGACGCACTTAAAAGTCTTATAAATGTACTGGAGTCTAGACTGGATTAATTAGATGTTCAAAATGATTATTGTTAGGATATTTTATCTGATGAAGGATTTTATAAAATAAGTAGCCACAACTATTCCTTACAATATACTCGAGAAACTTGTCGAAATTTATAAAGAACATATCTATAAACACAAAAATGATGCTATATACACAAATGTATCAAATGCATTATTCATACATAGAAATTTCAACCACAGCTTCGATCTAAAGAATGCCAAATTATTAAAAGATTATGTAAATTACTTGGATAAAAAAATGATATATATATAAAAGATATTAATTTCCAAAAAGGCATATATATACATATATACAGTGTAACCCCGATATAGAGTTGTCGGGACCGGAGAAGAATTCTCTTATATCCGGGTTCCTCTTATAACCGGATTTGGTCTATTTTGTTTAGGTAAGTATGGCTCTAATTTGGGACCAGAGAAAATCTCTCTTATATCCGGGTCTCTTATATCCAGATTAAACTGTACATGTACATGTGTGTATGAAAAATATTAGCAGCAATAATAATCTTGTCAGCATTAAATAACCCTTTGAGGTTGATATGCCGTAAACCAAAACCAAACCAACCCATATATTTAGGATTTGCTTCTGATATTTTGCGACCTTTATCTCGCATAGCATCTTCTATGTCAGAGTAACAGAATCGACGACTGTATTTGGTCATTATGTGTGTATGCTGTGTTTTTGCGTGTGGGGTTATGATCTATTTAGTGCTGGTTTAAATTTACAAATCGTAAATTCATAATGCTGTTCTATAACGTTCTGTAACGTAGCAAAAGAATGAAATATTAACAGGAGAACTATATGTAATATATATATATATATATATATATATATGTGTGTGTGTGTGTGTGTGTGTGTGTGTGTGTGTGTGTAAAAATATATAGAAAATAGGAAAGAACTCGTTAGGTAAATAATCCAAAATTCTTTAGTATTTTTGTTATTATTTTTAAAAAATAGTGCTCGATACAAAAGTAGACCATAAATATAATTATTTATTTAAAAATATGATTCCATCGCTACATAAGAGTTCTCATGTTTCAAAACAAAAGCCGAAAACTTCAATATAATTATCTGAATTAAATTGAATTAAAGTACCAAGCTCTGTTCCATCTTCAAGCGAAATTTTTTTTTGAATAATTAATTCCTGAAATTTACGCGTTTTATCAGCATATTCATTATTAAAATTAAAATTACTATGGTAACGGCTAGAGCAATTTTTTTTTTTTTAAAAGTGACGTAAGGTTTAATAATTTGTATCAATATCTCAGTTACATTCAAAGAGGTCAAGTCAAGGTAAGGTTGGGGTGTCTAAATTTAAAGCGGAATCGTCTAGTCTGGTTAAGTGTCTATGGAGATTTATTTATTTTTTTATTTTATTTTTTATTTTTTTCTTGAAAGGGTTTTGTATATATATATATCTATATCTATCTATCTATCTCTCTCTCTATCTATCTATCTATATATATATATATATATATATATATATATATATATATATATATATAAACTGTCATAATTCGCTAACATTTGTTTTTTAGATGACTTCATAAAGGGTTTTTTCTTCTTTTTTTATTGGGTAGGGCATTTAAACTTTTATATAGAGATAGACTTTTGAATAGAGATGACGGGCTCATGGTAGTGAGGAGTTCCACTAATTTTAAAATAGAGAAAATTAGAAAGATTATATATAGTGAATTTAGAAATCTAAATTTAAAAACAACAAAATTGTACTAAATTAAAAGGGGTAAACTTCCTCGACGTAACTCTAGATTTAACAAACAACACATACCTACCTTATAGAAAACCTAATACTAACCCCTTGTATATACACCCTAAGTCAAACCACCCTTCATCCATAATTAAGCAAATACCCTCATCAATAGAGAATAGAATCAGCATTAACTCCGCTAATAAAGAAATATTCCAACAACACAGTAATTTTTATAACGCAGCCCTAAAAAATAGTGGATACAAAAATGCTAACATCAATTATAGAAACAATTGTACTAACCAGAAGTAATCAGGAAAAGAAAAATCATTTGGTATACCCCTCCGTTCAACCAAATGGTTAGTATTAAGCTAGGACAGAAATTCCTAGCTTTAATTAAAAAATAATTTCCTACTAATAGTAGACTTAGTAAAATATTTAGTAAAATCACCCTAAAATTAAGTTACAATTGCACTGAAAATCTAAAAAGTATAATAAAAAAAAATAATAAAATTCTGAATAAACCCCCATGCTACTTAAATTAGACAAAAATAGTGAAACATTATGTGATTGTAGAAACCAAGAAGACTGCCCATTGGAAAATAAATGCCGCGTAAAATCTGTGTTATACCAATGTACTTTCTCATCCACTGAGAGTCCTAATGCTATGATATACATTAGGTCTACGAAGAATTAATTTAAAACCAATATTAATAAAAGAAATAAGACATCTCTATCTAAATATTTTTGGCATTTGAAGGAAATGAATAAAACATCAAAAGTAAAATGGAAAATTATAAACAAAACTAGAACTTGCAAAACTTGGGATGACCCATGCCCTTTATGCCTACATGAAAAACTACACATTATCAAGTTTCTAAATAATAAAAATTTATTAAAGAATAGACATGAGTTAACGGTTTTTTGGCGACATCATCAAATTTTCGCATTGAATAATTAGCATAAAAAACAAACAAACAATAAAATAATAAATACAAATTTTAAACCCCATAGTCTAAATAAAAAGTTTAAATGCCCTACCCAATATATATATATATATATATATATATATATATATATATATATATATATATATATATTTCATTAAAACTATGAAACATACAAAACTATCTTCAAGACAGCAGATGCGAGTTTGGAGGGGACAAAGAAATAACCTAAACTCCAGCAATACACAACATATCCATTCGGGTAACGTGAACATGTAATTCATAATAGAAATTTTAATAAATATATTTTTTCTAAATTCTGTATTCTCAGATTTATGGATGTTTAATCCAATACTGAACATTCCTGTATCTTTTAAATGTTTCTTTTTGATGTGATGGAATAACCTGTCACCCACTTGAGTGACTACACTATAGGTAGTAATTACCTATAAGTATCTGTAAGTCACCGGTCTACTGAGACTAACTGAGATCTCTTCTTAGCTGCTGTCAAACTCTCAGCCTTCGGTCAGAGAGGAACCCAGATGAGGCTATGCCGAAAGGCAGAGTCTCGTCAGGGTAAGTAGACAGACCCGAATCCGTTTATGCGGGGTTTACGGGGAATTTTTGACCGAGCTTACGGGCTCGGATTGCCCTACATTAACCCTAACCCTAACCCTAACCCGTGCCACATCCTACACCGTGAGTGAGTTGGTAAATATTACTAGCTGAGATCTGTTATTCAGCTCCTAGCTGTTGTCGAACACTCTGCCCGAAGACAGAGAGGAACTCGGATGAGGCTATCCCAAAGGGCAGTGTCTCGTTCGGAGAGGTAGACAGACCCGAACACGTTTATGCGGGATTTACGGGGAAATTTGGCCGAGCCTACGGGCTCGGATTGCCCTACATTAAATTCATCCTAGTGCCACATCCTACCCCGTGGCGAGGTTGGTAAATATTACTAGCTGGGATCTGTTGAGCACGACTCAGACTTACGCGAGACCTACCGACCTTCTAATAGTAGCACTCACAAATGGATTGACTTGGGACGACCTTGTGCATAACTGTAACCTTTATTCTTATTTTGCTAGTTTTTACAATAATTCTCTACTCATTTTATCCACCTTATTTTTCAAGTATATATTTCTATTAGCACGGAATATAACGTTCTAAACGGTCAGTTGTTTAGGGATGTTCTAAAGGGACAATAACAAAGAGTGTTCGTTGATATCACAAAAATAACTGATGTAATGGAATAACCTGTCACCACCTTGAGTGACTATAATATAGGTAGTAACTGCCTATAAGTATCTGTAAGTCAACGGACTACAGAGTCTAGCTGCGACCTGTTCCAGCTAAACAGTCGAACTCTCTACCTTCGTGCAGAGAGTAACCCGGACGTTTTGGGAGGTTGACTGCCCCTGAACCCGTTTATTTTTGGCCGAGCCTACGGGCTCGGAGAACCCACGTTAAATCGGCCTTATGCCACATGCAACCCTTGTGGCGGGATCTGTTGAGTATGACTCAAACTTACGCGAAAACTACCGACCTTCCAATAGTGGCAATCATTACTGGCTTTACTTGCGATGACCTTGTGCATAACTGTTACCTTTACTCTTATTGTACTGGTTTTATACAATAAACTTTTACTTAGTTTATCCACGTTGTTTTTCAAGTATATATTCCTATTAGCACGGAATATAACACTTTTGCTGCAGATCTGAGGAGAAGAAGGGGGGGGAATGCCATTTGCAAATTGGCAATGTAGGTATTATGTGTTGTCAAGTCATTCATCTTTGCTCTATTTTTGCTTGACAAAAATCATATATCCAATTACTTCGGTATATTATATGGGGTGCCTTCATATTTGCCTCCTAAGTAATCTGCAGAGCAATGTCTTCAAGTGTCCGTTTCACACATTTACAGTTATGAAGAGTTTTTCCCACGCTATATTTTAATAATTCTTTTACGGGGATATTCACTTATGCAGACTTTTATATTTACATCAGCATATACGAAAAAAGAATATCGAAAGTCAACCAAACGCCCTTCAAGCCTTCTGGTATCCGATATACATATATATATATATATATATATATATATATATATATATATACTAGGTAGGTGAAATGCACCGGGTCGCTATTTACTGAGCTTAGATAAGTGTAACACGAGGATACGTTTTTTTGTTTTGTATTGGTGGGCGAGTTGGTAGCATTAAGTGCTTACTACGCTTACTTTATTCTGGCAATAATTTCAAACATTATGAAATGGACAAAGTCCGACAATTATTTTAAGACATTTTTATGTTTATACATTCTTTTTATAAATACAAATATTTAAGTAAATTCCCTGTTTATAATAAACAACATTTACCGGCCTGAAATTTTCACAGAAAATATTTGTATCTATAAAAAGAATGTATAAACATAAAAATGTCTTAAAATAATTGTCAGACTTTGTCCATTTCATAATGTGTGACGTCAGTTGTTTACATTTGATACGCCATGAGCAGATATGAATGTATGTGAGAGATTCATGGAAGATTGAAGTTCAAATACAGTAAATTCGACCTTGCTAACCGAACGCTCCTCTGTGGCCAAATCGGTAAAGGCACGTCTAGCTAAATGACGGTTCCGTATAGGATACATGTTCGAATCCTGTCGGAGAACGAATATTTTCTGTGAAAATTTCTCGAACATTCAGGCCGGTAAATGTTGTTTAATACTGTTTATTATAAACAGAGCATTTACTTAAATATTTGTATCTATAAAAAAAAGGAATGTATAAAAATGTCTTAAAATAATTTCAAAGTTTAACCTAGTCTTCTGGCTACGGCAAATTGGCAGGGTTTTCGGAGAATAAATAGAAAATATAAACAAATGATGTTTATTGAAAGTTTTGATTATTTTTTTTCAGTTTCTCCATTTTTTGCATTTTATTGCACTTTTTATGCCGTTTTTACATAGCCACGACCGTTAGAAAGGAATTCTACGAATGTTGGTTTACTCTGTCATGCCAGAATCTATTTACAAGTTAATCATTCGTCCATGCAGTGAATATTGCTGTCACATCTGGTCTGATGCTTCTGCTATGTATTTTTCTTGATAAAATACAGAGAAGAATTTGCAAGGTTATTGGTCTTGTCTTGTCGTCTCGGTTTCCCTCCCTTTCCCATTATCATACCGTAGATTCCCCAGCACCTTTTCTATAAATATTTTCATGGTAATTATTCTGATGAACCTTCCTTTTTCGTATCTAGACTTGACTGTGCTAGATTGGCAGCAAGGTTTCATCGTCTTGCAGCTGAAATTGCTAGATGTAACCGTAAGATCTATGCTAACAGTTTTTTTTTCTCTCGCACTTGTAGAACTCTCTTCCGGCTTTTTGCTTTCCAGTCAATTTTGACCTTGAAAAAAGTTAAATAAAATGTCAATCGTTATCTTTTGTTCTTCAATTATTCTCTCTCCTTAATAATGTTTTCGTATTCTCTCACACCCAGTAACCGTTTGTGTCTTAGTGGCTTTATTGCCTTACTTGAATTGAAATGATTAAAAAAAGATATCTATTTCCATTGAGTATTTTTTTTTTTTTTTACCGAAGAGATGTTGGACGTAAATATAGTGATTTTCCAAGCATAGCTTAGATGTGGCAAAAGGCCAAAATTAGGGCGGGGGGCACCGAGTGAGAATCGAATTCACTACTCAGTCGTAATTGTTCTAGCGAGACAGGATTGCTGACCATTACACCACCTCGAGATGCCCATGTTGGACGTAAATACAGCTGGGGACATCGATAAAAAAAAGAAAAGAAAAAAGAAAAAAAGGAAATACCGTAATCCTGACGATAATTTTGCGTCATTCAGACTAATTTTCACATTTTTTGCAAATGTTTTTCGACATACTTGGACCTTCGTCCGCTAAACAAGAGTAGGTGACAGACCTGTTCAGCACTACCAGAACAAGGGATTGAACTAAAAACTACCAATAAACCGCAAACATTCTAATCAACGTTTGAATCCATTCTAGTTGGTTTTTTTTCTTTTTGTTTTTTTTTTGTTTTTTTTTTCGAAAGAATCACGTTGGGTGTGATCAGTTTTTGTAGATGGAAACTGATATGTCCCGTAAAGGGATATATTTGAACGAAGTAGCTAAGTGGTTTTGGCTACAAAAACCAAATAGAATACGGTAGCAGTAATCGACTGGTACGCGTCGTAGTCGCAGGTAAGAAGTGGAGATCAATGTCGTAGTCCAGTGGGCGTCGTTATAGACTTACCTCCCAGACTAAGGCTCTTTGACTCTCCTACACGTCCGTCGGTAATTATGACGGACACCAGCCAATCATATTCCAGTGAGGGAGAATACAGGTGTATGCATATTCCATTATATCATAAACCAATATTGGTAGAAGAAGAATTTGGGGAAAACGAAAGTAAACACTTCTACAAATTCACAAAATGTATTTCAGTCAGTTATGTGCTATGCGTGATACACGCATAGGCGATCATTATTTTTCGAACATGACTGACGATGCAGATTTTTCCCGCAGCAGGTTACCAATTCTTTCTGCGGTAAGCCAGTTGCCATCCAAGGCTATAGAACCCGGTCTGTCCTGCTAATTATGCATAGCTAGGAGGTGGCGGAGAAGAGGATTAATACCTTTCCCAAGGGTAATAGCAGGTAAGTGAATTTCAGTCAGTTATGTGCCATGTGTGATAAGCGCGTAGATGATCATGTATTTTTCGATACATGACTGACGAGGCAGTAGGTTGCCATTTCTTTCTGAGGTAGATCAGTTGCCATCCAAGGCTGTACAACCTGGTCTGTCCTGTTATTTACCCATAACTGGTGGGTAGAAGAAGAGGATTCATACCTTTCCTAAGTTTATTAGCACGTAATGGACTTTACTGGAATTCGAACTCGGCGCTCAGATTCCTCACTCCGAGCCGCTATCCATTACTCCGCCGTGCCCATTTATATAAATCTTCATAAATAGAATTTGAAAAACAGGATTGATACTAGACCAAGACATGAAGAAAAACGTTCTCGGATACCGTCACTTATCTGAAATAATTCTTGTCGTTAAATTGAAAGGAAAGCCTTTCGACGTATCCATTATAATTACCTATGCACAAAGTACGGAAGAAGAGGAAATCGAAAGGTTCTACCCTACACTAGATAACGTCAAGGCCTTTTGCAATTATAATTGTCATGGGAGACCTGAATGCCAAAAATGGCAGTGAGAGGAATACTGAAATATTTGGCAAATTCGTATTAGGAACCTTGAATGAACTTGGAGAAAAATTGAGCACAATGGTGTATGGCCAATGATCAGGTAGAAGACAATACCTGATTTCAAGAACACCCAAGAGAAATATGGACATGGAGGAGTACACAGGGAGAAACAAAACATGATCGACAACATAATTATCGAGAAAAGTTTCAGGAATGCAGTTTTCCACTGCAAAATATATTCACGTGCAGACTGTGGAAGTGATCACACTCCCAGTGATATGTAAACTTAGACGGAAATTAAGGAAATACGTCTAACCCTTGAACTATCCGAATGTGAATGAGAAATATATAGAGAGTGTGAAAAGCAGATACGAGAGGAAATGGGAATATGTAAAACTTGATGTCAGACACCTTAGTAGCATCAGCAAACGAGATCATCTCAGAGGAAATTAGAGGAAAACAAAAAATAAAATGAATGGATGTGACAGACGAAATTTTCGACCTGATAAAAAGGAGATAAACACAATGCCAAGATACGGAACAGGAAAAAAGAAACTACACAAAGAAATAAGGAAAAAAATGCAGGCAAGCTAAAGAGGTCGACCTGAGTATGACGATAAACTAGTAAGGCCTCTGATCATGAGATTGGAGGTCTTGAAAAGCGTAGAATCACCTCTTGATTGCTGTTGTTCCCAGGTTCACCCTGACTAGTGATGGTAGCACCTGTTGCAAATAGTGAACCCCAAAACCAAACACGATGAAAATATGTAAATGTATTTTTAATAAGAAATACCATCAATATATAATTATATAAAAATGACCAACAATAAGTATTTATAGTAAAATTACTAAGAATGAATTTTATCTGTATTTGAAGGAATACAAATGCGTTCAAAATATATTTAATTGGAATCATAAAATTGTGTTCAAAGTATTTAGATTTAGGCATTAAATAACCAATAGAGGTTGAAAGAGAATGACTCAACGAAAAATGTGCAGAAATAGAAAGAATGTGTATCACAAATAAAGCAAATATACATAAAAATAAGAGGATCAACTGAAAAAAACGACATGTTCATCAACAGGATATAAAAAACTCCAAGGATCGACTTTGATATCAGATAAAGAAAAAATACTTCAGAGATGGAATGAATATGCCAGAAAATTCCTCCACGACGAAAAAGAACAAACGACAATACACGGAAATATCGACAGACCGGATATCAAATCTTAAATGGAATCTGCACTGGCCAAATTGAACAGAAACAAAGCAGCAGGGCCAGACGGAATTGTAATATACTAGATACTGACAGCTTTAGGCGATTTCGGCATAGTCGTTAGAGAAATAATAAACTACATCTACAGCAGTAATGATATACCCGAAGATCTAAGTAGATCTATTTTCATAGCACTGCCTAAGACGCTAGGTGCAAACATATGTGAACTCCATCGGACAATCAACCTAGTGAGCCATGTAACGAACATTATCATCCGAATTCTGCTGAATAGAGCGCGCAGCAGAATCAAAACAGAGATAGGACAAGAACAGTGCGGGTTTATCAAAGACACCGAAACAAGGAACGCAATAGTTATGCTAAGAATATTATCAGAAAGAGAAATAGAAATGAAGAAGGACGTGTGCCTTTGTCTTATAGATTACGCAAAGGCCTTCAATAAAGTACACCACAAAGATCTTTTAGAACATCTCATCCACCTTGATTTATTTGGGAAGGATATTAGAATAATCAAGAACCTACACTGGCAGCAAACCGCATATACACGGATAGAAAATTAGTTTAATATATATACAAAAAGAGATGTAACGTCAGGAAGAGACGGTGGAAGCTTCTAGGGCGCATTATGAGGAAGGAGGGCTTGAAAAATCTGATACTTACAAGATAGAATGAAAACAATAGAGGCAGGAAAACAGCGCATAAAATACATAATGTGCTTGAGTGAATAGATGGCGGAACAGGGTTTACGAGAAATAATAGAAAGACAAAATTTATTAAAAGCTACAAAGGACAAGAAGTTGTGGAGAGCAATGACCCCCTAAGAAGATAGACGGCAGATAATATAATTTGACGATGCAAATGTCAAGTAGTTTTTCATTTGTAACTCTGCGTGTATTGATAAAGTTCCATTTTTCGTTTATGTGAATCTTACTTATTATAAAACGCAGATTGTGTGTGTGTGTGTGTGTGTGTCTGTACGTTTATATATTGGATCGGATTTCCTACATTTTTCAACCGATTTCAACAAAACTTCACAGGATACGTAAAATTACCTTGCGGTGGTTCTGACAGCACCAAAAATTGGAAAAACACAATTGTTTTTGCACGAAATAAATTTGAAAACACGATTAAGAGGCATTAATGGAAGGGGGAAAACTCATATCGAGTTATACTTATTAATATCGAGTTATCGAGTTATACTTATAAAACCCAGGTTGGTTGTTTGTTTGTGTGTGTGTGTGTGTGTGTTCGTTTATATATGGGATCGGATTTCCTACATTTTTCAACCGATTTCAACAAAACTTCCCTTTTTTTTTTTGGCAGGTAGTGTTTCTTATTGTCTTGCACACTTTTTTCTTTATTTTTACATTCAGAATGCTTTAAAAATTCCATTTACAAGACAATTGTTTATAATAAAATTCTATTCAATCGGCAGACTCATAACGATTGAAAACAATGTTTTTGTTTGAGTTTGGGTTTGACCAATTCGTAAAAAAAAAAAAAAAAAAAAAAAAACTAATTAAGACATGCGTGTCCGTCAACTTTAAACAATAATCTTTGTCAATTTTATTTTTCAGTCTTTATGATGGTCGATACTTGATCTATCTCTTAATGTTACATCTCCGGGCAACGCCGGGCTCTACTGCTAGTTTTTAATACGCGAAGATGTGTTCATGTTAAAAGATATGTGCAAGCAACAGTAGTATTTACAACAGTAGTATAAATGGCAAATGTTATACTAGAATATGTAAATTCTACATGTAGATAATACAAATTGTGTAGTTATTTTAAACAATGCTGACAATAATATGAAAGGGCATAAAATCTACGTCTTGCAGAGTTACCACTTAGAATGAGACAATGAGGAAATGAATAAACGATAAATTTGTGAAACGTACGAAATTTTTTAACGAAGCCTGGGAAACTAAGATGGTTCTTTGTCTATGTACAGTTTCCCTTCAGGACTTTAGCGATCATGGCTCTCCTTAATTTCCTTTTCTTTATAGATCTTCATAAATTTTGTCTTTTACCAGCTAAGATTAGTTATGGAAATTTATAGAAAATCAAAAAAAAAATAGTGGATAAATATTAAGCCTTACGTTTTTTTTTTTTTGTTTTTTTTTTTTAACGTAATCATGAGTTAAAATTTATATTTTGCTAATGTTTTAGTCATGAATATCAAGAAGGAAAAGATATTACCATCTGCTATGTTTCGATATTTCCTTGTTTTTTTTTTCTTTTTTTTTTTTCTAAACAAGACCGTTGGCATGTGCCGGAAAATATAGCCTCATTTTTTTTTCGAGGGCTCTCACTTGTCTCAAAATAGAAATGTTTATTCAGACCTCATTAAACAGTGAATTACAGCTTCATTTCAGCTGGAAAATACAGAGTTGTTACATTGTTGCCTCTTCCAACAATAACAATAGAATTAGTCTGTATAACGCAGTATAATGACTTAAATAACTTGTTGACAAATTTTCAGAAAAAAAGTAAAGGTAATGTCTTCTTTTTAAAAAATTCATTTTACCCAAAGGAAGCCGACAAAGACACTAACACACAAGGGGTATTACTGAGTGTGAGAGAATATAAAAAAAAAACAAAAAAAAAAAACGAATATTATTAAGAAGGAAGGAATATAAAAGAAGAGAAATTAAAAAGCCAGAAAATCTACATCTAAGAATGTCGGACAGGTTTTTATCCTCAACTCAAAAAAAAAAAAAAGAAATTCTCTGAACCCATAATGGAACCCACTCTATACTATGCTTTCATAGTTTTGCTTGGCTAAACGCACCAACCGATATTATAAATTTAATACAGCAAACTTGTGGATTATCAACGAAAGAAGCCTCTACAGTTAATGACGTGATTCCATGCTTTTAGCGTTGTAACTGACTGGATCCGTCCTTTTAAATTTCGTCAGATGACGCTCAAGTTTCAAGCTTGGATGCAACAGCGGCGAGTTGACATTGACAGAACGTCTTCAAATATGCCATCTTAAGTCATGACTCAGAGCTACGTCATTCGTAATAGCAATGGTAAAGGGAAATCTTTCGAGGTTGAGTGTCTGAAATAAATTTAAGAGGAAAGTGTCCTTCACAGAATGCACGAAACGAAAGACTCTCTGGAATTTAGAGTTAACTTTAATAGCTTTCAAAAATTCCTATAAGCATACACACTCATGCGCATCCGCATACATACACACGAGCACCTCTTTTTTTCTCTCTCTCTCCCTCTCCCCCTCTCTCTCTCTCTCTGTCTCCACACACAGTCACACACATACACATCTATCTATCTATCTATCTATCTATCTATCTATCTATCTATCTATCTATCTCTCTCTCTCTCTATATATATATATATATATATATATGTATGTATGTATGTATGAATGTATGTATGTATACTTATTAAAATAATAAGAAAGAACAGTAAGATTTATAATACGGTGTTCTTATTAATTATTTTTATTTTTAAAAAACAGTGCTCAATACAATTCTGTAGAGTATAAACATTATAAATTTACTAATTTAAAAATATGATCACATCGCTACACAGGAATTACCCTGTTTCAAAAGCTGAAGCTAAAATTTAAATTAAATTATAAAATTAAATTAAAATCCCTAGTACTGTTTAATTTTCAAACGATTTTTGGAATAACTTATTTTGAAATTTACTGAGTTTATAAGCACATACATTCGTGATATTAGTTGCTAAGGTTACGGGAAATGCAATCATTTTGATAAGGAGTGGAAGGGTATTCATTTTCATAGATAACCTGTCTATCAAAATATGAGTTAATTTCAAAATCAGTTTAAGTTAAGGCAGGGTTGGGGTACCAGTTCAACAAATGATGACATCAGTTTTTTTTTTTTCAATGACAAAAAGATTTTTGGCATTTTTATTTAGTCGTTCAATTTATAATTTTACACACCAAAACTATTTTCAAAAACTTTTTTTGTACGTCGTATTTTTAATATTAAAAATCTATTCCTACAATTTTAAATTATTATTTAAAATCCTAATTGCTAATAAACTATATACTTAACCGGATTTTGAAAGTAACTCATATTTTGAAACATGGTAATTCCTGTGTAGCGATCAGACGATATTTTTAAATTAGTAAATTTGTAATTATATATATATATATATATATATATATATATATATATGTATAGATAGATAGATAGATAGATAGATAGATAGATCGATAAATTTGTAATTATATATATATATATATATATATATATATATATATATATATATCATTTCTGTAGTTCACTGCTAGCAGCAAGCAGAAATATTTCTCCTCCCGATGATGGCCATTTCGGCCGAAACTAGTCAAGGAATTTAAATGAAATAATAATAAAAAAAACGAAAGAATATTAATATACAACCCAGTTGTCTGAAGATTTTAATTTTTTAATATTTTTTATTGTTCAAAAAAAAAAAAATATATATATATATATGTGTGTGTGTGTGTCTGAGACCACAGAATATATATATATATATATATATATATATATATATATATATATATATATATATATATATATATGTCTGAGACCACAGAATTTATAGATAGTTTTAACAAACAAAATTGCACATTTTCCCGTCATCAGAAATATTGTTGGCAATTCTTATAATGCTAAAAAGAATCTTAGGATAATAGACAAACGGGGTCGGGGTAACGGGAAACTACTCTTAAAATATAATTTAATATTTAAAAAGGGGTAAAAAAGGGGGAATGGCAAAAGACGTGCATTACGGATATTAACACCCTGTCTGATATTACCGGGCACATGTTGTGCAATACGCGTTTCAAGGCGCTGATTCTGCCTAACAGAGTGTACACTCTCTTAGGCAGAATCTGGCTGCCCGTCCCCAACCTCGGCAATTTCAGATACACCGAACACATAGCGGGACCAAAAATAGGCGGGATATAAACCTTAGCTCAACTGCATGTTTGATAAAATTCTCCGGGTAACTATTAGGCTGGTGCAAAAATAATGACGTAATAATGTCGTTTTTTGACGTACGTCAAAATACGACATTATTACGTCATTATTTTTGCACCAACCTAATACTATCCCGGAAAATACTATGAATGTTTTCCATTTCACAACCAAGCTTTCAAAAAGAAAATATTATCAACGCACGATGGGCCAAAGTAGGAATTAAATTTAATTTTCGGGATTTGGGAAGAAAAGAATCCCAATTGGTATACAATCCAGTAAATATGGATTTACGGAAAACATTAGTGATGAAAGAGCCAGCCTTCCACTCAACAGGCACACCCAAGAAGGGCAAAGACGAATCACATTTGTGACGTCCCCCCGGAGTCGCTGCGCCAAATGTGACGTCTAGCCGCGTCCGTCGTGCTATCCTGTCCTGTGACGACCAACTGGCTTGGTTTGGGTCGCGGCACCAAATGTGACGTTCTAACCTTTTGGCGATTCGGATGGGAATCTGGTTAGATTCGGTATCAGCCTTGTCGTTCCCAGCTCGCCTCCAACGTCTGGTTACCGAAGTAATTGTTTTGATTTCCAGTCTAACCTACCCACGTTGTGAATTGATCCTAAGCAGATGAAATCAATCAGTCACCGGGCCGTAATGCAAGTCGAGTTCGAACAAGGGCGATATCACACAAGTATATGTAAAATAAAATAAAATAATAACTCGAAAAGTTCAAATGTGTTTAAAAAAGGATAACAATATTCTATATCTGGTTTCTGAATACAGGACTGCGTTTTCTTTGTGTTTGTTAGGCGAGTCTTAACATCTTAAGTTGTTTATTCTTTAAGAAACTGGTTCTTGATGTATCTTCAGGTAATATTCGTAAAACTTGTTTTGGTGGTGTGAGTCTAAGCCGTTCTTCAAAAATAAATTGTTCTTGGTTAGAAATTGAGTCGTGATTTGCGTGGAATCTTTCAAGTCAGCTATCTGCGAGGCGGGTGCAACTCCAACTGCGAACTTCACCCGAACTCGAACTGAACTGGTTTTCACTCGTTGCGACTCTGCTTATATGGACGCCGACCCAAACCGGGGTGGGCTTGTCGGGGTTTGAGATTCCTTGATAATTACTAAACCCACAATCCACTTCCTTGTTTTCGGTCAGGAAAATTTTATTATTTTCCATTTTTGGGGGTCTTTCGTCTTCCCACCTTCTTCTGTTCTCATATTGGTATCTCACCATGCCCTCAGAGGGTGTCAACGGGTTTCCCCTCTCTCTCACAGTGGCATCTCACACCTATCCCTTCAGGGGGGCGCAACAGGCCTCCCCTCCACATGATTACCTCCGCCTAACGCTCATGCCACCATCCAGCCAATGCGCGCTCAGCGGCGTGGGTGTGGCCAGACTAGCCACGGTTTAAAAAATCTTGCTCAAAGAAAAAAAAATTATCTTCTTTTTTTTCTTTTTCCTTTCTTCCCTTTCTTCTGCTCGACAACAAACCTTAGACTCTTATCTTAACCGAATCACCTGGACTTTATCAATCGAGTCTTTTCGCCAGCATGAAGTGGGTGGTCATCTGATGAGATCACATTCTGGCGTTAATTATCTCTGATAAAATAATTTTCTTATCATAGCCAGCTCCTGGCACAAAACAGATTCCCTTTTCAAATATATTTGTAGATAGCCAATGGCTCAGTCTTTTGTTTTCGTAATTCTGCGGTTGATCCAATCGGACATTTTTCTTCGACTCAATTAATTTTTATCTATTTAGAATGCTGCCCTGTAGGTCACCTGAACGACCTGAAATTTTCACCATTCGGTTCGACGTCATGAATCAAATCAAATCTGACACATCCGCGACCTTACCTTCCTCGCTAAAGCATTTAGCATTTTTCTTTGTTAAAAAAGAATAACATCGCTTAGTGTCCTTTTCGTGGTGGCTTCTTATCACCTAAATTAAATTCTCGCCTTTTTTTTTCTTCTTTCCTTCTAGCGACCTAAATAGTGTCACACATTCCTTCTCCATAGTAAACTGAAGAGGCGGGTAGAGGGAATTAAGTTAGAATTAATTCTCTACCGCCTTAACCAGGTATTGAACTCATAACTCTTTGGGTCCTGTCACTGGATCTAACCAACGCCTTTATCCGCTGTACCATGTGTCGTAAAAGCGATTGAGAACTTAGAAAGGGGAATTAACAGAAGATAACTGATAACTGACATCCATTAGACGTGGCATGTAGAACTAGAGCAGTCTACTCCAGTGAGCAAAATAAAGGGTTCAGTTCGACATTCCAACCAACTGAAGAAGGCCGGAGCGTACAACGGCCGAAACGTTGTAATAAATATGGCGATGAGGACAATAGTCCGAATAATATAAATACTATATATATATATATATATATATATATATATATATAGATAGATAGATAGATAGATAGATAGATAGATAGATAGATAATATTAGTGGTAAATATACACATACATATGCAAAATATATAAATATAAATACATAGATGCATACACATACATATATATTTCTTTAAATAAAAAATTCCAAGAGGATAGAATCCAGGTAGAACTCAATGTCTAGGAC
>OZ010574.1:34733442-34783442 GCA_963932145.1 Acanthosepion lycidas
TTTAACCAAACAATATTTTTTAATATAAATTATAAATGGTTTGTTAAATTGAATATATCAGCATCAGAATCTTGGCCAGTGAAATAGCCAGAGAGTTTTTCTAATTCCCATTGACTTAACAATCCTTTCATTCATCCTCTTCCTTATATGCCGTATTAATATAGGGGGTTAAACATGGAATCAGTATGTTAAATTAAGTCGCCACAAATCTTAAACCCTGCTGAAAAAATCTTAATCCTAATCTTAACATTGTTTCCCCACCCTTACGTGATGATAAATTTACATCTTTTCCCCACTCACTCAATAAGATATTAGTATTTCTATATTTTAACCCGGATTAATTTTTCCGTTTATATTAGGTTGGCAGGTTTGTAAGATTGAAAGCTATTTTTTATAGCTTGCATGAACTAAAAATTATATTAAGTGTTTGATATTCACTAATATATATATATATATATATATATATGAAGAAATATAGTCTTAAGGTGTGGTACATTTATGGAATAAAGTGCTGAATATCAAAGATAGAGCGTGTGTAAATATAAATGCAGACATGAAAACAAATTTTTACAACGTTACTTAAAAATTGAAAACGGAAAAAATAAAAATAAAATAAAGACAAATAAATAAACAAATAAATAAAATAACAATAAAAATAAGCAAAATTAATTAATCCAAACAAATTACCAAATCACACCTGTTAGAATAGACAAAATAGAATAATAATAATAATAATAATAATAATAATAATAATAATAATAATAATAATAATAATAATAATAATAAGACGAACCCAAATAAATAAAGTAAGTAATAAACAAATTAGCAAACCATTATGACTAAAAAATCAAACCAAAAAATCGGACGAAAAATAGCTATAACTGTTATATAACGATAAAAATGAAATAAAATAAAACAAAATAAAAAATAAAATAAAATAAAAATAAAAAATAAATAAATATATACTACGTCACTTAAAAATCGAAAACCGAAAAGAGAAAATATACAAGTAAAATAAATTGACCTAAATTCATCCAAGGAAATAAATAGACAAACCAATCCCGATAAAGTTACCGTTAGAAAAAAAAACAAATAAAGATAATCAACCCAAATAAACACAAATTAAAAACTGTTCCCGCCAAAATAATAGTTAGAATAAACTACAACAATCAAGCCCAAAAGTGAACAAATAGCTTTAATTAAACAAAACTATTAAATAAGTGATATAAACAAATTTTGACGACGTTAAAAAAACACACCGATTAAAAAAATAAATAAATAAATAAAATAAGAAACAAAAAATAAAAATAAAAACAAGCAATATAATTTAACCCAAATAAATAAAAAACGACTTCCGGTAAAATAACCGCCATAATAGACTACCCACAATGCACCACTGACCCGTATATATATAAATAGCCGAGAAAAATAACAGCACACGTGGCCTGACGATTGCATATAGCATGAAACAGACTGTCGCCACTAAGTGTTGACTTCTATGTACACTTTTATATATATATATATATATATATATATATATATATATATATATATATATATATATATATATATATTGCTTTTTATACCCGGGGTTATATTTTTCGCTTTTTGAATTTGTAGGTCTGATGAATTGGATCGTGATTACGATTCCATTGTAATAGATTATAACCATGCAATATTAGTGTTTGGGCCTTTTATATTATATTATATTATATTATATATATATATATATATATATATATATATATATATATATATATATATATATATATATATAGTTATGTTCCGTGTGAGTTCGTTTCAAACATCCTCGTTTCCACTGTTATATTCCGTGCTAAGCGAATAAACACATAAGACCATGTGGATACTAGAAGAAAGGTTTATTGTACACAACAAGTACAATATGAAATACGGTACATTTAGACACACAGATCAGTCTCGTGATGAGTCCCACTAATAGGAAGGTCGGACGTGCTTGCGTCATCTCGCTCACTTCTCCTTTCTCTCGTAAACGGTCGACTTTATAGGTACTTACTACCTATAGTATAATCATTCACAGGTGTGACTGGTTATTCCACTACATCATTCATATATATATATATATATATATATATATATATATATATATATAACTGTGTGCGTGAGTAAATTTTCAGATAGACCCCCACCGTTTTCCTGTTCAACTAGCTAGATGCAATCACTACTTTTACTCTAACAGTTTCTTTTCTCGCACTTCCCACCTGAGTAAATTCCTTCCGATTTCTTGCTTCCCTGATAACTACAATCTTTAAAAATTTAAACGTCAGTCACTATCATCTGTCTTCTTGAACCCCGTTCCCTTTCGTCCTTTCCTCAATCTCCCACGTTCTGAGTTTTCTCACTTTCACTTTCACTTTCTGTAAAGCCATGCGTTCTAATGGCATTACCGCTTTTCTTGTTGCGAAATGATCAAAAAAAAGAAAAGAAAAAGTATATCTGTAAAAGAATAATATGAATAACGACAAAAGAAAAATGTATCTTATCCCACGTGTTTCGTCCACTGGAGGATTTTATCAAAGCAAGGAATTTATTTTATCACAAGTATTTATATACAAGAGCAAAAATGTTATTGATTTTTCAAAATTTTCGGGTAACTTAATGAATATTTATGAAAACTCTTAAAGTTTTCCTTTCCTCTTTATTCATATATATATATAACATGTTTATATATATAACATGTTTATATATATAACATGTTTATGTTATAAATATATATATATATGTATATATATATATATATATATATATATACATAAGATATATATATAACATGTTTATGTTATAAATTTTTTAAACAAATAATTATATATATATATATATATCTGTGCGTGTATATATATATATATATATATATATATATATAAATATATATATATATATATATGGTTAGTATTATGCTAGGACAGAAATTCCTAGCTTTAATTGAAAAAGACTTTCCTACCTATAGTAGACTTAGTAAAATATTTAATAAGAACACCCTAATATGAGTTACAACTGCACTGAAAATCTAGAAAGTATAATAAAAAAAGTATAATGAAAAAAACACAATAATAAAATCCTGAACAAACCCCCATGTCTGAATAGTATTAATAAAAATCCTACACTTAAATTAGACAAAAACTGAAAAATTATATGATTATAGAAAACCAGAAGACTGCCCATTGGAAAATAAATGGTGCGACAAATCTGTGGTATACCAATCTCATCCATTGAGAGTCCTAATACTAATATGATATACATTGGGTCTACGAAGAATGAATTTAAAGCCAGATGGAGGCAGCATAAGTGCTTTTTCAACAATATAAATAAAAGAAACCAGACATATCTATCTAAATATTTTTGGCATTTAAAGGAAATGAATAAAACACCAAAAGTAAAATGGAAAATTATAAACAAAACTAGAACTTGTAAAACTTGGGATGACCCATGCCCTTTATGCCTACAAGAAAAACTACACATTATTAAGTTTCTAAATAATAAAAATCTATTAAACAATAGACATGAGTTAACGGTTTTTTCCCGACATCATCAAATTTTTGCATTGAATAATTACCATAAAAAGAAACAAACAATAAAATAATTTTAAAAAATCCATAGTCCTAATAAATAGTTTAAATACCCTACAAAAAAAGATAACCCTTTATGAAGTCATCAAAAACAAATGTTACGGCAGTTTTTTTATATACACAAAACCCTTTAAAAAAAAAATAAAATAAAAAATAAATCTCCATAGACACGTAAACCAGACTAGGCCAAATCATCTTCCGTTTTAAATTTAGACACCCCAACCGTACCCTGACTTGACATCTGTGAATGTAACTCTATACTGATACAAATTAACACCTACACCCCTTTTTATTTAAACAATCGCTCTAGCCGTTACCATAGAAATTTTGATTTCAATAATGAAGATTAAAACACGTAAATTTCAGAAATAAGTTATTCAAAAAAAAAATTCGCTCGAAGCTTACTTTAATTAAATTTAATTCAAGTAATTATATTGAAGTTTTCGGCTCTTGTTTTGAAACATGAGAACTCTTATGTAGCGTGTTGGAATCATATTTTTAAATAAATAATTATATTTATGCTCTACTTTTGTGTCGAGCACTATTTTTTTAAAATAATAACTAAAATACTAAAGTACTTTGGATTATTTACCTAACGAGTTCTTTCCTATTTTCTATATATTTTACACACACACACACACACACACGCGCGCGCGCGCGCGAACACACACACACACTCACACACACACAGCCTCTACTCAAGTATGAGTATGCAATAAAAATGGAGTTTTAAGTATATATATTAGGTTGGTGCAAAAATAATGACGTAATAATGTCGTTTTTGACGTTAAAAAATACGTCAAAAAACGACATTATTACGTCATTATTTTTGCACCAACCTAATATATATATATATATATGCAATCATATCTCTCATTTTCTCTGTCTCTCTCTCTCTTTCTCTCTCTCTCTCTCTCTCTCTCTATATATATATATATATATATATATATATATATATATATATATATATATATATTCGTTCTATATTTTTTATTCTGTTTTTCTTTCATTCCTTCATTCTTCCATATATGCCTTCTATTTTCACCATCTCTTTTCATTTACCCTTCTCCAACTTTTTTGGTTTACTCATTCTTTCTTCTTTTTACTTTACTCTCATCTCTATACTTTTCTTTTACTGTTTGCCTTCTTCTTCTCTTCACTCTTTCGTCCATTTAAATTCTCCCATTTTCCCTTCCCCGACATTTTTTCCGTTTCTCAAATTATGTTCTTCTTTTCCCTTCTATACCCCCCCACCCTTCTGTCTTCGTTCGCGAATATTTTATTCCCTTTCTGTCCTTCATTCGTACATTCAAATTTTTTTTTTGTTTTTCCTTCATTCGGTTTTTTTTTTTTCTTTCTCGTCCTTTCTTTGTTCGTCTACCTCAACTTCCACATTAACTTAAGAGTATCTTCAGGAGATTCGCTAAAAACAGAGCATAAAAGATGAAAATAAAATTTTAGCGTCTAAATGTTTATGCTATTATTGAGAGGAAATATCAAAGTATTTTTTAATTATTTTTTAAAATTTCTCCTTCTTTTTAGAACATTCTAAATTTTGATTAAAAAACCATGTTTCTCTTTGTGTCACCGGAACTAGTATGACAGACATTAATTTTGAAAATCTTTCAAAAATAAAAATAATTGTCTGATTCTAATAAAACGTTCAGAAACTATTCACAAATAATGGAACTTATTATAAATATGTTTTTTTTTTAAAGTCATGGCAAAAAAATTTTTTTTTCATATGTATTACCTCCCCCCTCCATAACGAATTATAGGAAAACTCTATAATTTCAATTTTGGGAAGATTACTGATTATATTATTTAAAAGCACAAGGAAACCAAATCATATTTTGTTTTTGTTTTTTTTTAGTTGGACCACCTCTACCTGAAAAATCATCTCTGAATTGTAACATACAAAACTCAATATTAGAAAAATGTTTTTTAATTTCAAAAGCTTTTAATTACTTTTATTTATTTTAATGAACATTGACAATATTGTCTGAAAGATATTTCGATGAAAAATGAATTTTTAAAACAATTATTTGTTATTTCTGGAACATTTTATTATTTTTATATTATGTTGTTAATTCTTCTAAAATTAGGTAAACATTTGGAGAATTTAACGAATATTTTATTAGGTTGGTGCAAAAATAATATTGTTTTTTGACGTATTTTTAACGTCAAAAAACGATATTATTTTTGCACCAACCTAATATTATGTAGATATATATTTACAGATTATAATTTCCAAAGCTTCTTAAAAACTAACGAACAACAGTATATAAAAAATATAATTTGTGTCAATAATAACACTGTAAATCAAATCTACGGAAGACCGGAAGTATCATGCGTGCAATAAAAAAAACATCACGTGGATTGAGTTTCTGTCTAGTATTAAAATTAAATACTGAATTTTTAATACAATTATTTGTTATTTCTTTAATTATAATAGATTTTTACATTTAAGTTGTTAAAATACAAAATTAGTTAAAAGCCGCATTAAGTTTCGTAAATTTCCTTTTGAGATAGATTTATTTTTGCGAAAAAACGTGTAGAGAAGTTAATTTGATTTTTCAATTTCAACTGAGAAGGGTACCTACAATTATCAGTATCATCTTATGAAATTTAAATTTGGATTTTATGTATACTTCTGATAAAACTTCATAAGAAAGGTACCTATAAATTACTTAGATACCTTTCTTATGAAATTTAATCTCACTCTCAACAGTCTTATTTTAATTTATTTATATTTTCCATAAAGTATCGTAAACGTAAAGGTGAAAGCTAAGTACAAAAAAAGTTAAAACGCTGAAAGTTTTCCTTAAAAATAACGTGGTAAATAATTTGTTCACTTAAATCGAAATAACTCCAATTCTCTCCTTCCGTAGAAGGAATTATCCTCACGTAAGCTATCAAAGCGTCATTAATGTCTTTCGTTATCTTGTTAAGTGACACGAAATGTTATGACTTGCTTTGTTTTATTTTCAAACTACATCTTTTTCGCCGCAGAAACTAAGTTAAGCTTGGTTCAAAATATTTTAAGTAAACATTATAATTTCTGATTTTCTTAAAAAAAGTTTTGGAAAAATTACAATTGATTTTTAAAAGAATTTCAAACTGAGATTTTCATTTTTTTTTTATAAATTGGAAAAAAAATGGCTGACATGATCAATTTTGCTGATTCAAAAAAAAAACAAGATTTTTAACGAAAGTTATGGGCGTGCTAAGAACGATTAAAAATGTAAAAAAATAACCCAAAATACTTTGATGTTTCCTCTTAATAATAACATAAACATTTAGATGATAAAGTTTTGTTTTCGTCAAGTTTGGCATCTTTTTCGTCATGCTATACTCTTTTTAGAGATCACATGAAGGTACCTGCATTAACATTTTATTAAAAGTTCTCTTTCCAAACTTCCGCCATTAATTGCTTCTTTCCTTCATTTACCATTTTCTTCTTTTTCTTTCCTACTTTCATTAGTTCTCCTTTTGTTTCTCTACTAGATTTTTCAGTTCTTCTTTCTTTTATTCGTTTATTTATAGTATTTTTCACTCCTATCTTACTTACCTCTTTCCTCTTATTCTTTCACTATTCCTTCAATCTTCATTCATCCAATTTTCTTTGTTCTTTCTCATGTTTTTCCTTTTCTTCTTGTATCTTTTATGGAATTTCTTTTTTTTTGGGGGGGTTGCTTTTTTTTTCATTTGTTACATGCGTTTTTATTCATTCATTCAATTTAATATTTTCATTTTCTTCCCCTCGGTTTTCTTTGCTTCGTTCCCGATTTCTTCCGTACCATCTATTTTATAACTCATTTATTTCATTCACTGGGTACTTTCATTCATTTTTCTATCATCCTCTTATTAATTCTTATTTCAATCTTGCCTTTCGTTTTTTGCTACATTTATTCAATTTTCTTCTTTACTTCTTCCGTCCATTCATTTTTCTTATTATTTATTCTTCTTCCTATCTCCCTACATTCTTCATTTTGTTCTTTCTTATCTTCTCCTTCCTACCTTTCTACTTTCATTCCTTCTTTTTGGTCCAGCGAAAAGAAAAGAATACTCAACTGTTACGTGACATTTGTTCTTCATTACGGCAGCAAATGTTGGACGATTTCCTCAAAGATAAAGAAGAGACTCGAAGCGACAGACATGTAGTTTTACAGAAGGATGCTAAGGATATCATGGACCGAGCGTGTGAGCAACGATGAGGAGGAGGTTCATACTTAATATCAGGAAGAGGCAGCTGAAGTTTCTGGGACATATAATGAGGAAGGAGGGCCTGGAGAATCTGATATTCATGGGTCAAATAGAGGGAGAGACAAGGGAAAACAGCGCATGACATACCTCGTACCTTGTCTTGTAGAGTTATCCTGTTTCCCGCATTAACTTACAATCTGTCGACGCTGTCTATGGAGTCAGTGACTTTGTTCGTTAATACGAGATATCTTTCGACGATACTATTGCATAAATCTACAGAAACACATTGGAAATAGTCTCCATTTTCCTACAAATATCAAAGGCTTCATTTTCATCGCACCTATAATCAAGAAACTCTGGTAATCAAGAAATGCTTCCGGAAATTTTTCACTCGTTCATTTTAACTATGCAGCAAACTTTTTGAACACTGTATCAACATAATTGATCATTGAATCGTGTATTACTATCATTGGTCTTGAGAATCATCCTCAAGACTTTGGCGGTCATAGCTCTCCACAACTTACTGTCCTTTGTAGCTCTTAATAAATGTCTTTTGACTATCTCCCCCAAAACCTGCTCAGCTATCTATTCACGCAAGTTCGTCAACAACGATATAATGTTTTTAAAGGAGAATAAAGTGTAAAAAGCAATTAACTATTAAAATTAATATTAGGTTGGCGCAAAAATAATGTCGTTTTCCCCACATATGTTACTATGTGAGAAAACGACATTGTTTTTTGCAACAACCTAATGGTATGAGAATAAAGAACAAGCCAGTGGGCTGATGATCAATTGATTCTATTAAAATATAGATGATTAACAAGGGAGAAATAACCTTCTTGTTTTTCTTGTTCCTCTTCCTTCTCCTCCTCTTCTTCTTCTTCTTCTTCTTCTTCTTCTCTGTGCCGTGTCCCTTCATGGCATTGACGTTCATTTCTCTCCACAAATTCCTGTCCATTAATAAATGTAATCTTTTTGTTATCTTTCCTAAACCATCCATTTACACAAGGTAGGTCATGCGCTGTTTTCCTTTCTTCCTCTTGCTTTCAATCTGTCCTGTGAGTTTCATATTTTCTAATCCCTCTTTACCCATTATGTGCCCTAGAAATATCAACTGTTGCTTCATATCTCTTCTTCATCGTTGAGATTGTCCTGCATTCACTGCCATATAAATAGGAATGATGCTATATAATATTTCAGTATTCCTTTCTTTTTTTTCAAACGAAATATTTATGCTTCATAATACTTTACAAGGCTTTTGGAATTGTTCTTTTTCTAATCCAAATACGTCTTCGGGGAGATAGCAATCCGTTACCTTTATTGGGAAGAAAATTCATATGGATAAATAACTAGTCCAATGAATACACAAAGAGGAACGCACTACAAAGATGCCTTCTCTCAACGGATTTATTCAAGATGTACATAATTATAAGAATATAAGATACACGGAGAACACGGTGTTAATTACAGTCTCAGAAAAGGATTTGAAAAGAGATATTGGATACGGAGTAATGGAAATATTGAAGAAAGGACTGACTATTAACTCCAAGATATTCGTCAGCAAATATTAGCAAAAAAGTTCATTCAAAACAAACCGAGCAATGTAATAAGAAATTCAACATTACAATTAGAAACAACGAAAAGTGTGCTGAATTGCTATGCGACACAAAATTTTCTTGTATGGCAGTTGGACAGTCTTCTCACAGGTGGAGAGAAAACCAGAGACAATAGAAATTAAATATAGAAGAATAGTGAGAATTCCATGGACAGAATCAGTAAGATTCAGCGGAAATTTCCTGGACATAACATTAGGAAGGAGGGCTTGGAGAACTTCACAGGGCATATCAATGACAAGGGTGGAGGAAGGTATCGGGCCACATATCCGATCAGCAACGATAAACACGCACATATAAGACGCTAGAAGCGAAAATCGCACCGCATCTCATGACGTCACACATGACCACACGAGAGTGAATTGTAGAAGTATGAAAAGCCGTTGGTATAAACCAATGGCTTCTGTTACCAATTATAGACATTTAAGAATATTTGTAGAGATGCCATAATTGATTTTGTTTAGGTTGGGTTTCAACTGTTTGATGTATAATGCTTATCGTTGCTTAGAAATCATCTATGCAAACATTGACAGACTATCATCACTGTCTTGTCCGTATATTGTTTAATATGTTGTAATTGATATCTTTGATAGTGGCTTAAGTAAGCCGAAAGCTTAGATTGTATTAAAAAAATATGGATCACTATTGTGAATTTGTTCCTTCGTTCAACGATAATGTTATTAAACTTATCAGATGTTACGAAAATAATTTACATAAAATAAATAGACAACACTTGTCTATATTATTTAATGAAACGTATATATATATATATATATTAGATTGGACCGTGAATTTGAGAACATTAGGGAGATTTTCCTCAGTAATGGCTATCCGGAGGCCCTCATTGACTTTATTATTAGTAAGAAGACTAAGGAATTTATTCCCCTAAAGTCCAGGGGACTTCTAAATGTCCGGTATTTTTGAAGATTCCCTGGATTGGAAATAGGGGTCAAGGCTTAAGCAGATTAGCAAGTCGGTTTCCGGTTGTTTCCCATCAGTTGCTTTACGTAGCATTTTTCGAACTACGTCTGTGTTTCCGTCGTTTCGCAAGGATGCATTGCCCTACATCAAATTGAGTAATTTAGTATATGAGTTTAATTGCCAGTGTGCTGCTGGTTATGTAGAGCGTACAACCTTGCATTTGGAAACTGGAATCAATCAGCATGTACCTTACAAAATACGACTTGGTAAGATAGATAAAATATCTTCCCCCCATGAATATGGAATCGGCTATTGCTCAACACTTAGTTGAGAATATAGCCTGCGCCAAGTCGTACAAAAAAGAGTGGTTTAAAATTATTCATACAGCCGATTCCAACAATATTTTGAAGATTTTGGAATCGGTCTGTATAGGATTAAGGAAACCTTCTCTCTGCCGGCAGAAGGAATTTGTAAAGTCTCTTAATCTGTTGGGGGATACTTTATTTTAACTGTCCCTCGCTTATTTATTTACACGTTATTTCCCCTTCCCTCGTTACAAGTATATACACTTGTTTGTTATTTTAGCTTGTTCCCTCTTTTTGCTCTTTATTGTCGTTACTATTCTTTTCGTTAATTAATTATCCAACGATTACCTCCTGATGAGATGTTGGTTGAAAGGGCCTTAGAGACTTTTAAAATTAAAATCAATACATTCCTTGTTTTTAAAATTATATATATATATATATATATATATATATATATATATATCTGTGTGTGTGTGTGTATGTGTATGTGTGTGTGTGTGTGTCACCTACTCTGAATCCATCATAAAATAAAAACTGAGGATGCGGAATTTGTAAATAAATAAAATAAGTAAATACTAAACACTTCAGATACCTCAGCGTATGGATCAGTTATAACAAATTAAATATAGGAGAAAAGGAAAATGGACATAGAATAGATTGCGCCAAATGTTGTTTCGCCCAATACAGCAAATTGCTCCAAAACCTGAAAACTCGAGTCATGTTCTTAAATAATCTCGTTAGATCAAGAGTTTCATATGGGTGCCATGCATGGCGCCAAAACCTGTTCAGAAATATTTAAATTGCAAGTTGTATACAGCTGCTTCCTAAGCTCAATAGTGAAAAAAAAACTTTGAGTGAATGAAGCCTGTAGATCTCTACAAAGATTATACTTTTTGTACATTTTGGGCTGGCGCTATAGATTCATAAAAAATGTATCAAATTACAGAAACCGCATCACGTGAGGACTATCAACAGCAGCAACAACTAAAATGGATAGCACATGTACCTGGAAGAGAAAATAATGTTATAATTCAGATATTAACATTCCACACTATTTCAAATCAAAATTTAGGAAGGAAATCGACGTCAATACTGGAAAGAGCGATAACATCTACTGGACCTGAGAAACCAATTTTCCTACAAAAGTGTTTTAATAGAAAGGGTTTATAATTTTCGACCGAAATCAATTCTGTTTGCTTCTTCAATGAATACCAACTGTTTTCTTGTAAGGAAACGTCTATAACTGCCATATATATATATATATATATATATATATATATATATATATATATATATATATATTTAAATCAGTATCATCCCAAGGAAGGCCGTACAGCCACTGGCACGCAACAGCTTACAGGGTGTGGCCGAATTAGGAACGGAAACATTAGTAAAGAGGTGAAAGAGAAAAGAGTAATCAGGAGGGCAGTAGATAGCGATCGACATTGCATCTAAATTTTTACAGATTAAAGTTGACTGGAAAGCAGGGAGCCGGGAGAGACTTCCACAAGTGAGAAGTGCGAGATAAGAAAGTATTAGCATAGATGTTCCGGCTATATCTGGCTAGCTCAACTCTAAATTGATGAGATATCGTCGCTAGTCTAGTACTGCGCTTAAATTCAGACACTTTAGGTACTTTAACGAAAAGCTCATCCGAACAATTACCATGAAAGTATTTATAAAAAAAAGGACAGAGAGGTAACCTTACGGCGGTGAACAAGTGACAAAAGCCGAGCCGCCAGATCAGGACCAATAATATTGCTGATTCTTCTTTAGATCTTTTCAAGGAGCTCCGGGAAAATAGCAGTGCGCACCGGACAATATATGGCAGCAATATTCTAAGCATAGACGAATGTGATAGATTTATAGATATGCAAGATAGATTCCAGAGAGTAAAATTGTCTCGCCCATCTAGCGATGTATTCAAATAGTCTTTCCACCACAGGTCAGCTGAGAACGTAACCCCGAGAAAGCGCAATGAGTCATTATCTTAAAGGATAGCATTAGCCATGCTGCCGAAAGGCAGAGAGGGGTATTTCAGATGATTAATAGAGAGAAATTTAAAAAATGAAAAGCCATCTTTTGCCCCAGTTAACGGCGATCTTGAAGCCGTTTTGTACATCAGCTGATATTAGCCTTACTATCGAGGCAGGAGTAAATGATTGTGTCATCAGTGTAGATGCCAAGTTAAGAGCTGATGTCATCGGGAAGGTCGTTAATGAAGATTAAAAACAATGCACGACAAAGGATGCAGCCCTAGTAGACACCCGTGTTAGTACGAAAGAATGTAGGCAAGTGGCCATTTGAGACAACATTCATTTCATGATTTGTTAAGGAAAAACTGCAGTAGCTTAAAAACGTGCCCGGAGATACCGTAGATTTTCAGCTTGTGGAGAAAGCCGAAATACCAGCCCTTGTCAAAGACTTTCGAGATGTCAAATGCTACAGGCCAGGCTTCGCCATTTTTTTATCTAGAGTGTTTATCTTTCTATTTTTATCTTTCCACAATTATCGTTAGTACATCTCAGGTGATTTGAAGAAATGAAAGCCATATTGCTTGTCTGAGAATGAGAGCTGACGAACCGATTCATCATTGATAGGTTCTCTGGGAATTTACCCAAAAGAGGCAGTAAACTAATAGGTTGGTAGTTGGTCAGGTTGTTCACCAGAGTTCTTAAAAACTGGAACAGCAGACGATGCTTTCCAGCAAGGTGAAGGTGGTGAATTATTTATTATAAAGTTTAGAGGGAACAGGAGCTAGTTCTGGAGTACACTTCTTAATGACTATTACAGGGATGACATCAGGTCCCCAGGTTTTTTTTTTTGGGGGGGGGTTCAAGATTAGAGGTGATAGCAGAGACCAGGGAAGGTGTTATATGCATATCCCTCAGCAGAGAATCAGTTCTAAGCGGGAAGATAGGCAGTGATGCTCCAGATGAGTCAAGTGTAAAGTTTGAGGAGAATTTACGGGCAAAACATTCAGCTTTATTAGCAGAGGATGATAACATCTCAAGTCGATTGGACATGGGAGGTAGACACCTTGTACTTATTTATGCCCTATTACAGAGCCGCCACTAGTCACAAGAGTCAAAGTTTTTAGAGGTTATGAGGTGCCGCTTTCTGTCTGCAAACAGGAACTAAGCTTCTTCTTACATTTGTTACGAGCAATAGCAAATAGGCACCAGTTATGACGAGAGCTGTCATGCTGGTATAGCCGGAAAAAGTGGTTCCTGCGTGCTATGGCGGCCAAGCATAGGATTGTGGTTTCACCTGGTACTTCTGAGAAAGGGTGAAAACGTCCATGCCGGCTCTGATCTAAGAAGAAACCTCAGTAGTGCAATTTTCAATTAGGAGGTTGAAGATGTTAGTCTACGAAGAAAGTCCCGAATATCACAATCAGCATGCTGATCCCAGAAAGAGGTCTTATGTACAGCTTGTTTAATGAATGCTTGGAAGGAGATATCAATAGCTACCACAGAGATTCTGTTTATCAAGAGGGCAGTATTGTGAAGTTTGGTAAGAGCGGGGTGGGGAGCTAAGAAATAGATCCAATAGAGAAGCATGTTGCTTGGTTTGGCGAGGGAAGCGAGTAAAAAAGTCTACGATTTGAGTGAGGGATTTGGCTATGGAAAAATTTAATGTCTGTATACCGGCACAATCAGTACTTTAGAATGTTTCAGCCACTTGTCGGGGTGAGCCTTAAAACAATCAAAGAAAAAGATGTTCGCAGATCTATGGAGAGAAAGTGCCTTTTCGATACTGTCGGCTATTGCATCTAATATGTTGCAGTCTTGGGAAGAGGTGGGCGATTAAGTAAAAAGAGATAGCTGACAGAGTTTAGTATTGAAAGACAGAATCACATAAAAGAGTATTCGACGGCCTCGAGAGACAATTCCCTGGCCATCAGAAGATTATCATTATTATTATTAGGCTATGTATGAGAATGCTTGAATCTTTTTGGCAAAGAGGAAGAGAGCCTGGAACCAAGAATTAATTGGTAGCAAACTGTTTCACAAATGGCAAAGATATCTGGCAACATTTCCAAGAGAAAAGATTGAAAGAATACCAGGAATATCGGAGGAACTAAGATTGAGGTGGGTATTTTTTTTTTTTCCTTAGCTCGTATAGTTTTATTTCTTTTTGTTGTGATTTCCATGATGCGTGTTTTGAGGAGAGAGAAAAAAAGATCACCATAATTGTCATTATCTTTCGTCGATGGCAATACGAACCAGCCGGGTGCGTAGCTGAGAACAGAGCATAATGTTATCTCAGGGTTGCCCACCTGTAGGGACACCTATCCATGGCAATACAGATACCCCGATATTACTGTTGATTGGAGGATCTCTCTAAACGCTACCAAAGAGTTCCGGCTCCTAACGGCCAGCTGGAAGCATCAGCTAGCAAACTGGCAACCCGCTATCCTCATAATATAAAGTCACAGTCACTGGTTAGTCTGATCACCAAAGAGTTAAGACAGTTTAATCATTGTGGTCCTGGTAAGAGAAAGAAAGAGAACCGGTAAACCATATCCTGAACAAGGAACAAGAGATGAACCTGTTCAATAGATGATGGAAGGTGGGCAAAGCGGACGATAGATGGACTCACCTACTCTTATTAACAGGAAAATTGCGAAACAATTCCTATTAAGTTATGACTTAGTTCTGATATCTACTACCAACTAAAAATGGGATGTTAGAACTTAATGCACTCTTCTATCATTTCTTTTAGCTTTGATAAGGAACATTCTGAGCTACACACATTCTAAATTAAACAAGTTGGGGGAGGGGCTAAAGTATGATTTTTGATCATTAATAGCAATGGGGGAGGAACAAAAGACACAAGTCACACTGAAGGGTAGATGAAAATGTCACAGTCTAAAATAACAGACAATGGAGTGAAAAAAAAAAATCAAATGAAATTGAAAAAATGACATAAACATTTACAACAAGAAGAGGGAACAATGCAAATGTAATTTACATACGGACTCTACAAATAATTCATCCCAAACGGTAACATTAATTTTTTATGGTGACATGAACTTATGTTCAATGATGGCTTTGGAGAAAAAATATGGCCGCCCTCAAAAGAATCTCTGCTTTCCTCTGCCAAACACTGACACTTGGGATGGGCGAACAAGGGGGTAGATGGGTGAACAAGGGAGTGAGAGGGTAGTGGAGAACATGTTTGAAGGTGGGTGCGTTTACCACGAGTTTCCTTCTTTGCTATTTTTTTTATTTTTATTGAGGAATTAGGGCTCATTCGCCAGTCACCAAAAATAACAAACATCCACAAACAAATGGCAAATCCTATATATATATATATATATATATATATATATATATATATATATATATATATATATATATATATATATTATGAAATGGACAAAGTCCGACAATTATTTTACGACATTTTTTATGTTTAACGTTCTTTTTATAGATACAAATATTTAAGTAAATGATCTGTTTATAATAAACAGTATTAATAACATTTACCTGGCTGAATGTCCGAGAAATTTTCATAGAATATATGCGTCCTCCGACAGGAATCGAACCTGTATGCTGTACGGAACCGTCATATAACCGACGTGCTTTTACCGAACCACAGAAGAGCGTTTCGGTTAGCAAGGTCGATTTTACTATTTTTAAACTACAATTCTCCATGATTTTCTCTCATACTTCTATCTATAAAAAGGACGTATAAGCATAAAAAAAATGTCTCAAAATAACTGACGGACTTTGTTCATTTCATAATGTGTGACGTCATTTGTTTACATTTGGATACACATCGAGCAGATATGAATGTCTCGATATATATATATATATATATATATATATATATATATATATATATATATATATATATATGTATGTATTTGGGAAGTTTAATGATGCAAATTAAAATTATAATCTAGCATAAACAGTTCCAACAGACAACAAAGGTTTGTTGTATATATATATATATATATATATATATATATATATATATATATATATATATATATATATATATATAATCAGTTCAAGCAAGATGATAATGCAACAAAGATTCTAGGGGCTACTGTTAGTGAAAGAGGGTCAACAAATCCCAGAAGGAACAGGAAACCCAGTCCTAAACAGGAAAATTGATAAATCTCTACTCCTGTTTAAAAACGGGGAGATGTGTCAGCCGGACCATAGACGAACCTATCTACTCCTATTGAAGAAAAATAAAAATAAATAAATAAATACAGGGCGCGATATATAAATTGTCGTCTAAATTACGCAAAAATGTGTATAACACTGAAATCTCATTTTAACAGTTATATTTGCCAAAATTAGACAAATCCACTGCTTTAAGTTGGTGAATGCCGCTACAATCCTTAAATCACAGTGTTACAAAGAGTTTTATTGGACCCTCGCACAACTGCGCACCACACATAATAATCAAGGGGTTGCATTTTGGAGAGTCGTAAGGAGTTATTTGGTCGTAGAAATTGTCTGACAGACATGACTGGGTTCTCCTGCTTTTGTGGCTTGGCGCGAATGGAAGCGATAAAACATTTCGTTTCCAAATTTCTGGTGGTGTAAATTGCATCATGGTGCGCTTTTTCCCATAGATGATGCCCAGCTGACCCTATTATTCTATGCAGTCGACAAAATCAAAAACAAATGACTCTTATGATAGATCGAAATTAAAAATGTAAAATGGCGACAATTTACCCATCGCACCATTAAACTTTAGGGTTTATGCGGAAATCTTAGAAGTTTCGAGTTGAAGGAAAGTTTAGAAGAAACCCATAATCCAATTGTAAACAGGAAACAATTGATAAACATCTACTCCTGTTAAAAAAACAAAACAAAAAAAAAACAGTGGATGAGAGCGAACCTATCTCCTCCTATTGTGGGAAAAAAAGCAAATCAATATTAAATGAAAGTTCAGAGTTTTAGGTGGAAGCGTTCAAAGTATAGAAGAAAGAACCAAAAACTCAATCCTAAACAGGAAAAAGGGATACACTTCTAGTCGTATTCAAAACAACCAAGGGAGCATATTGTCATGGGTCCTTATCTATAACTACAGAATGAACTCTTCCTAACACTATGTATACTACGCCTCTCAAGAGAGACGGACGAATCAAGCCGAGCTTCTCGGCTTGACGGTCGAACTCTCTGCCTCTGAGCAGAGAGGAACCCGGACGAGGCTCCGCCGAAGGGCAGACTCCCGTTCGGGGAGGTTGACCAACCCGATCCCGTTTATACGGGTTCTACGGGCATTTTTTGGCCTAGCCTACGGGCTCGGGAAACCCACATTAAACTCGGCCTTGTGCCACATGTAACCCTCGTGGGGAGTGGCTAGATACCGAATCGAGTCGAGACGATAGTAGCTCACTCCAAACCAGACTGACAGTCATACTAACACCTTCCACATCTTGTATTATTATTTCATGTAATATACCTTCATTATTTCTACACTTGTGTTCGTGTTGTTCTTCCTTGGTCCTAACCTGGACCATAACACATATACATGGTATATCAAAAATACGTTTGCAAATATTTTTATGAGTGGTGGAGGGGTTCATCACACCAAATATGGAGAAAAAGTCCATATAAACATATGTACGCAAATCCTTCGTTTTTAAGTTATTAAATTTATAGAAAGTATAAGGTAGATGTCGCTGTGTATCATGCAGACTAGGTTACATTTGTCATTCGTGTACATTTTTGGCTAGTCTCTCTTCAACGTTTAATGTGTGTAGTAGTGAGTTAACTGAGAAGTGTTCCGCTTATCAATGACAGGATATTCACATCGTGAGCAGGCAGATATGCTTTTTATATACGCCCGGGAGAATGTTAATGGATGCGAGTCTTCACGGTTGTATCAGATTGTGGTTTCAGCCGAGGGCAGCTGAGTCATCCAACCTTTATTGACGTTTATCGTCGCGTTGCTGAGACAGGGTCCGTGGCACCACAAACTATCTCTCGTACGCCTAGCCAGGAAGAACACATTCTACAAGCTGTCGGTGACGATCCAGGTATCTGCACACGTCAAGTGGCCCTAACATGTCGTACATTTAATACTACAGTATGGAGGGTACTTCAAGAATAGCTCCTGTATCCGTATCATTTGCAACATATGCAGAGTCATTCACCCTCTGATCATTCAGCCCAGGAGAACTTTTGCCAATGGTTTATTGCACAAACTATCGATGCGTTGTTTGTCACTTCGGTCTTGTTTATCGATGAGGCAACATTTAGAAGAGATGCAATGACAAATTTACGCAATTAACATTTGTGAACGGATCGGAATCCCATGCTACAATACAGGTTAGACACCAGCATCGGTTTACGATTAATATGTGGGCTGGAATTGTAGGTTACTGTCTGGTAGGTCCATATGTTCTCCCATCACGTCTTACAGGAGATGTTTACAGGAACTTTATTTCGAACACACTTCCAAGCATGCTAGAGGATGTACTCCTGCTAATACGAAGACGTATGTGGTTCATGCATAATAGGACTCCAGCACATTTTATTCAAATTGTGCGCGATACTCTGGCTAACATCTGCCATGAAAGATGGATAGGTAGGGGAGGACTGGTTTGATAGACTACACGTTCCCCCGACCCCAATCATTTGGATTTTCATCTGTGGAGCTACCTAAAAAAATGGTTTATGTAGCACACTTTAATAAAGGAGAGACGCTTCATCAACGTGTCATGGTGGCCTGCGAAATCATTCGTCATCGTGTGGGAGTAATTGAAAGGGTCCGCCAGTCAATGATCCGACGGGTGCATGCATGTTTAGAAGTAAGAGGATGATATTTTGAGGACATGAGTTGCGTTGTTGATGATTTGTTATGAGTTGATGTTTCAGACATATGTGTATATGGACATTTTACCTGGCTTTATTGTCAGGAACCTGCCCCCAGAGTTTGTAAAAGTATTTTTGATACAATCTGTATATATATATATATATATATATATATATATATATATATATATATATATATATAAATTGTGTGTATTTAGGCAGCATTTTTTCGAGTTTGTGGTGGGACCAACACAATTTAAATGACATGATCCAGCAGCCCACAAAACTATCAACACTTGGAATTATATGTTGGTCACACCACAAACTCGAAAAAATGCTGCCTAAATACACACAATTGAAATTACATTATCCAGCAGCCCACAAATATATATATATATATATATATATATATATATATATATATATATATATATATATATATACCGGGTGTAACAGTGAAATTTTCCAAATCGTGTAGCAGCATGCGATAATTGTCCATCCTACAAAATGTTTAATATCTAGAAACAAAACACTAAACTGTGTTTCTTTTTTATAGGTTTTCAGATTAGACATTTATCTATCTTGAAACCATTTGTCGTATGAATCACTGAAAAAGCTTTGATATATTCAGCTAGAAAGAGAGCAGGTTAAAATCGTTTTGTGTCCACCCCACTACATCTTCCCAACTGAGCAATGGTGAGAAGAAAAAGATCATTGAGGCCTTTTAACAAAATTTATACACTAGGTTACATCTTCAAAGTGCATTCAAGAACCATGAAGAGAACGGGGATTTAGTTTTAAAAAGAGGGAACAGTAAAGAGGTCACAACAGCAAGAGGGATCATCATTTCAACTTAGAGCTAAATACATTCTTATTGCTCAAAGTAGCGTTCAATAATTTTATAAAAACCTCGGAGAATTCCAGTAAGATTTCTTTAATCATTTCTAAGGTACAACGGTTCAGCACTTAATCAAACAATTGGACAATTTTGCTGTTATACGACTTGGACAATTTTGCATTTACACAGGGAATATAACTGTGTAGTCAAGAAATTTTAATAAAGAAAATTTGCTCTACAGTAGTGAGCGTCCCCCTTTTTGGCAGAAATCAAAGTTTGATACGACGGGCAATACCATTTAGTTATTTAAAGGGTCACAGATCAGCCAGTCTGTGAACATGTCGGATTAAAAAATAAATGGAAAATAGATTATGGCTGAATTGTCAAATCAAACAATGCTTTCTCCTACAAAGTGGAGCTCGGGTTCGATCGTTCTCCTATTTAGTACATCGACCTCATGAATTGTAAACTTTCTACTAGATTGGCAAATAGGTCTCATTGTTTTACTGCTGAAATAGCTAGATGTAACCGTAAGTCCTATTCCAAGATTTTATTTTCTCGCTTGTGGAATTCTCTTCCGGTTTCTTGCTTACCTGCCATTTACGTAGGTTACAACTGTGGAAATTTTTTGTGTTCCTGGACCAGTTCTTTCATTGTCCTTTTTCTTTACTAAGGTATTATCACATCCTTTCACTGTCAGCAATGCCTTGCGTGTTTGTGGCATTATCGCTTTACTTGGGGTGCAATGATAAAAAGAGACGATTTTCTTCTAGCTTTTTTTTCTCCGTTTTGATCTCATTTATTTCTATCACATTGTCCTACGAACTCATATCAGAAAGAACAAAAAGAACCTAGATACTGTTGGAAAGACGAGCTAAAGTGAATAAAGAGAAGGAAAAAAGAAGTAAAAAGGCATTAATAATGGAAATCAGAAAGAAAGGAAGCAATTTCCTGAGAACTGCTATTTTCCCCATCGTGATGTTCATGTTATTGCCATAACAACTTTTACTTACACTTCAATCGTATTTTCCTTAAACATTAATTTTTTTTTTATTTCTTTTGCCTTCTGCATTCATTTACTGTTACATCGTTTTTCTTTTTTGTTTGCTTCGTCAGCTCAAAGGAAAACTCAAGTAGATTGTAAAACTCTGAAAACTGATTGGAGTAAATAAATGAAACGAAGCCAATGAAATCGAATAAATATTCTGAGAGCTAAAGAGGAAGTTTAACTAAAAAGGAATTAAACAAAAAATGACGTGATGGCGTTAGTCAAATGAGATTAATAAGAAAATGGTTCTAATAAAAACAAGTGAAGAGATAATCTACGCATGCGCATCAATTTAGATTAAATATATTCAAATAATTGTTTATTACTATTTATTGCTAGTGATTTTTCGTCAACTTTGCTGCCATAGCTTGAAGTAAGGTCAAGCATTTAAGATGTATATATTCAAAAATATTCCACAAACGGTTCTCAGCAAAACATTTCTTTTTATTTCCGAGCGAAACATAATTACTTGAAACCCGTTTGCTAAGTCTCTAGTTTTATACACCAGCATAATAATACACCAGGAGAATTCTCAGCGAGGTGAGTGAAATCGACAAAACGGGTTCAAGTTTCGGCCTAGTGTGTTGTATTCATTTCAAACTATTGCTTTTGGAAAATAGGTCAGATGTGTGTTGTGCCGTAATGGATATCGGCTCGGAATGAGAGCCGAGTTCGAATTCCAGTCAGGTTCGTTACATTTACTTACGCGCAAGTACCCTTGGTTTGAAAGACATCATCAATCTCTACCCGCCCCACCCCCACAGACTGTGTTCTACAGCTTTGTTTGGCAACCAATCTACTGCAGAAAGAAACGGCAGCCTACTACGGGAAAATCTTCTTCCTAGTTAGTTATAAATCAAGAGAGATATGATCGCCCAAGTATGTACCAAGTATGGTACATAACTAACTGATTCGCACAGATAGGTGTTAAATAACAGGAAAGTTCACGTTAGAATTTAGTCGAGAAGAAGGGGAATAGCGATTTCATAAACAAAAAGTAAGCAACGGGAAACAACTCCACTAACTCTCACAAGACGTTATTACAATTCACAAATAAAATTAATATATAATCTATGAAAACATATGATTAATTATCCTAGAGGGGTATATCATTTAAAAATAATATGTCTATGTGTATGCCTATATTCAAAATGGTCAGGGCAGTCTGGAGTGTTTAAAAAGTTTTGGCCCGACCATTGTCCAAGCGTCTGAAGAAATAAATCAACTGAATTTAATTTTGAATTTCAATCCCTAAATCAGACACTTTGATAAAAATATAGTTTTCCTGTATGATACATTTATGGGTTAAAGTGCTCAATATCAGGGATAGAGCGTATGGAAATATATAAAAGTGAAAGTCTTTTTCTTGCTTCAACGCAGTCTTCATTCCATGTGTTTTGTGCTTTGGCTCGACTATTTATATATGCTATTTAAAGGTGCACTATGGGTAAAGCGTCTATTGCTTTAACCCAGTAGTTATTTAGTTTTAGAAAACTGAATTTGAACAGTTATGTTTACATACTTTACGAAATTAGAATAATTGTAAAGGATGATTAGAAAATTGTATTTGAATTGTTATATTTTCATGTTTTTGTTTCTATTTTGGCTGATTTTTCATCTCCTTCCTAAATATAGACTTTTTGTATTTGTATATTAGGATTGGAATATTATTTAAGATAAATAGAAAATTGTATTTGGACTGTTATACCTTCATGTCTGCTACCTTCTTGTGTTAATAAAAAAGTTTATAAAATGCCTAAATTTTTATGAAATAGGTTATTTCATCCCAGGAAACGCCAGGTACTTCTGCTAGTGTGTGTGTATATATATATATATATATATATATATATATATATATATATTAAAAAGAAGATAAACCGCAAACGTTTTTTTATTGAAATGTGGATTTTTTAAATTTAAAATATATATTATACTCTATTTTCTATAATTATATATATATATATATATATATATATATATATATATATATATATATATATACTATTATCACCAGTCCAAGAAAGATATTTGAATCACTACCACGCAAAAATGTATTTTTATAATATCTACTCTTTGCCTGAAGAAGGTCGCGAAACGCGTGTAGGCGAATTATGGAAAATAGTGTATAATATATATTTTAAAAAAACACATTTGAAGCAAATATGTTTGCCACTTATGTTTTTAAAATATACACTTTTCTCTCATTGTAACAACTATAACCTCTTCCCTATGTGTGTGTATGTGTCTGTGTGTCTGTGTTTTAATGTAGGTATGATTTTTTTCTTAAATGTGGCTCATATCTTTTTATTGGTAAATTATTCGACTTCACTGGATATTTACCCAAAATCTTTTGCTTCGTTATGACGTGAATTTGATTTCAAGAACCATTTTTTTTAGAAAAAGCCATACTCGGTTCTTATGAGCTGGAGAAACAAACTGCAAGATGAAGGTAGGCGTACAGATCGTATATTTTTTACTTCTTGACTCAGAGAATTCGACTTAAAATGATGACTTAACCAGTTCAAAGCTACAAAGTAAATCAGTATAATAAATATCAATCATCTCAAATAGTATATCACGAGGTGTGTCTGTAAGGCCCGGGTGTACTTGGAGTGAAAAGTGACTTGAAATAAAAATTCTCCTAATGAATCGTAGAAATGGTGTAAGGGGAAACAGAACAGTGAAGAGAGAACTAGCAACAGAATAATTTTAAGACAAAATGCAGAGGAAAGAAGGATCAAAAGGAATTTGAAATGAGAGGAAAGAAGGAAGAAGTAAAAAAAAAGAGAGAGAGCCAGAAGTGAAAGAAGTTGGAAATGTTGAAGTAAAAAGAAAAGTAAACTCAGTTAGGTTGCTTGAACTTACGACGTGTCAATGCGCGTATGGTTATTTAATGAAAAATGTTGTATGTCGAAACCAGAGCTGTTCTAACTCTCTTGCCACCCTGAGCATCATCAAAAGAAACACATAACGTAAAGGAAATGTAAAAGTCTCTCTAGATATATAGATATTCACTAATTCTTTAGAAAATTATATATACATATATTATATATATATATATATTATATATAGCTTTTCCTAAAAGTTATCTTTAATTCGACATTTTATTAGTTCAAGAGTTACTATAGTAGATACTTGCATTTGAAATGCTCTCCCAATTTTTATTCACATCTTATGACGAAACTAAGCAGATATTGGCTTTCGAGAAAATATCTGAATGATATCAGGATTGTAGAGTCATGCTTGACCATGGACCTCTCTATGGTCAAGCGGTAAAATACGCGTTTATTTTGATTTTTTGAATACACATTGATAGACGTGATACAAAATAAAAATGGGTCGTCTATACGAATATCCAATACAATAATGTTTAAATAATAATAATAATAATAATAATAATAATAATAATAATAATAATAATAATAAAATCTGTACGTAAGTATATAAGAGGACACGGAACTTAACACATAGCGGCGAAGAATGAGTCCAAGCATGAATCAAACTGTCGTCCCTCTGTCACTCCATTTTTTTATTTACTTACCTTATATCCACTTTACCCACGAACATAAATACCTTAAAATTATATTTTTGTCATATATATTAGGTTGGTGCAAAAAATAATGACGTAATAATGTCGTTTTTGACGTTAAAAAATACGTCAAAAAACGATATTATTACGTCATTATTTTTGCACCAACCTAATATATATATGTGTGTGTGTGTGCGCGCGTATGTATATGTATATATATATATATATATATATATATATATATATGTCAATATAAGTGAACATTAAAGTCATCACTCAGAGACGCCAGACTGTTTCATGCTAGACGCGTCTAGATTGCGTCTAGCATGAGCCTGTCGCCTCTGAGTATTGACTTTCATGTTCACTTTTCTATTTAAATACGCTCTATCTCTGATACTGAGCACTTTATTCCATAAATATAGCACACCTTAAAACTATACTTTTCCATATATATATATATATATATATATATATATATATATATATATGTGTGTATGTGTGTGTGTGTGTGTACGTGTCCCGTAAATATATATATATATATATATATATATATATATATATATATATATATATATATATATATATACCTAGCTTCAAAGTTAAATATCAAGGTGAAGTGAGCACGTTTATAGCAAGCAATCTAAGACAAAGAAAAGTCAGGTAGAAACACTCCACAAGATAACGGGAAAACACTTTCATATCTATCCCAAGATGCATAGCAATTCACAAATAATGAAGGAAAGGACTTTGTAAAGAGTCTACTTGATACTTCCTGATGGCACATGAGGTTTCTAAAATTGTGTATGATCTTGTATATTTATATTAGAAAAATCTACATTATCGAAGAAAGAGATTTGTAGCTATCGATTGTCAGCTTTGGGCTTCAGGCGGTCTTTTGACACATCTAAATCGCTTGAGATGTGAAACTGTCAGTCATCGTACAGTGTTCAATTCCTATGTGCAACACTTCTCTTTCTCTCTCCATATATCATTCACTGCCATATTTGTGGCTGATTTTTCACCCTGAAATCTTTTATCACAGAAGAAACGTTTCCCTGCTCTTTTGCTATTTCCATGAAAAGTGCTCAGACAAACTACATTCCTTAGTTTTACCAATTCTTATTTTCACAGCTAAGACCCGCCATGCTACCGACATTATAACGAACCAGCCTTCGTATTGCATTGGGGAGATATAAACTTCACGCAAGCAGCTTCTTCACGTGAATCGCTGCTCCGTAGAACCGGCTCCGAAGAGGATGCTTCCTCGATCACGACTATCTTAACCTATTCAAGTGAAGGGTTAAATGTTATCTTTCATACATATCCCCATAAACTGTGCCTCTTGCTCTGTGACCCTCTACCTCGAGTGGCTCTTAGTAACTTACAGGGTGACTTATAGAGTGAACAACATAATAAATAAAACAATGTCAGGCGCTTGGATGTACATGTCATGGATAACGGATCGGGGGGAGAAATCAGAGAACCGATTTCGAATTTCAGGGTACGTTCACTTACGCGCAAATATCCTTGGGAATGGTATGAATCCACCCCTTCTTCCCGCAGCTATTCTGGGAGATGGATTCCGAACAGATCTTGGAGGAGGAAAATACTAAATTCAAACGAGCCTGGAAAAGGTTTGGCAAAAAGCACAGGCAGTTAAACATTTTAACCAACTTACTTGTGAAGGTTGTTCAGTAAAAACAAATATTTGCTAAATATATATATATATATATTCTCCTGAAAAATTTATTTCGCTTGAGCTCTCTGGGGAGGTAGTGTGAGTTTGTAAAATCGTGTTCTCTCAGTCACTGTATGTTTATGTAAAAATAAATACGCTTAAATTCACGTTCATCCACCAATTGTCGCCAATTCAGCCGGGTTTCAATCCTAGCTAGAAGCAACCGCACGTCTATTGATATTGATGTACTGTGATACAGCGAAACAGTCTCTCTATGGATGACAATATATATATATATATATATATATATATATATATATATATATATATATATATATATATATGGGAATACGAAAAGTTATTGAAAGGGATGAATAAGTAAAATATTTAGAGAAAAAGATCCTGAAATAGCGAGTGTGGATGAACTGAATGTTAGTAGAAATTAAAAATTATTAAAATTGAAAAAAATAGGAAATGTATGGAAACCCGTGATGGAAGCACTGGTGCTAAGTCGGTCAAATAAATGCATAAATAATAAATTCTCTTAACTAGATTATGTAATGTTGACATTTTCATGTTTCTTTCTCGGGCAGAGATTTCAAGATACCTTTCGTAGGTAAAGGAAATGATTATTAAAATTTGTCATAAATAATGATGAAAGTAGCTACAATTGAAAAGAAAGGAAAAGCATGTAAAATATAACAGTGTCAGATAAGACGGCTAACAAAAGAATGATGTAAGAAGGGACGTAGGAAAAAAGTCGATAAGGAAAGAAAAGAAAAGACATATATCCTTGAAGAGGAAAGAGGCGGTAAAATGAGAAAAAGAAGGAAGCGGCAAAGGAAAGGGAAAAAAAAAGATATATGCCAAATATCTTACAAAACAAATGAAAATGGATTGAAACAAGTCAACTAAAGACATGTTTAAAAAACCAGTCGATATATAGCATTTATAAATTCCCCAGAATACAAAGCTGAATACAATGGTGGTTTACTTCCGGTTAGACAAAACAAATAATTCTGACATTTGCAATGTGGAACCCAGGAATCTGAAATTGGAATTAGGAATATCCATTCCATGAGCAAGGTTGACTAGAACAGAATATTTTTCTGGAATTGTTAACATACCAAATAAAACACGAATACATCTGATGCCTCACAAAATTAATAACTACACATGCCACTGAAATGTTGTGCGTACAAAGATTGGAAAAATATTCGGCAGGGGAGAAAGTATAAATTATATTAACCCTGAATATCGAATATACTGGATTAATGTATTCCTTGTTTTCAAACATGCAAACGACATTTTGATACGTGTGACTGCAGCGCCACCTGTACATAATAAATTCTGTTGACTAGATTACGTAATGCTGCTATTTTCATGCTTCTTTCTCGGACGTAGATTTTAAGATACCTTTTGTAGGTAAAGGAAATGATTATTAAAATTTGTCATAAATAATGATGAAAAGAAAGGAATAGCATGTAAACTATAACGTCTTGGTTAAAGAAAGAATGATGTAAGAAGGGACGTAGGGAAAAAAAGTCGATAAGGAAAGAAAGGAAAGACCTATATCATTGAAGAGTAAAGAGGTGTAAAAATGAGGCGAGAAACACAAAGATTAAGGAGATTAGCAATATAAAGGTTAATGAGGGGATGGATAAGTAAAATATTTAGAGAAGGAAATCCTGAAATATCGAGTGTGGATGAACTAAATGTTAGCAGAAATGAGAAATTATTTAAACGGGACGAAAGTAGGAATGGTAAGTAAATCCGTGATGGAAGAACTGCTGCTAAGTCGATCAAATAAATGCATCTAGGATTTGTTCACTTAATTTCAATACAATTTCAATGCCTAATGCAATTTCTTCAATAATAGCATTGATTACACTTGGTTTGTATTGATTACATGTGAAAAAGAAGATTTACTCTTGAGATATTAATCTCAATATTTTCACTAAGAGGATGATAATATTCACACTATTTTATTTTCATATAGAAAAGTAAGAAAGAAAGAAAGTTTTAAGAAACAAAAGACACATTGTAAAAAAGATATTAATAAAACGCATGTAGTGATGCCATGAGAGGGTTACATGAGAGAAAGAATTGAATAGGGTTTTGCCAATTTCAGTGACCAAAACAGGTTTGTCTTTCTCTGCAGATGATTCTTTTTTGGGTATTCTACGCAGACATGTGGAGTGAAATATCCTAGAGGGGAATTCGAACTATGATATACAGAACCAATTCTAGGCATCAACTTGTTAGTCACGCTCGCTTTTCTTGTTTTTTTTTTTTTGTTTTGTTTTTTAGGGAACGCCAGATACTCCCAGAATATTACTAAACCCGTTTTGCTGCTACTCTTGCAAATAGAAATTTAATGTAGTGAGAATGCATAATAATGTTCACCCACTTCATGCCCTTAGTTTATAATTTGATCTGCAAGATTTTCAACAACTTCTACAGCCGGTATGTTCGCAAGACCTGTGCCCCATTAAACAGGCATCGAGCATAATAGAACGACTCTTAGCGCATTCAGTTAGCGCACCTTCAAATTTCGAAGCATAATCTAGAAGAGGCATGGAATAATGAAAGCTATTCGCCATTTGCAATGATCATGTGCATTGGGTATCGATGTGTTTTAATATGCATGGGGTATAAATGTATACCATAATATTATTTACATACGTTGTAAAGTAGGTGAGAAATTCTCTAATTTAGCGAATTAAAAGCAAATCTCCTCGTCTAACCTTCATTTATGTTCTGTATGACATTTTAAACTTCTGACCAAATTAAAAGCAATGCTTTAATAAAGATAAAGTCTTCCTTCATATTCCCGCTATCTTACAGCTTTTATAGATTTTATTTCTTTCTTTTCGTAAATTTTGTTACTCATAAAGCATTCCTTTATTGATAATATTTTTTTGAAGTCGAAAGATATGCAGGGGTGTGAATAATTTCATGGATGTGTGCATAGTGCAGCGTTTATCAACGTGAAAAGTAGGGTGTAGGCCACGTCAAATCCCAGCCGAGGCAGCTGCGTTCGCTTTCGCCAAAAGGAGAGGAAATTATCTCTTCTCCCACAGGTAGGGCTAAATAGTAAGGAGTACTCGGCGTTCAAACATGACGTCACTGAAATTCAAAACCTGTTGGGGCGTGAGACTCTACACCTGTATTCCACAAGAAAAGATAACAGTGTATAATTTTGAATTTAACCATGCACACACACACACATATACGCACACACACATATATATTTAATAAGGTAATAAAGTAAAAATAATAATTTTGAATTTAAGCATACAGACACACATACACACACATATACGCACACACACACATACATATATATTTAATAAGGTGTATTTCGGTATCAGTAATTCTTTCAAGCATGTTTGGTTAAATAATTTTGATAAGTTCTGTATATCAAATAAGAAGGGACGTAGGGAAAAAAAAGTCGATAAGGAAAGAAAGGAAAGACATATATCATTGAAGAGTAAAGAGGCGGTAAAATGAGAACAAGAAGGAAGCGGCAAAGGAAAGGGAAAAAAAGATATATGCCAAATATATAAAATGGTGGTTTACTTCCGGTTAGACAAAACAAATAATTCTGACATTTGCAATGAGGAACCCAAGAATCTGAAATTGGAATTAGGAATATCCATTCCATGAGCAAGGTTGACAAGAAGAGAATATTTTTTTCTGGAATTGTTAACATACCAAGTAAAACACGAATACATCTGATGCCTCACAAAATTAATAACTACACGTGCCACTGAAATGTTGTGCGTACAAAGATTGGAAAAATATTCGGCAGGGGAGAAAGTATAAATTTTAGTAGTTATGGAGGTGGTCTTATTATTAATATATGAATTTAGTGTCAAATCCTTGCGTATATCATTTACAATAATGTTCACTCTGGACAATACCCAAGAGCCACTCGAGGTAGAGGGTTACCGAGTAAGAAATAGGAGATACTGTTTATAGGGATATATGTGGAAGATACACTTGGATGGGTTAAGATTTTGGTAATCGGGAAGCATCTTCTTGGGAATCAGTTCCACAAGGTAGCGTTTCGTGGGAAGAAGCCTGTCGAGTGAACTTGCATCTCAACAACAGAATACAGAGGACATTGTGATGGTTCGGAGTAATGTGCAATGCATGGCGAGTCCTAGCAGTGAAGGTTAGAACTGGTGGAACTAAGGAATGCAATTCGTCCGAACATTTTCTATAGAAATAGCGATAGAACTGCGAGAGTCTTGCAACGTTTAATCTGTGGTAAAGGGACTGTAGGTTGTAAAATAATTAATCACCTATAACATGGCGGGGACGCTTTTGGATTGTATCAAGACTCGAATGTGAAGTCTGTACGGCTCCTGGAAGCACTACTCCACTTTCAGCCTGATTTGGTATTTGTAAGCGTAGAGAATAACAGCTGGAGTTACTTAAGCACTGGAGCGGTAAAGAGAAACGAAAATTTTCAAAAATTGTACGAATTCCACTTGTGGTCTTGGTTGGGCTTAAGTTTCACTAGCCGCGAGACCTTCATGTGCGAAGAACCATTCATCGGTTTTAGCGAATATTCAGGGCGTTCTCGATGATGGAACGTCACTAGTTCGTTTTTTGATGCATTTAATATGACCAGACAGTTTTTCCTCACTGAGCTTTTAGAGCGAGGACAGACTAGAGATCAGCTGCCAGACTCTAGTCTTTTAGAGTTTTGGAAATATATCGTTGTATCATCAGCATAGATACTCCCAAAAGACTTGAAGGACGCCTACATTGATCACTTCTGCCTCAAAGGTTTGGCTGTTAACTTCAGTCACTTACTCGTTAAGAAGGACTTCATAATTGAGTAGACTCTTCCAGTGATTCCATAGCTGAAGAGCTTGTGCAGCAACCCTCTCTGTCACCACTTGTCAAAATATCTAATGCAATCATCCGATTAATTTGTTATTTCGTGGCTCACTGATTCTGTGAGTAATGACATTTAGGATTTCGGCAGTGGACCGAATCGATAGAAATTCATATTGCTTGTCGCTGAAGAGGATGTTCCAATCGAGGTAATCAAGAATCCTGTTGTTGATTATAGTTTCAAAAATCAAATGAGGATCCTGATGGGTCTATACTGAGATAGGGATGAGCGATCCCCTACATTCTTGAAAATAGGGCATGCACTTGCCACTTTCCACCGACTATGGAAGGATTTACTCTTCAAGCAGCAGTTCAATAAATTTTACTAAAATCGGAGATAACTCAGGGTTAATATTCTTAAGTACAGCTAGTGGGATTTTATCTAAACTGGGAGCAATATTGGGGCCAAGAATTTTCATAAGTCTCGAGACTTTACAGACTGTGATAAATACTGAGATTGTACTTTGGGGGACAAGGAAAGTCGGGAAGATGGGGATCTTTGTCATCTAACAATTTTGGCTTATCTAAAGAGAACGAGATGATCTCAGGGCCATTTATGATACTAGGCACCGACGCTATGCTTCTATTAAGAATTTCGTTGGAGATTTCTAGAATTCCAGGGATTCAAATTATTTGCTTTCAAACTTGGCCTGCGTTGCTTATGCATAGCTACTCTTTGCATTTTCTAGAACACTGTTGCAATGATTGTGAATAGCCATACTTCACCGTTTTCTGTGATATATATTGCAATAGTGGTTACGGTGAGCTGCGGAACATTCACGGTTGAACCAGGACTGGTTATTTGGTTTATGCTGGAATTTATTCTGGAATATAAGACATTCCATTCCAAAAAAGAACCCATTCCGAGATAAGGGTGACGTTTTTAGAGGCAGTATGTTTGAAGGAGGCCGAGATTAGAGCTTCTGCCACATAATACATGAAGCTATCGCGTTCGGTTTTCAGGTACAGAAAAGTCGTTTTATAGTATAGATTTTGACACGAGTGAGCGGCTTGACGTGCCCAGGGGGAGGTAGCTAATATATCAGCAAAGTATCTTTCAGGCTAGGATGTGAGGAAGTAGTCAATGAGCTTCGCCTGGTGTGCTACTGCATCGAGATCACCGATAGGCTCTTTATGGTCTGTGTCGGTTCAGAGGCGACGGAGAAATCTTGGCAGTATCTACCTTTGTAATCGGTTTTATTCGAATGGATTAACCATTTTTTCACAACAAATATGAAAGCTAGCTGAGGAATACTCAGAGAAGATATTATCAAACGTCTCAGCTATTCTGTTTAACATTACAGTTTTGTTATCCAGAGGACGACTGAGAATGAAGAAGAAATTGGTACTATGAACAGGTGCTACGAAGAAGCTCATATAAGGGTGCTCGTTTTGGTGGTTTCTGTCACATGACAACCTATTTTTTATATAGACGTAGAGTCCATAGCTGAGGAGACTTCGATAGTCATGTTTTATTATTAGCCGTGAGCAGCACGGGATTGTGAGTTTCTGCACTGAGATAGATAAACTAGTTTCAGACAGATATGTCTTGTTTAGCGTCGAAATGATGGAGTTCAACCTCTGGAAATTTCGAACGTAGACCCCTTACTTTTGTGTATGAGATAGTGACTCTGGGATGTAATTTTATCTTTGTGGGGTTGGGTTTTTGATTCGATTTTTCATTGTTAGAAATCAGATAGTATGTTAGGGCAAAGTAGCGAGAGAGTCAAACCCACAGGATATACAGGCATAAACAATCTGGATTAAAACTTCTGGAGATACAACCGTAACAGTATCCTTCATCATGGCATCGAGAGACCCCACTGGAAAGTACTGTACGGTGCAGAACGCATTCAAAAATGGAAGTAAATAGCCCCGATATTATACACCCGATGGTAGGATAATCAAGGTTACTCTAAGGTTCATATCCCTGACTATCAGAACCAAGAAAGCATTTCATCTAGCACCCTTAATAAAGGGACAAATAATCCAGAAAAGAAGATACAGGCGTGATACCCTAAGTCTACATATTCGGTCTACCCAGAAATCCAGGCAACAGAACTTCTTGAAATATCGTACCCAGCAGAAACTTAAGGTACCAAGACAAGCATAGAATTATTCTTACAATCTAAAAATAGGTTTCGGTTTTAAATAACCGACAAATGGTTCGGGAAAATTAAGTTTTTTAGGAGGCTACTGTAAAACAGTTTTATTTCCATGGTCGCACTTAAAAATTTAAAGCGCAGTTTGTCGAAAAGATTAGCTTGGAAATATATTTTAGGTTTCCATTAGTCTCCATTCTTTTGTGGGTTTTATCAATGTCTGCTGTCTTCTGGGACGATGTTTGTTGATATCTTGTGTTATTTGTTCTGCTTCAAAGTTTTCTGTAAGACTTTGACGGATCTTATCACAAACTACTTTCCGGCGCGTTTTTGTAATTCAGTTACGTTCAAGTACACCCAATAGAAATTTATGCTTTCAAAGCTTAGTCTCATTTCGATCATACACATTTCTCAGTCAGGGAGTACAACTTTTACCTGGTATATGGAGTTATTAAACTTGCGATGCCAAGATGTCTGAGCATTTTAGTTGGTATAATAATTCTAGGAAAATATTATGTTCTTGTCTACCTTGTTCAAGAATCATCCTTGGGTTCTGTTGTGGATTCCGAGATGAAATTCGGTCTCCAATGAATGACAAACGCAGGAATGAAATATAACAAATAAATGTATTTACACAAAAATACAATGGGTAATACGGTTAGTAGATCCAGAAACGTGGTTAGTAGCAATAATAATATACAGTCTGGTAAATCCAGTCTCGAAGTAGGACTTGCTTAGAATCTACGTGTTCGTAACTGTGACTTCTACAAGCGGTTACCTCACACTATTACTCTACCTCCAACTCAACCACAATCTCTTTCTCTCTCTACTCTGACTCTGTGTATTTAACGGCAGCAGTCCAAGTACACACTGGCAGAGTCCACTTGTATGAAAAAGCGGTGAACCTCAAAACAGGTTCCAAATTCAAAATGTCACAATTGTTTGATTTTCTCAACAGGAAGCAAATATTATTTTTGATATAGTGCATATATATATATATATATATATATATATATATATATATATATATATATATATATATATATATGCACTATATCAAATATATATATGTCTATATATATGTGTATATATATATGTCTATATATATATATATATATATATATGAAGAAGTAATTTTTTTAAATTTATTAATCTGCCATATTTTTAGCGCTTCAAAAGTTATTTTAAGAAAATATCCATGTCTCTGACAAGCAGTATGGTTTCCGCTTTTCCCGGTCTACAGCTGATGTGGTCACGGCCGTAACTGAATTTGTTTACCAAGCACTTCACAATAACAGAGAAGCTCGTACCGTGGCTCTAGATATCTCTAAAGCATTTGATAGGATTTGGCATGCCGGCCTTCTTCGTAAGCTTCAGACGTACGGTATTTCAGGACAATTATTTGACTTAATACAATCATTCCTGTCAAACCGTGTAATGAAGGCCGTCCTTAACGGATTCTCCTCCAGTTCCTTTCTCACGATCGCAGGTGTTCCCCAAGACTCTATTATGGGTCCTACACTTTTCTTTATCTTCATCAACGACCGTCCCGTTGCCATGTTCCTAAGTAGGTATCTATGCAGACGACAGCACTATTTACTCTTGTCTAAATAGCAAATCTGGTATCTGATAAAACTACCCTGGCCGTTGGTCTCGAAAAGGACTTCCAATCGGTTGTTGACTGGGGCAGGAAATGGCTGGTTAACTTTAATGCCTCAAAAACAAAACTGCTCTCTATTACCTGCCACAGAGAACCCTCACTGCCTCCCATTAGAATGCCTGATGCTAAACTTCACGCGTGCACCACTTTGCGACTACTTCGTCTCACACTGTCCGCTGACCTCATGTCGAACAATTACATTGAATCAATAGCTTCATCCACCGTAAAGAAAGTTGGTTCCCTGTGTTGTGCCAGAAAGTTTTTCTTGCCCGAGTCCATCCTTCAAGTCTATAACTCAACCATTCGCCATTGCATGGAATATTGCTGTCATATATGGCCATATATGGTCTTAGTGCCCTCGAAAAAATCCAGAGATGGATATGCAATATGGTTGGCCCTGATCTGGCATCTCGTTTACAGTGCTCTCTCAAAGACATGCCGTCGACACCCCCTGTCTTTTCTACCAAAAAATCACGGTAACTGCTCCGACAAGCTATTTTCGCTGGTTCCCAAGCTGCATGAATTTAAACGTGCCAATATGTCGGCATCTCATTCCCACCCTTTCACTGTCGAAACGGTTAAATGTAGCTGTCTCTTCTACTCCAATAGTTTCATGTCTTGCACTTCCCGTCTGTGGAACTCCCTCCCTCTTACTTGTTTCCCTGATAGCTATAATCTCCAACTATTTAAATGTAATGTCAATAGACATCTCCACATACCCTGATCTATTCCCCGTCCTTCTCTTCATTCTTTCCTCTATCATGCCCCTTTACTCTCACTCCCACTCTCTGTAAAACCCTTGCGTGCTAGTGGAAATGCCGCTTTGCTTGGGGCGAAAAGTTTTAAAAAATTGAGTAGACGCTCCCCTTGTTTTTTAACTGTATGTTATTTTCATTCTACTGGGCCGGATATTCGAGAAATTTTCTTAAAAAAATGCCCCCACCTGCAGGATTCGAACCTCTCTGACTGATTCATTTTATTTTTACATTTTATCAACTCTTTGCACGTTATTTAAAGCCAGAATATATTTTTTAGATTGTAAGAATTTTTTGGAGATAATAATGATTTACCGATACAAATCCTACTATTTAACCCATACCTGGGAGGAGAAGAAGTGGATTCATATCTTTCCCAAGGGTATTTATGCGTAAGTGAATATAATGAACTCAACTGGAATTGGAACTCGGCTCTCTGTTTGGTTGGTAATTCTTTTTTTCAGATTGAGTGGAAAATGACTTTTATATATCATTCTATTTTTGCACAGACTTAACGATCGGAACCATAATAGTATATTTTTGGCCGCTAAAATCTAACTCAGGACCTAAACGATTTACTACTTCACTCAATTTCTACATAAAATCAACAGATATTAAAAGATTTTCCAGCATCTAAAAGAAATTGTAATGAAGAGTTCATAATTTGAATACAAGTAAAATGTAATGTCTCTCTACATAAATCGCTATGATTAACGCCAGAGATAGATAGATAGGAGCTCGAGTATATATATATATATATATATATATATATATATATATATATATATATAGAGAGAGAGAGAGAGAGAGAGAGAGAGGGAGAGAGAGAGAGCGAGAGAGATCAAGAAAGACAGACAGGTAAACAGAATGATCACTGACATAAGGATACTGCTGAAATAAACAAGAATAATATACGGGTACATATGAAGTCAAATCAAAAAATTAGATAGATAGATAGATAGATAGATGGGAACATATTTTATTAGAGTGAGACAGATATAGGGAAGCAAAGTAGAATTATCGACAGACACACACATATACATTTATATATATATATATATATATATATATATATATATATATATATATATAGTGGGAGTGAGAGTAAAGAGGCATGATAGAGGAAAGAATGAAGAGAAGGACGGAGTATAGATCAGGGCATGTGGAGATGCCTATATAGCAGCATAGCCCGGCGTTGCCGTGCTTGATTCAAAAATCATACAGCAATCGCTATCACTTGACTTAAAATATTTTTGCCCTTCCTTGCCTTTAAAGGAGTGCCCTTTGTCGTGCTGATGTTGCTACATGCCTTACTTCTTGCCTATCTCACACTGCGAATTTTTTCTAAGCTCTATACTAAACATTAAATCTGTTACGAAAAAAGAACTAAACAAAATGAACACAAAACGATCAGCTTTAAAAAAAAACGGACTCGTAACTGGAAAAACCGAATGAAAAAAGAATGTTAATAGAAAATACTTTTTTACGCCAACCCAGTTCTGTGGAATCAGAATTAACGTTGAATGGGCCAATTGGAGTAAAGTGCCATGCAGATTTAAATTTTTCCCACTTGTGACGAATGCAGCTATCGTTTTTTTTTTTTTTGCATGCTAGCATGCTAGTTAACATTCGTGTCAGTCAGCTGTTGGCTCTCACGCTGGCCAATTAAATCTTCCTGTCTATTCGTAGCAGCCAGCTATAGGCTCTCACTCTGACCAGTACAAAATGGCCGCAAACTACATGAAAACTGGCGTAGAAGCATGAAAAAAATCGATTATTTCCACTATCGATGGGAGTTGGGAAATGCAACTTAGAGCATGTGCATGTGAATTTTGATGCAAATCCCTCGAAAATTGAGACCGTGCATTCGTTACATACACACACACAAACATCCTGCCTTTTATAGATATAGATACACATATATATACATATATGTATAGAGAGAGAGAGAGGGAGAGAGTGTTAGATAGATAGATAGATAGACATGCTCACACACACACACACACACATATATATATATATATATATATATATATATATATAGATAGATAGATAGATAGATAGATAGATAGATAGATAACTAGACTCGTTTCGAAAACTTTCCCTGACCATCCGTTTAGGTGAAACCTAGGTAGGTTTGTCTGGCTCACTAGGTGTATATATATATATATATATATATATATATATATATATATAATTAGAGAGACGGAAAGAGACAGACATTCTGACAGATAGGTAGACAAAGAAGAATAATAGATTGCTACACAGAGAAAAATATGGATATATTTTAAATCTGTGAGAATAGATGGCCTTTTATATATATATATATATATATATATATATATATATATATATATATATATATTGATTCATTTATGAAAGCATTTATGAACACAATAAAGCTAGAAAGAATTCACTGTACATAAACTCCTTGCTGAAAACACAATAAAAACATGTCACTCCGCTTGCTAACACTAGTTTTAGTCAAGAGAATGGCTAGCCCCCTTTACGAAACCTCAAGGAAAATGCCTACATTTCTTCCCAGAGCGAGGTAATTGAAAAGAAAAAAAAAACAAACAGAAAAACAGTAATTTTTTTCCGAACTGCACACATCTTACCATTGCTGTCTTTTGTTATGCCGTGTGCAAGAATGTGTGGGCATGACTGACATCGCCGGCTTTTCTCATTGGTTGAGAAATTCTACATGCGTACAATGCTATTTCGCACGCTAGTTATTCATGTGAGCTTCTTTTTTAAGAAGGTATGTTCTGCTGATAAATATGGGTCATTGTTGTTCAACTGACATGCCAAATGTCATGGAATACGATTTGGTGAGTGTGTGTGAAGATACTAGAAAAATACCAATTCCCTGTATCGTTCTAAGTGCCTGACTCCCCCACCTCTGTTGTCCTATACTTTTACAAGAGTCAAATGAAGCTGAAAATTGAGTAATGCGGCCATATATGGGTAGGAGATTTCCAGTTTTGACTTTTCGCACTCGACAGAGTCCAAAAGCGTCTCCGCATTCTTGTGTCTGATTAATTATTTTCCACCCGGCAATTCTTTTCCAACAGCCGAAACGTAGCAAACCACTCGTTGCTCTACCTGCTACTCTTTCCATGGAAAGTGTTGAGACGAACTACATTAGGTAGTTCCAACAATCCTATCCTTCACGGCTAAAATCCTCCCTGCCACGAACAAAGTATCCTTATTCCGTTCGTATTCCATTGATGAGATGTAATTTCTACTCGAACAACTTCACACAAACCACTCCTTTCTTCCACAAAGTTTCTGATCCCGAAGAGGATGCTTTCTCGATCACTACAATCTTAATCTGTTCGTCCAGGGTTAACTGTTATCTTCCGCACATATCCCCATAAAATGCGCTTCTTACACTGTAGCTCTCTGCCTCGAGTGGCTCTTGTACCTTTTATAGGGAGGAGCATGATTGCAAAAAAAAATATTTGTATAGGTAAAAGTATTGTAATCAATAATAGCTGGGTTCTCGTCTCCGATTATGCCTGTCTACTAGAGTGGCTTATCCAATTCATGTTACAGACGGTTATCAACAGACAGAATAAGCCTAGTGTGCTGAAACCCTCGGTGACGATGACATTTGACTTCCTGATCGCAAAATAATCGACAGTCCGAAATATTTCTAACTACTTAGTTTCACTCACAAGGCTTGCGTCAACCAGTGGCATGGTATGCAGACATTGAATCACTTCCTCATGCCAATTACATCCAGAAATCATCTTTCTGGAGAGATTCGATCCCGGGTCAGAAAGCGAACATTGTAACCACTCAGCCACGTACCCATGTCAGGTATACAGTTAAATACGCTCTACGTTTTCAGACGTCCTCTGGAGCACTTCGACGATGTCCCTAGCAAATAAATGGGAACTATTGAACTTCTATTTCTTTATATATATATATATATATATATATATATATATATATATATATATATATATATATATATACATTTATACATATATATATATATATACATATACATATATATATATATATATATACATAAATATATATATATATACACATAAATATATATATATATATATACATAAATATATATATATATATATATACATATATATATATACATATATATATATACATATATATATACATATACATATACATATATACATATAAATATATACATATATACATATACATATATACATATATATATATACATATATACATATATATATATATATATACACATATATATATATACATATATATATATATATATATATATATATATATATATATATATATATATATATATAAAAGTGAACATAGAAGTCAATACTTAGAGGCGACAGTCTGTTTCATGCTATATGCAATCGTCAGGCCACAAATGCTGTTATTTTTCTCGACTATTTATATATATACGGGTTAGTGGTGCATTGTGTGTATTCTATTATGGCGGTTATTTTACCGGAAGTCGTTTATTTATTTATTGACCCAAATAAATAAACAAACGACTTCCGGTAAAATAACCGCCATCATAGACTACCCACAATGCACCACTGACCCGTATATGTATAAATAGCCTGACGATTGCATATAGCATGAAACAGACTGTCGCCTCTAAGAGTTGACTTCTATGTTCACTTTTATATTTACACAGGCTCTATCTCTGATACTGAGCACTTTATTCCATAAATATAGCGCACCTTAACGCTATATTTCTTTATATATATATATATATATATATATATATATATATATATATTTTGAATAAAAACAGACCACGTTAAGGTTCCATGAAATAAATTATTTCACCATAACCCTTTTAACAGGGCTGTGGATCATCAGACTTTACTTCCAAAAATTGAAATTTTTTCATTTCAATTTTTGGAAGTAAAGTCTGATATATATATATATATATATATATATATATATATATATATATATATATATTCTGTCTTTCAGGATATAAGGTGATCATATTCCTTCTCAATGTCCTGTCGTCTATTGTTCTACGTAACTTTTTTTTTAGAATTTACTATAGGCCTTTGTTCATTTTCTGCCATCAATCCACACAAACTTGTTAAATTGGTTACTCTCTGTTTATTCCTGATTATCTTTCCTTCCGTTCTGTGAATCGTAAATTATAACTGATTTCTTTCCACATTAAATGACCAAACAATTTTAACGGTCATGTTCTGAGTGCATTTTCAAGTCTCCCTATACTTCCTATTTTATTAAAGATTTACGTGTAATTTTTATTTTCTTCAAGACTTCTTCCCGTTTTCCTCGAAACGTCTGCGTAGTATTTATATCCCTCGAGCTTTCCTTATAATTCCAATTTTCTTCTCGACTTCATTGTAGAATTTATTTTCCCTGGTATCTCTTTGTAGTTCTATTCTCCTTAATACTTCTTTGTTCCTCAGATTTTCTTTCTATTTTATTCTTAGCATTGCCTAAGTGTCTTCTTCATCTCTGAGAAGATTTTTCAGAATTGCTTTCAGATCAGATATTACAGATCCATTTCTTTATTTACACACTTTCCATTTCTTCTTTTATACATATAATTATTCATATTTTATCTTAATTTTTAGTTTTTTTACCTATCATTATTATTATTATTATTATTATTATTATTATTATGTCACCAATACGCGTTTCATCACCATCACAAATATCATCATCATCATCATTTTTTCTCCCTTCCCACCACTTCCTGTCTATTCCATTTGTCTTCTCTCTTTCTCATCTTCTATCGCCCGTTCACAATGGCATTTGTTATACCGCAGACACAATAGCGCCCGAGGAAGGCGTCACTGGCTCATTGCCGTAGATTGTCAGCAATCAAACGGTGGGACGGACCGATTTGAAACGAGACAAAAACAAGGAAGCACATTATTCAGTCGTTCTGATAAAGATCGTCACGTCCGTATTACAGCACTGTGAATGTCGGTAATAGAACTACTCTTAACAATTGAGAATAATTAAAAGAAGACGAAGGCCAATGAATGAAAGCGAAAAAGAAGAAAGAGGGGAAAAAAATGAAAACGAGAACAAAGAAGATAAGAAAAAAAAAGACGCAGGGTAATATAAAGAAAAGAAAGAGAAAGTATGGAAAAGAAAAGAAAAAAAAGAAAAAAAGATGTAACGAACAAAGAAAAAAATGCTTTTAACCAAATAAAGAGGAAGAAAAAGGTAGAAATAGAGAAATAAAATAACATTGATTCATACATGTATTACTTATCTGGCGTCGCTATACTCTTTATATATGAGAAAATGTAAGTGATGGACATCATCGTCTGCCCGTCCGCTTTTTTAATACTTGATTGCATCCTTAGAGGAAATGATTTTTCTTCTTTTGCTTTTATTTTCCAGTTGAAATTTTGTGGGATATTAATAACATTGTATCAAGATGTTGAAAAATTGTACGTCCATTTCCTTTCCTAGATATTTGACTCTTTCTAAAATAGTTATAAAATATAAAATAAAAAATAAAAAGTGGAAATCACTCAAATGTAGTAACATGAAGACATCAAACATTTCCGTGGTGGTTGAAAACGTCGATTTGAGAATGAAGTCTTGATGGATTCATTGAAGGTATCCCTGGTAGCTCATATCTTAAAGAAATACAAAACAAATTGTCCTCACAAGTATAGCTCACACCTTACGAAAGGCTTTATCAATGTAAAATATGTGTGTTCTTAGGCTCAAAAATGTACAGTGAAAATATCATGATGACATTTCTCACATAATGTCTCTTGTTGGGACTCGGAAAGAAATATGTATACAACAGAAATCAAAGGAAATAATAATAATAATAATAATAATAATAATAATAATAATAATAATAATAATAATAATAATTGGAGAGAAAAGTGTGTTTTAGAAAGTGGAGAAGGTTACAAGATTTGAAACATGAGATATGCTATATTTATAGAAACTTCTTATTACTTGAATTCTAATGATAGCCCCCCCCCCATATATATATATATATATATATATATATATATATATATATATTGTTCTAGGTGAGGAGATGTAGAAAGCTCTATTGATATTTTTTTTTTGATTAGGGCTATTTTATATTTATCAGGAGATTCGCTATGGAAGTTGATTAAGCAGGAGTTTATATATATATATATATATATATATATATATATATATATATATATATATATATATATATATATATGTTGGGATTGCTAGGAATTTGAATTTGGTATCAGAAGGTTTTTATTTTTTGATGGTTAGTTCACGGCCATGTTCAACATATTTATCCGCAACAATATAGATAGACATTCCAAAAAACGAATCAATCAACAGGCAAGTGAGGAAGGAACACCGATTATCAGATTTCAATAGAACAAAATGCATTTATGTACAATTATACAATTTTGAGAATAACAATTGATTTGAACTTAAATGGATAAATGAAAATAGGTGTATTTGGCTGTGTAGAATATTATTGTGGATGTATGAAGGTGTTTGCAATTCCTATTCAGATTTGTTCACAAAATTAAACTAAGTGTCCAGTTACGTATTAAATTGTCCTTTGTGCTAGTTCAGTTACTAGTGTGTGTGTGTAAGTATGTTTGTATAATTAGCAGGAGTTGCATACCTTTAGTTGTGTGAGAATTTGATTGTTTGTTTACTAATACTTATTAAGTAGTGAGAAGAAAATGTCACTTTTCAAAGTATTGTAAGTGATGTTCTTGAGAGAGATAGAGTGTGTTTGTGGATTGTTGAGTCAGATATTTTGCGCGGCAAATCCTGGTTGGTCAGAGTTTTGACTTGCGTGGGTCAGTTCGGTATCTCTCTAGGGATGTAGATCTGACAATATTTATTATTGTAAAAAATACAATAAATGTGGCACAAGGCCAAAAGAGGGGATGGGGAAAGAAGGAGGGTCATCATTTGTCTTAATTTAAACTTAGCTAAACAACAACTGACTCAAACATACTAAAGTTTAAACAATATTCCTACCACCAAAACACCACATTCATAATTAACTTTCTTACTAACAACCACCAAAATACCTCATTGTCTCAATGAGAATCCTAAATAACCCCATATGTACAAATAATGTCTGTGGGGGGGGACAAAATAAAAAAAACAAGTAAAAACGCCCCAATGAATATGTACAATATGACAAAGATATTTACATGAAACTAAACAAAATCCTGTTAGTAATAACCCCCCCCCCCACAGAATCTAAATGTGACAATAAAATCAATTAACTGGACGAAATCGACACGGAACTTTAAAAATGTAGAAAAACAAACATCCCTCCCAAACCACACACACAGGCACGCACTGAATCAGACACAACAACAAATACGAAAAAACACACGCTCGAAACGAAAGGCGTCCCGCATCCACCAGAGAACTGAAAATACTGACCACCTAACGAGGGATGGGACGGGAAGTTAAACTAAAACAAAAAGAAAAGGGGACAGAAAAAAGGGGGCCAATGAGCAAACACACCGTAGCTAATTTTACAGAAAAAGAAGAGAAACTAAAAATCAAAACCAAAAACCTAATCTAGCCTAAAACCAGGTGTGGGTTGCCCAAGTTCAACCTAGGAAAAATAATATCTTTTACTCGACACATACGCGCAAGATTCACCCACCTTTTGCCAAATTCTGATGAGGTGAGCTGCCGCCTTTCCGTCCTAATCTTGACTTTAAACTGATGCTTAAAGAACAAGATCAGTTGGGAAGACATGAACTTCTCGCCCTCATAGAATTCCTTCTGACGCGTCGTACAAATCACGACTCTCATAACCGCTAGCAAGCAACAGAACACATAGTGTTCAGCCTTTGTCATCTGCGGCACCACATTGCTACAAACAGAACTGGCTTCAAGGACAAAAAACTTTCCCTGCAGCATGCGAACCATGAGTTCTTCAACAAACCTGCACGACGGCACTACCGCCTTGCACTGAAAGAAGACGTGACCAATGGTCTCGACTTCTCCCGTACAGCGACGACAGTTTGGATATTTCTCGAAGCCTGCTGAACAAAGTCTCTTGCCGATCCAGAGAGCTTCACGAATTACCAGCCAGGTGAGTGATGCCTCATCGTTATTGAGGCATTTCAACCCAGGCGCCCAAGGCCATATCGAGCGAGCCTCCTGCTTCGTATGACCGAGCTCGCCAATCAGATCATCTTGAATAGCCCCCCCAACTAACACTTGATACAATGACTTACGAGACAACGCCTGGGCGTCGTAGAGGCCATCCGAAGTCCGTAAGAGGAGCTTCAGAGCGCGACGACATTCACGATAGAAGGAGCACTCGGCTCGTGGTGTACGGCCGGCCTCTTCCTCGCACGAGTGCACACTTCTCAGGGACGGGAAATGTTTCCGGACGTCTTCTTTCCAGAAGGCACCCTCCTCATCCGATCCGCGACACATTCGGTCTAGAAAGGTGATGCGAAGCATATGTTGACGAATCTCAATGTTCGGCATACACAGACCGCCCTCAGAGGGATGAAGGCAACAGATCTCGCGAGTTACCATAGGGGCCTTGTCTCTCCACAAGAAAGAGAACAAGGTCCGTACTAATAAAATTAGTCTGGCATACGGGAGTGGAAGTACAGAGAGTCGGTACAGGAGTATCGGATAGATGTGTGAAACACACACTTCCGCCCTTCCCTTCAGGGAAAGTCTCCTCCGAGACCACAGATTAACCGCGATCTCAGCCTTCCGTTGCACCTCCGACCAATTCATTTCCAACTGGAGATCAGGACCGAACCAGACGCCGAGTATCTTGATCGGCCCATACGTCCAGAGGAAAGGTCCGGGAAGAGAAACTTCCTTCCACGCACCCAACCGCAAGCCAACAGACTTATCGCGGTTGATCTTGGCCCCTGTCACCATCTCATAGCCACTGATCACTTTGCTGATTTCGTCAATCTCGGCTCTGCTCGACACAAGAACCGAAACGTCGTCAGCATAGGTAGAATACCTGGTTGAGGTGGTAGCCCCAGGCAGGGAAATTCCGCGCAGGACCGGATTCGTCTTTAACTTACGAAGGAAAGGTTCCAACGCAAGAACGTAAAGCAAAGGCGAAAGCGGACAACCTTGACGAATGGAGCGAGACAATACGAAAGGCTTCGATTTTACCCCATTCACCTCCAACAGCGCACCGGGGGTCGCATACAACAGTCGTATCCAGGAGCGAAAGTCGGCTCCGAAACCGGCCGCCGAAAGGACAGCCTCCAAAAACCGATGGTCAACCCTATCGAAGGCCTTGGACTGATCTAAATTGATCAGCGCAGCTTCACTGTCGACTTGTTCTCAGATCAAGCGTACCATATGAAGGTCATCCTGAATAGACCTACCCTTCACGGCACAAGTCTCTTCAGGGCCAATCACTCTAGACAGGACAAGCTGCAAGCGGTTCGCTAAGATCTTCGCCAAAATCTTTCTCAGTGTTTAACATGGTTAAAGGGCGAAAATTCCCTAACCCATCCCCACCGTTCTTGTCCTTACGCAGCAACTTGATCACACCCCTGGTGAAGCGTTGAGGTATAGACCCCTACCTCATCCAGTGGTTGAAAATCAGTTCCAGCAAAGGAACAAAAACGGGCGACAACCTCAAGTACACTTCGTAAGGAAGACCATCTAGTCCCTGAGACTTATCCAGGCTAACCTGCTTCAGCGCTTCCCAGATTTCCGACTCTGTGATGGGACCCTCGCACCTAGCCGCTTCAGCTGCCTCAAGGCAGGGAAAGTCGGCTAAATAGGCGTCGAACTGAGCAGAGCTCAGACCGGGCTCCCCCGTGAAAAGATCCTGAAAGTAATCTCGAAAGGCCTCGCATATGCACGCGTTTGTAGTCACGGTCCGCTTATCCGGCAATGTGACGCACGCTATATGTCGCCTAGTCGCGTTCCGATTTTCCTCTGCACGCAGTTCAGCGGCCATATTCGTCGCCTCAGAAGACATTCTTTTTAACCCAGCCCTAACTACCAGAGCTTGATCCTTCTTGATAAGCAAGGAGGACAACTCTGCCTTAGCTAAGGCTATTTCCCCACTAACACAGGATTTCACAGCCTGATCTACTTTCGCTTCTAAAGCCGTTTGCGCCGCTAATCTATCAAGATTGAGTCGACGACTAAAATCAGCAGCAAACGTTCTAATTTTAGATTTAAGATTATCCCACCAGGCGTTTCCCACCACCGCCCCCGTCAATTCCCTTTGTATCATTAGTAGCAGCTGGTCCCGGAAACCTGCTCACCAAATAATGAACAGTTGAATTTCCAGTAACCAGCCATTCTAACCTTAGGCTTATCTAAGTTTACACGGACCCGGACAAGCCTATGATCCGTATAAATTATATAGTGTAAGCTTGGACACACTAAGAGCCCTACGTCGACTCTCCTAACTAAGACTCGGTCGAGGTAGCTCGCAAGCGTCCTAGGAGCCGAGTTGCCACTATTTGTCCAAGTCCATGCTACCTCCCGAGGGTGTTCATTCCGGAACTTATCGACAAGATCAAACTCATCGATAAAGTCCCGAAATGGTTTCACGTCCCGGATGTTAGTACCCTGTTTTTTCCTATATGATCTATATCGGGGTGAAGGACGGCATTCTAATCCCCCGCTAAAACTACCCGACGAGATGTCGTCAAGTACGCCGCGATCTGCCGAAACAAAGCAGGCCGCTCAGCATGGTTATTGGGCACATAAACCCCAATGAGACGTAGAAACTTACCCTTTATGGTAACATCCAGCACGCAAAGTCCGCCCGCCGGATCCGCGAAGACAAGGGAACATGCAGCCGTCTTGGGAGATTCCGACGATATCCCAGGGGAAAGTCAATTTTAGTGCTCTATAAAGGGAGGGGTGAACGAAAACCGGGGCCCTCTCTGCACAAAATATTTTCAATAATAGCGATGGGTGGGGTCATGTTGAAAGAAGATATAGCCTCGTCCAACATCTAAATCTGTTTCGTGCCCGGGTCGAATCTGACCACTGTTAGCACCCTTTGTGCGTTATGGAAGTTACGAGGGTCATCAATGCCCTTGTTAGCAAACTGCTTGATCGATAATAAGTATTTAAGGTTTGTGATTCTATTTCCATAGTCTTTAGCTTTCTCCGCTTGTAGCGGAGAAATTTTGCACACTTCAGTCCCTAGGTTAAAAATGTGTTTACCTTTTTTCTTTTTTTCCTTATCATATTGGGTAGGGCTTCTGTGTCTTTTTGACGGGGGAGGTATTACAGGCGATTTAGTGGGGGAAGGACTGGGGGAGTTGCGGGGGGTAAAGGGTTGTCTAAATGGGCTGGGGTCTCTACTGAGAGGAGTATAGGACTGGACAGAAGAGGAGGGGGAAGCAAGTGGAGGCTTCACTCTACAAAGAGAGGTTGAGGGACGAGGAGAAGGTGGTGGGTCGGTGGATGTGGAGGGAGTGGATTTCTTTGTAGAGGGGGACTTAGGAGGACGGGATATAGAGGGCTGTGGAGACTGCGAGGAGGGAGAGATCTTAGATGGAGATGATTTTGCTTTCTTTTTTTTATCCAGTTGATTTTTTAATTCTTTAATCTTTTCTGTTTTACTGTATCCAGGGTCATATTTCCTTTTTAGATCTTCGATGGTCTGGTCTGAGGCCGGGGCATCGCCCTTACTGTTGCCAGAGGGAGTGGAGCTGTAAGTGTCTTTCGTCCCCGGGGCTGCAGGGGACTGAGGCCCCGCTGTCTGAAGCTTCCCTCTGGCCCTGCCGACTACCTGCCATTCCCCCTTTTCCTTCTCCTCAACCACACTTGCAATGGAAGAAGGCTCTTCGGGGAATGGGGGCTTGGATGAAGACCCAACCGGGGGTACAACTGCTCCTGTCCTGGTAGCCGGCGTGCCCATTACAGGCGTGGCGGTTTTTGAAGACTCGGTCAGAAGGGGAGTTTGGTCGATTGGGACCTGAGCTCCAGAGGCCTTCTTCTCTGAGCAGGAAGAGGAGAGGTGACCAGTCACTGCACACTTCCAGCAAACTGGTTTACGACCGGTCACGATGACTGGCAGCCTCAGGTCACCGACGTTAAGACAGTTGGGGATAGAGCTGACGGCTTTTTGATTGAGCATCATCTCAAAGGTCTATTCCCCGGTCGGGCTATCGCAAGAGGCACCCAGAATCTCCCCGTATTGGGACAAGAAAGCCGCCAGGTGCTCTCCAATAACCTGAGGCGGGACCTCGTATACCGCTACTGTGCTTCGTACAAAGGATTAGATCCTTCGTAATAAGATCACGGGTTGTTGCTTTTATACATTATTCGGCGGTGGGCAGCAGCACGTACCACATGAAAATCTCCTGCCCTTAACAATTCGGAGGGGCTTAAACCCCAGGGACTCCAGTGATTTGAAAACTGTGTCTTTAGTCGAACGACAAATTTTGCGAGATCGCTTGTCGACGACAAAGACTGACACTATTTTTTTCTTGACTTTCTTCAGTTCTATTGGAATCTGCAAGAGCCCACCTTCCACCACAAGGTGTGCGTAACCCTTGGCACGATCCAAGAACTCCGCAATGTCGATTATGCATTTAGGAGGGGACTTCCAACAAGAGGGCGATTCCCCGGCCTCTGCATTAGCAGTTGATTTGTCATTTGCTTGGTCTAATTTCTTGCACTTTTCAGCCTCCATATTTTTGGAGGCTTTTTTAAAAACTTCTACAATCTTCTCATTTGATGGAACTGAGGGAAGATAAGGGTATTCATCCTTATTTTCTTTGTCAGGAGGGTCTTTTTAGGGTTATAATGGTGCTTTCTTACCATACGCCTGTAAGAAGCTATTTTTGGCTTTTTTTTAAACTAAAAAGGAAGGAACTTTTTTTTCCTTCTCATCCATTTTTTCACAGTGAAGGGGAAGGGGTGTGGGAGGGAAATGGTTAAACAAATTAATAGGCAAAAGATAATTAAATCAAAAATTAAACGAGACAACAATTGAATAAAATAAATATGCACACACAAAAAATAATTACGTGACGAAAAGAACAAAAAACAGGGTTCACTTATACGTAAAACAAATTTTAAAAAAATACAATAAAA
>OZ010574.1:34788442-34810942 GCA_963932145.1 Acanthosepion lycidas
CAGTAAATACAACAGAAGAGTATTACACGACTAGTGAGTTCGTGTTGGATGAACCAGCGTTCAATCTATTCGACTGTTCGCCCAAGGGCTTCTCTCCAACATAGACTCTTTAGATGGAGGACAACACTTTTGGAGTAACACACTCGTTTGTATTTGTTTGTATTACTGTTCCTGTTAATATATTTGTTTAACTCAATTCATTTCTTTTGTCTTTATTTCTGGCTCTAACAAGGCCACTACAAAGAAAGAGGCCTAAAAATGCCCATAATTGCTCAATGGGGTTTTAATCTGATAAGCGCTGGAATAAAAGTTAATTGAGAGTTCTTAGAATCAGTTTTGTGTCACCTGTGCAAGGTGAGGGCTTTCATTTGGAAAGGTAGCGATGAGAAACGTGTGCAATCTGCTTGTAGCAAGAACTATGTATAGAAAGAAAATTGGAAGAAAATAAAATATATGGTCATCAGCAAGAGAAAAAGGCCATGATTGCGAGCTATAAAATGGAGATGTAATCATCAAGCTGGTGGCGAAGTTTAATTATCGTGAAGTATTTAAACAGAGGATAGAACATGTGACACCGTGGACCGAACATGCATTGGGCTAGCGAAAGATGTCTTCTAAAAACTAAGCAAATTTTTGAGAAACGGAATAATTTCGTTTCTAACAAATAAAATAAAAGAGTTCTCGGTTGTTATGTGCATTCTTATATGGCAGTGAATATCGGACAATCTTCACACGGATAAGGAGAAAAAATAGATGCAGAAGAAATGTGGTTCTACAGGAGGATACTGAGAATTCTATGGACGGAGCGAGTAAACAGCAAGGAAGTCTTAAAGAAAATGACAACAGAAAGAACAGATACACAGGGTCAGAAAATGCAGCTGAAATTCCTTGGAGACAATGAGTGGGGAGAGCTTGAAAAACTTAACCCTTACGGGATATATTAAGAAAAAGAGAGATATGGGATGCGATCCATATGCGAAGCACTTACCTGACAAGACTGTGTGAATAGATGGTCGAACGCGGGGAAAACTGATTAGAGCCAAATGTGATAGGAATGTGTGCAGAATCATGATCGCTATGTGCGACGCTATTTGACACTAGTAAATGGAAGTAAAATGGCTAAGATATAAGCAGGGAACTGGCAGAAAAAACGTTAATGTTAAAATATAACTTGAAACAGGATGAAAGATGATTAGAAATAAAAATATAACTCATGAAACAAATGGTAAAGCAGGGATTGGACTTATTGTTCTGAGAAAGATATTACCGAAAAAGCCATCTGGAGAATTTAACACCACAAGGGATGGAGGAAAGTCGGTAGAAGAGCACTCAGAGTCAGCCGAAAGAAATTTTCTAAACAAAACAAAAACAGAGAAATTAATTTATGGTATTTTCTGGAAAGGAAGTCGATTGAAAAAATAATATTTTGGAATTTTAAGAGACGAAGGCAAAAGTTATAGGAACTGATTTATTTTGCCTGTTAAAAAGCAGAATATTGTAAACAAGTCGAGAAATAGAATTTTATACCTTACTTGAAGAAATTAAAATAGAAAAGGGACTTATGAGGTTCATAAGTGCGATTGGGTGAAAGAGATATATGGGTAAATATTTTCCACTGGCCGGTCAGAGGAAACAGCTAGTAAATATCTGCATTAACAAGAGCAAGGACTATGAAAATTCGTTGTTGAAATTAAAAAAATAATTACAATTAATAACTAGAATCTAAGCCACGCGCTTTAAAAATTGGATTTGTCAAAATGACAATAGAGGTGAAAGGCATAGATGAGATATCAAGAGAGACAGAGGATTATGCCCATTGAGAAGTAATAGTGCGAGGCATGAAGGAGAGAAGGTATGAATTATATGCCACTGCTCATAGGAAAAGGGATCTTCCAAATTTAGAGAGATAATTTTCCTAAGCTAGACAACAAAAAATTATTGTTGAAAGACAGGGGAACCCCAAGTCCCCAAACACGGCAACTCCCATGACGGTCTTGGGCAGAGGTCAATAAAAACAGGCCACTGGAGCGACCAAATCAAATGCAGCCGTTCCGGGGAGAACAGACGACGAGAGATGGCAATGCTACCGAAGCCCCCATGACTTGCTGCCAAAGAGAACTCAAAACTTATTCGAGAATTAGCTTTGATTGATAAAGTGTCACTATAGAAATTATTGTGGTGTCCTCACTCTAAAGAATCTATGTTGAACTCTTCCGCTTACTATAAGATTAGTAGGAGAGAAGACTTTGGGGGAGCAGTCGAATAGACCTGTTCCAGCTGTGCTGGTCAAACTCTCTGCCTCCGGACAGAGAGGGTTCCCAGACGAGGCTATGTCGAGTCTTGTCTCGAGAAACAGCTACCCGACCCCGTTTTATACGGGGTCTATGGGAAATTTTTGGCCAAGCCAACGGTCTCGTATTGCCCTACATTAAACTCGTCCTGCTGCCACACCCTACCTCGTGGGGAGGCTGGTAAATATAACGGTCGAATAGCTTGAAAGCTGGGTCATTCGACACACACTGTCTAGCCGTGTAATACTTTTCTGTTGTACTTACTGTTTAATATATGATATATCTGCAACACTTGTTTTGTTATTTCTTTAATCATTTACCTTGTCACAACAGAAATCAAATTGGGAAGGATTCATTTTGCTGTACAAAGAACTGCATAGACCACATTGAAAAGGGGTTTCCTGTTTTATTTTGTTTCGTCTGCAAAGAGAATTTTTCTTTTTCTTTTATGACACAGCTTTACCGTTGTTCGAACCAACGCTACGATTGCTAACGCTAACCCAGTCCATACCTTAGGGCGCGGACTGAGGCGGCCAACGTTCAACACCAAGCGGAACTATCGACCGGCAGACACAACCGGTGAAATCTGTTTATATGAAAGGACGCTGTACACCGAATAATAATGTGACAGACAAATTCGATTTTCATTTGTGGATTTTGAAAGCTCCAAGAGAACATATACAATACTATTATAGAGTCACCGAAATGAACTTCAATTCGCGTGCGTTTAGCTCAAAGAGGTGACCGACACGGTACGATTCTTTCACAGACCAATAGCGATGACCCATGAATGTTGTTTTCTCTATAACGTTACTGTTCTTCGCCAACGATTACGATTGATTGGTTGCTGCGTTTTTTGCGGCTTATCAACATTTTTTTAAGTCATACATATTTTTAGATTGTAAGAATTTTCTTTGAGATAATAATGATATACTGATACAATTTGTTATAGTAATTTACCTACGCACGCATGAACTCTCCCAGCTATAAATAGGAGCAGGTTCTGCCTTTTGGAGAGGGAAGTTTCCAGCAGTCAGCTCTGATAGATGGGCCGAACATTCTTGCTGTAACACTCTCGTTTGTATATATTTGTATTACTGTTTCTGTTAATATATTTATTAAAATTCAATTCCTCTTTTGTGTCTTTATTTCTGGCCCTAACAAGGCCACAACACAATTTAACCTATACTTGGCTGAGTGAAGGGGGATTGGTAGATTCATGCCTTTTCCAAATCTAGTTGAGCTAAAGTGAATATGACGAATCCGACTAGAACTGGAACTCGGATCTCTGATTTCTGATTGCCAGCCATTATCAAAAAAAAAAAAGACCAAAAAACACATCAAAAGCTTATAATACGTGTATTCCCAAGCGGTTACCCATCTAGGTACTGGCCAGGATCAACGTTTCTTAACTTTGGAGATTATTCGAGAACCGGTATTTCAACGGAATATGTCTGTAAGCCGCCAACGATTACAAAGCCACATAGAATGATTATTTTCTAAGCAAAGTTTAAATGCGGTAAAAGGTCGAAATTATTGAGCGGCCAGTGTGTATCGAACTCAGTAATCTGTTGAAATTATTCCAGCGAGACAAACTTGCTAATTATTAAATCACTTCAAGGGGCCTACGAAATCCCATAGAATTAACTGGGCGCAGTATAAGGCGTTGACTGACTTGAAATGTGCTAACATTAAACAGAGATGTGTACTGTTACCCTTTCCATCAACGCTTGGTGTTTACTGTATTTGGCTTGTGTCACATTTGGATGCCAGAAGTTTTCAAGTTCCGCTGAATACTGTCCGGAATTAACCTATTCTTGGTATAGACTTAATACTTTTATCCTGAGAAAAAATATAGAATAAAGTTATTTTCTTTTTTAAATTTTGTCTGCTTTTTATCGCCTCCAGAGTTACACTGTTACAGACGCGGGTACATATTTACGTTTTATGTAACGTATACATTATTTGTGTTCATTTCCACAAGTGGTAGAGATCGAAAATACACCATGAACTTCTCACTCTCTAACTGTTTGGAATTTCAGCTTACTTTAACAAAGAGGAATAATGAAAATTATATTGAGGTATTATATCTATATTTCATTTTGTTTATCAGGGCATTGTAAATATGGAGAAATATATATATATATATATATATATATATATATATATATATATATATATATATATATATATTCTGTTTACATCTATCTTCAGTCAGATCACAGCTCTCTACCTATCTATCTCGATCTATTCATTTCTGTATATATTCAGTCTAACAATCTATCTATCTTCTGCCAGTTCACGGCTATCTATCTATCTATCTATCTATCTATCTATCTATCTCTTCGTTATCTATCTATCTATCTATCTATCTCAGTCTGTTCATATCTATCTATCTACCTATCTATCTATATTCAGTCATTTCACAGATTTCTATCCATCTATTTTATTTTTAGTCGGTTTGCATCTATCTCTGTGTGACTGTCTGTCTGCAATTATCTCTCTCTCTCTCTCTCTCTCTCTCTCTCTATATATATATATATATATATATATATATATATATATATATATATATATATTATATTTAAAAAAACTAGAAGCTAATAAGTTAATATTAAATGCATGCAAATAACAAATTAATGTAATTATGGTGGTTAATATTTTGGTTGCGTTCACTTTCAAACAAATGCTTCTTGAAAAATGTATAATTTATATTCTTCTTTCCACTTCGAACTATGTGTTAAAATGTCACCGTAGAGAAATATTAATTGACAATACAAGTATACTCCATCATGAAAGTAAAAAACAAAAACTTCAGATTATTGAAGCCCTCTATATAATAAGATTACAACCAATACTAAATAAGATTAATTATGAGAATAGAAATAATGTTTTAAAAAGTCTATTTTATTTTTTTAATGTTACATTTATAACAGCAATGTTTTAAAATATTTGAATTGCAATTTAAAAGAGAAAGAAATTTACAAATATAAATTACATTACCTCCCTTAGGTAACATTAATTTTTCAATTAACAGAGCGCGTTCAATCCCAATTAACAAAAAATTCTCAACTATCAGTTATATTATTTTTTTTGTTTTAAAAATCCACCCCTGAAGATAATCTATGATGAGATTAAAAGTACCGGGGAAAATAAAGAAATAAAAAATACTACGGCGTCTTCATTAATAAGCTAAAATACGAAATTGATCCATGTATTTGAGAGGATTAAAATAAAAATAAATAGACATAATATTTGAAGATTATTTAACCAAATATGCCTGAATATATATATATATATATATATATATATATATATAGAGAGAGAGAGAGAGAGAGAGATAGAGATAGAGAGAGAGTTATATTTAGAGTTATGAAATTTTGCCTTTCTGCAAAATAATTGATTTCCTGCATCACATTTCGATTAACTTCAGTTAAATTTTAATAGATAATGGTTTAATTCCATTTATTTAAAAAAATATGAAAGTACTAAAATCGTATATAAATATAATGGTGCTATCACTTTCTGGAGTTTTCTAGACCTTTCTGTGACCTTACGGAACTTCCTGGAGCTTTCTAAAAATTATGAACCCTTTAGAACTTTCTGTAACGTTCTAGAATATACTGGAAATTTATGAGGTTCATTTAGTGGGACTATATGTGCGTGAGTGCTGGTGAGATTGTCATTTTGATAAAGCGAATGGGAAATGAATGTTGCGTTTCTAATGAAATATTTTTGTTTTTTGTTTCAGTGTACACCCTGTCTGAAGTTATTACCAAATCATATAAACTTCAATAATTCAAATTTGGTTTGAAAAAGATGTCTAAATTTAAACGATCAATTTAGATGCCAAAACAAAGCCAGAGTTAAACTTTTAGGTAGTATCAATATATTTTATAGAAGTTATTTCATGTATTCCAAAAAACTGCCGTCAGAAGTTATTAGGCAAAATCAAATAATCACATTTTACTTCAATAAAAAGATAATAAAATCATCCAAAATAGATCAACACCTATAATAGAACAAATAACGAAAACGTATGATAATTTTTGGAATGATGTACATTTTAATATAATGACCCTTCTTCTCAGTAACATACAGTATTATATTAGCTACTGATCCTATTTTTTTTTTTTACTTCAGCAGGTTAAATTTCCAATATGGTAGTTTTAATTTCTTCCCATAGCTTTTTTTTCTGTTATATTATTTGCCACCTTCATATACTTTCATCTTCACAATTGCCTTACGATCAAATTCCAGTCAGGACTTGATGGTGGCCATTCCATTATCTTCTCTTCAGTAAATCAAAGAATTTACAGGTAATCTTAGATACACGAGGGGGAGCATTGTTGTGCATAAATACACGCTTTACTTGAGATTGGGACTTGTACCATACAAAGAAAGTCTTGTTCGTAAAATCGCAATAGTTAGCACTGTTCAGTTTAACTCTTCATTGACTTTGAATATGGTTTGGTCGAGATTCAAGATCATATCATAACACAACCGCCTCCTTGTTGCTTTCTTTTAGCCACAGGCTAAATCCATCCTTTCGCTCATCCATCAAATGTCACAGGAGATTCGTCAGTAAAAATTACTTTAGAAAAATTAATTTTCATGCTTTTTTGGTGCAGTTTTGATACTTTAAAATATTTGCATTAGTGAGAAGAGTTTCCCTGTTGGAAAATTTCGAGCGACTGAATGATGGTCGTAAATTTTCAGCAACTGTATCGGGTAAACGAAGAATTATGTCGAAAATATCCAGCTTTGGTAAACAGAAAACGCGTTATCTTCCAGTATGAAAAAGCAAAAAAAAAAATTAAATAAAATAAAACGATGTACGAAACGAGTCCGTTGGGCTGAAGTCTTTGAAAATGAAGGTGATGACATATTTTATAAATAATTATTTAAATACATTTTCCTTTTCTTTTTTATATTCTTTATGGCAAACGTAAACATTAATATATTCTTTCAAGAAAACGTTTCTTTTTTAATTCAGAATATTGATTGAATGATTTGTTTTTTAATGGCATATTGACATCTTATGGGTCATTTAAGGACGGAATTTAATTTCCTGAGAAGCTTTGAAGTAATAAAAACATTATATATGTTATTCTGCGTGCACAATTCAGTACATGCTGGATGATAGACAGCATTTGTGCACATATATATTTCTGTGAACATAATTACTAAAGGCAGTCACGTGTTTTACATTGTAGTTTTGTTGAAGTTATATTTTGGAATACAGTTTGATTTCTTTTAGAAATTTTAGGATATTATATACATTAATGCCATGAAAAAGATCTTTCATGTTGTTTGGTTGATTGATTTTGTTTAGCAGCATATCAACCTCTGGGTTATTTATTAGCGAAATGTAAATATTTTGAACACAATTTTATGGTTTTAACCAAATTATTTTGAGCGTAATTGCATGTTTTCAACTATAAAAATGCCTTGCTGTTATTTTTTACTATAATGACATATTTTTATGCTTTCATAGTGGTTTGGTTTTATTTGATGATTTCACCATCTGCACATACCTGGGATTGTAACGTGCTACCACAACGGGTCAGGGAAACAAGAGCGAGCAAGAGGTCCTCAAAACCTCCAGTTCGCGATCAGAGGCCTTGCTGCCGGGTGTAGTTTATCGTCATACTCAGGACTAAATTCAAAGTTTATAAAATACACTTACTATGTATGTATGTATGTATTATCTTTCATATATATATATGATACCTATGAAATCTTATGCTGGTCCTAACAGTCATCTGCAAATCTATGGCTACTGAAGGAAGACGGGTATCATTATGCTTGTTGTGAAAGGTGAAGAGGTGACTTGCATCAGAATAGCAGGTAGCAATCACCGTGTATGTTTGTACTTATGTATTTATCTGTCTTTCACTTTCTCTCTCCCTATATATATATATATATATATATATATATATATAAGCGTGTGTGTGCGTGTGTAAAAGTATAAATAAAATATATCTGTAAAACATTATATGAATTAAGACAAAGTTTACATTTTGTCTTTATTCATATCTACACAATGCGATGGGTAAATTGTTTCCATTTTATATTTTTAATTTCGTACATGCGCGTTGTTTATTTTTAATTTTCTCGACTGCACAGTATATTAGGGTCAGTTGGGCACCGTCTATGAGAAAAAGAGCGCCATGACGCTATTCACTTCGCCAGAAATTTGGAAACGGCTGGTCGTCCCGCTTGCCATTTGTGAAAGAAGCTCCAATATGAATATTTCAGAGTATTTATGTGTCAATCCGAGGACAGTGCAGATGATTCGGAAAGAGTTGGATGTTATAGCCAGTCAAAAACATGGTGGTTGGAGTGATAACTAGTAGTGGCGACGTTATGACTCCATTCCTCTTCCCACAGGGCGTCAACACGGAGGCATACATCGAGTGCCTTGAGTAGGTAGTTTTGCCCTGAGTCAAAAGGGTGACTGCTGGGAGACCCTGTGTCTGGAACAAGACTTTGCACCATGCCACACAAGCAGAAGAACCCAGACATGTTTGGCTGACAATTTCTGCGACCACATCACTCCTTACATCTGGCAACATAACTCCCCAGGTTGCAACGCCTGGATTTTTATGTTTAGAGCGAGAGATCAACAAAATTAACTGTTACACCAAAGATGAACTGAAGGCAAAGATTATAGCAGAATTCACCAGCTTAAACAACGAGACCGTCCAAAAGATTTGCAGGAGATTCCGGAGTCTTCTGGAGGCCGTGATTAAAGCCAATGGTGATTTTATTCAATAAATTTACTCTTTCGAATTTCAATATATTTTTGTTAAATTTTGGTAAATATATCTTATAAAATGACATGTTATTTTCATATTTACGTAATTTAGAGGACAATTTATACACACACATACACACACTTATTTTACAGACAAGATTTACCTTGTCCAGGAAACGGTTATATTTAAAAAGCGATTAAGTGCTCAATACACACTTCAAAAAATCGAAAGTTTAAAGCTAGTTAAATTCTATAATATTACAATCACTAATTTTTTCAGTTACCGCAGTTTCTACCAATGAAGGCCAGTTTTACCCTGACGATCCGTTTAGGTGAAACCTAGGTAGGTTTACCTGGCTCTTTAGGTAAATATTAAGTTTGCTCTACTTTACATAGTTACTTTTGCTCGTCTGTGGAGGGTTTTTTTCTTTGGATTCTGAGCTTGAATTCTGGACGATTGTTTTCGCAACAATTTAATGTTCTTAGTTCTTTCTTTTTTTTATTCCTCAGTTTTCCTTGGGTATTGGTTTGTTCAACTACACGCCGAAATACCTAAGGTTTTTCCAAGCGAGAACCAATATATATATATATATATATATATATATATATTCTTTACATTTTTAAGGCTAATATATTTTTAACCATTAAAATATTAAGTAAATACAATATTCCTATCTCATTTTACACGATTAAAATTTTTGTGTTGTATTTAGCCCAACTTCATTGTTTTTTGCTCAATTGAATTTAGTCTGACACAAGTTTACAATAGTAAGATCATCCAGTGAATTTTCTAACACGTTCGCTACAGAAGTGGAATGCTAGATTATCTTTGGTATCGTTTATTTCCGCCATATTTGACACGAAGGCATATTCATGGAGCATATAATGAAATAATAAGATTCTAGTCACAAGGTGACCCTAAGTATCTTAATATCTTTCTATTTTTGTGGAGAAGATACAATGATCAGTTTCACTGTATAGTATTATTGATGTTTCCTATGCTTCATTTGATACTAAACAATGCCTTATTACTAGTGGTAGATTGTGATGAGTGTTGAACGCACTGCGGTTTTTTTTTTGTTTTTTTTTTAAATCAGAGTGTCCTGCTGATTTATTTTAAATCTTTGTTGATTTTAATACGTGGATTTTATTGATCTTTCACACCAAAGAGAAAAGAACATCTAAATAGTTGGTCTTTAGATTTATCTTTATTTTTTTTAGAGCGAGATAAAAACGAATACCTTTTCTAGTTCAGTCCTGATAAATGATACCGTGATTAAAAGAAAGATAAGAAAAAAAAAACAACAACTACCAACCTGAAATAAAATGTGTTCCGTTCGAAAAGATCCATTTAGTTCAACTGACAAAGGACAAGAGAACAGCATACTAAAAAAAAAAAAAAACAAGCAAGCAAAAAATAACTGGGCAATATAACGAAAAAAATATTATGCAACGAACCTATCTCGATCATTTCAAGTGAACCACCTAAGCTTAGATCGACAGACAAGAACTTATCGATTTATTGATCACTATGAAGAATGTCTACAGCGTTGATTGGGTTCAGTTTCCTTCATGACCAACTGACCACTTTATATGTACATATGCTCCTCGCGCAGCATAACTGTCCCACTTTCTCTAGATTAAATCTTAAACATGACTTTATACGTATAAACATTTCTTAAAAGTTTATTTAAACGAATTTATTTCTCTAGAAATCCACTTCTTGGGAATTGCTTAAGTCAACCTTTTGCGATATGTTCCGACAGGAATTTTAAATTATTATTCTCAAGGACGCGGTTTTTCTGATCACTTGCAAATTTAAACAAGATTAACTTTAAAAAAAAAAGGAAATGTTCCTCCTTTCTTAATTTTTATTTCTTTAATTTCAATTTTTCTTTTTCTTTTTTCCTTCATGCGATGTCCTTAATGTAAATCAATTCTTTTCTTCCAAATATTTATTTTCTTTATCATCTCTAAACTGCCATGACTTCTTGGAAAATATTACTTTCTCTTCTTCACAGTTTTGAATTCAAAATTGTAATTCTCTAGGATCTGCTTATGACCACATCACGATGAAACTCCAGTTCTCGTATGATCATCAAAGTTAAGCAACGAGAGGCTGGCCAGTACTTATAGAGGTGACCGCTTGGGAATACCAGGTGCTGTAATCTTGGATGTGCGAATGGAACTCTAAAATAGAAATCGGATTCGTTATATTCACTTACGAGCAAATACCGTTGAGAAAATTATGACTCCACCTCTTACCCCAAAATATGGGTTAATAAGTAGAATTTGTATCAGTACATCATAATTATCTTTAAAAGAAATCTTACAATTTAAAAATATTTTCCGGCTTTAAATATCCTGCAAAAGTTTGATGAGCCGTACAAACAAATCAATCCATCAATTCTCTAAGATCTGTCTTTTGATTAAGTTTAGAAAGTCTAGTCTACCCTGATATAGCTGACGGTGGGAGGGAAAAGATATGAATTCATAACTTTCTCATTCGTTTGAAAGTGAAAGCAACATAGTATGTTGGCATTTAAAATCGGTTTTCCGATGACTGTTACGTTACACGCAGGTCCCAGTTACAGGGGATTGTATATAAATAAAGCCCATGTATTACTAGAGAAATCAATTCAATATCAATGACGATATAAAGATCATAATAATTAATGCATATGGGTGATGTAGTAGTTAAATGCTGTTGTTAATATATTGAGTTTCTTTTGAACTGCTGCTTTCTAGAACGCAGTCCCAAGAGGATGATTCACCGATATCTACAATCGTAAGCGGTTCAGTTTAGGGGTAACCGTGATTTTCCACACATGTCCGCATAAGCTGTTCATCATAACCCGTAAGACATTACCTCAAATGACTATCAGGCCTTGTACAGTTTGAACATCACATACTTTTGAACTTTCTAATTAATCTATGCTGTTCGATAGTATTTGTTGTTTTCTCATTGAGATCGATTTCCAAACAGTTTTGTTTCAATTATTGTGTGTACAGCGTTCGATTTTTCTATTTTTTAGATTGTATTTATTATTAATAAAAATTATAACTCTGTTATTATATATTGAGCCTTATTTTATTTTATTAGCACTAGCATTCAATGTACGATATATATATATATATATATATATATATATATATATATATATATATATATATATATAATAAACAATAAGACCTCATCGCAAAATGTAGAGACGAAAACATTTTTTTACTACGTTAGTTAAAATTCGAAAACTAAAAACAAATAACTTGTAAAATATCATTATGAAAATACAAATATACGCGCTAAATATATATATATATATATATATATATATATATATATATATATATTAAAGAAAAACAGACCACTTTAAGGTTCCATTATAATAATTTATTTCACCAGAGCCCTTTTAAAGGACGCCAGATCATCAGATAGCACTTCCAAAAAATGAAAAGAAAAAAAATTTCTTTAATATATTATCTCTGGATTAACATTGAGCTCTCAGGATTTCATCCTCCTCGGGACTACCCATGCGGATTACCAAGTTTTTCTTAACTTATATATATATATATATATATATATATATATATATATATATATATATATATATATATATACAACACACATTATATAAAATACTTTAGGCAAAGCCAATAACTGAAACTAAATAAATAAGATAACCAATCCTAGCTAATAATAACAATAATAATAATAATAACTTAATAATAATAACAACAACAAGTAAAAAATGGAGAAATTAAGTAAATAATAAGTAAGATATTTAAATAAAAACAATATTAAATATTTAAAAATAACCGCATTAATATCTACAATTATTTCTAATCAATTGTCTCTATATTAATTTGAAATATTACCATTATCGCCAAATAAAATATATCTTGCTGCCCATAGTGCACTATTGTCCAGTATATATTCGAGCCAATAGACAACAACACACGTGACATGGAAATTGTATTCAAGCATGAAACAGACTGTCGCTGGCGTTGACCTCAGTGTTACACCTCATCAGTGTGACTAGACAAGCGATTCCTTCAAGCCTGGATCGAAAACAATGAAATAGGCACGCTAGGAAGAAAGAGAAATTTTAACACATAAGCATTACTGGTTACCAGAGTGCTCAATTTATAGTGAAGATCTTATAGAAAGAAAGAAAGAAAGAAAGAAAGAAAGAAAGAAAGAAAGAAAGGGAGAGAAAGACAAATGAGAAAATTACAAGAGAATGCAATCTTCGTCCGATAGTAAATAAGATTTTTCTCAATGTTTACGGAATTAAGAGAAGACAAAAAAATTCTGGCAAATCTATAAATGTCAAAAGAAAGCTGTGTGAAACATAAAAATATTAAAAACGAACTAACATTCCATGAAAGAACAAGAAAGAGAAAGCGAAGCAAAGAAAACAATATAAAGATAATAAAAAAACAAACAAGAAAGAAAAAAGGTAAAATTGATAATGGATAATTTATCAAAGTCAGAAGTATAAATTGCTACATGAAGCAAATATACATTTATGTATGCATTCACATAAGAAGCAGAAAGTCTGTGAGACAAATATTCTTTAACGCAGCCCTTCGATTTATCTGAATGTGTAGAAAATAGACAAAGAGAGAATTTCTATACTTAGAAATCATCATCGATTGGTTTTTCTCGATCAAAGACAGACAATTAGTTTCGATAAAGTTGGCAAGGTTTTGCCAGTGAGGATTCATTTAATTCTATTGATAGATATTAGTCTCTCTCAAATATCTATCTATCTATCTATCTATCTATCTATCTATCTAATATATATATATATATATATATATATATATATATATATATATATATATATATATATGTATGTATGTATATATATATATATATTGCTATAAAGGTTATTTTCTGGTGGGTGCACGTATGTAAGTTGCAATCACTGTTTTATTTTATTTTCCTTTTTATTTAAATGAATAACAATGTATCTAAAAGAGGTTTGTAACCCCGACACACACACACACACACACATACATACACACACACACACACATATATATATATATATATATATATATATATATATATATATATATATATATATATATATAATTATTTACTTAAAAATATGATTCCAACATGCTACATAAGAGTTTTTTTAAATAAATAATTATATTTATGCTCTACTTTTGTATCGAGCACTATTTTTTAAAAATAATAACAAAAATACTAAAAAACTTTGGATTATTTACCTAACCAGTTCTTTTATATTTTCTATATATTTTCACACACACACACACACACACACACACACATATATATATATATATATATATATATATATATATATATATATATATATATATATATATATATATTAGGTTGGTGCAAAAATAATGACGTAATAGTTTCGTTTTTTGACGTATTTTTAACGTCAAAAAACGACATTATTACGTCATTATTTTTGCACCAACCTAATATATATATATATATATATATATATATATATATATATATATATATATATATATATATATATATATATATAGTGTTGTATTCATATACATACAAATGGCAGTTGATACACCTGGAGGCTAAACTATTCGTGATTTTGAAGACTAAACTAACACGGAGATAGTAGTAATACTACTAGCCGTTTATAGTTTACATGATTTTATTCACTACTAGTTTTTTGCTACTGATAGCATCATGGATAGGAGGTACTAAAATGCTAAAAACTGGATCTTGACAGTATCACTCCGCCCTCGGTGCAGAGAAAATATGGAGTCATTTGTACCGAACATTTTTTAAATTCCTCAAGCATATTGACGGTGAGGAGTTGAATATTATTATGAATTACGAGTTGTCTGATGTATACGAAGTGTTCGGTGAATGCACAAACTTTGAAGAAGCTATTAACATTCTAAAGAGAGCTCTTGTTCAAGAAAAAAAGTGAGATATATGTCAGACATGTACTTGCAACCAGAACTCAACAGCCTGAAGAAACCTCGGATCAATAACTTCTAGCGTTGACATTCTGCCGAAAGATTGTAAATTCAAAGATATTACCGCTCAAGTTTACAAAGAGGAGGCTATTGTAATGCTGTAGAAAAGTCAAGATTTGTGAGAGGAGAAAGCAAATTAATCACAGCAATTCAACCCTTCAAAAGATTGAAAATAGATTTCAAGGGAACGTTTCTTTCAAACAGAGGACGAAACAAGTATCTTTTGACTATCAATGATGAATATAATCGTTTCCATTTCGCTTTTGCGTATAGAGACCAGCTCACTACAAAGTCAAAATTAATTCTAACATTAGACAAGTAAATTTTTTAGATATAACCTTAAATTTAGCCCTTAACAATTTCTAAACTTTCTTGAAAAATAATTCTAGCTCCTTTTATATAAATCCTAATTACAATCACCCAGCGTCGGTTATTAAGCATATCCCATCATCCGTTGAACGTCATATCAACCAACACTCCTCTAACAAAGAATTATTCCATAAACACAATTTTTTTTATACAAAATCCTTACTGACACTGACTACAGATCTTCCGGAATTAAATATGTGGAAAACTATAGAAAATCTAGAAAGAAGATTTGAAGGTGGAAAGCAATTTGGTATACACCTCCATTCAATAAATTACCAAATTGGGACAGAAATTTTTAAATGTGATTAACAAGCATTTTCCTAAGGGGAGTAAGTAAATTCAAATCTTCAACCGTAATACCCTCAAAAACTGTTATAGTAGTATCAGAAATCTAGAAAAAATTATTAAATTACACAATATAATACTAAAACTATATAAAAACAATAAATGCAACTCAAACACAAATTCTAGTATACCCCAGGTAACCGAACTTTGTCATGGTAGAATTTCCGATCAATGTTCATTATCAAACAAGTACCTAAAGAAATCCATTGTATATGTGTGTTCCATCTCATCAGTTGAAAACCCCAATAATATTAAATTGTATGCTGGGTCCACTAGGGAGGCTTTTAAAGATCGATATTATAACCAAATATTCTCTTTTACTAATGCAAGCAAAAACAATATGATTTCACTTTCTAAATATATGGGAAAATGAAGTAAGAAAACAAAACACCTAAGGTTAAATGGAAAATGCTCATAAAATCCAGAACTTGCAGATCTCTGGACGAACCTTTTTTATGTATGCAAAAAAATATGTATCATTGAGTTTTTGAATAAAAGGTCAATTATTAAATCAAAGATTTGAAACTACTGTTTTTGTAAGAACATTAAAGATCTAACAAGCAACCGTGCTAAACTTTTAAATTTATAACTCACCTCCTTTATATAATTTCTACCTTCTTATATACTTTTCTACTGATCTAGCTTAGATTATGATTCTAAATTCTTTCTGCACATATATAATTATTAGCAACAGTATCAGATAAATTGATCTATATCCATACTTATTCTACAAGTTATACGGTGGAGCAACAGTTCAAAATTTGTTCATTAAAAATTCATATTAATATTTCATACGTTATTTGTCTTTTTACTTATATCTTAAACTCTGAACTAAAATTTATTGTAAAAAAAACAAATAACTTATGTATTTAACATACAAACATTTTCCATTTAAATGATCATTTATTAATTTATATAGTACGTTTGTTGCAGAACAAATATTAGTTTGGTGCAAAAATAATGTCGTTTTCTCACATAGCAACATATGTGAGAAAACGACATTTTTTTGGCACCAACCTAATAACAGAAACTTAAGCATAAATCTTCGTAATTAATCTCTGGTTTTGATTTAAGATCCCCAATCCTTCATCGGTAAAAAAGCGTCTTCAATTACTACTATGGCCTTTCCCTAGACATATTTTCTCCTTTCTCCTTCATCGTTTTTCCTCTTTTCTATTTCCACCTTTCCCTCTCTCTCTCTCTTTTTTTATCTTAGGAGTTTTGGCTTACTTTGCTTAGATTCCTGACCGTTGCAAGGCATCAAAAACTGTAGTGGACACGTTCGCGGTTTTAAAATTGTAGGGTCAGGCCCTTGTCTTAACACCCCAACATTCCTTCACCGCCCAAATTACTATCAACAAATATTATTGTCTTACTCTTTCACCCTCTTTCCTTTCCATCTCTTTTCTCCCTTTTCTTTACGCTTCTTCGTTTCCTCTTAAGATGCTTCTCCCTATGTTTTTTTTTCTTCATACGCCGCTTGCTTGTAAATAGAATTGTTCATAACCATTTTTGGTTCTCACCAGTCGAGATGCAGCCGCATCAAAACAATAATGCATTTTTGTAGTGAGCAAGTTGTTTTTGTCCGTATGTAAAAATTATAATAAATAATTATTGCCTTACTCTTGGTATCGAGCCCTCTTTTGAATTAATGCTGTGAATGTTAGAATTTATATTTTCGTTCTCATTACATTTTGATATATATATATATATATATATGTATGTATGTATTATAAAGAAATAGTCATACAAAATCAATAATGTAATTAATGGTGAATTGACTTCCATAACCGATGAAATAAAGGATTAACTTACTAACCATTGAATGACGCGATCTTTGTTTTTAAAAATTGTAAAATGCATTAGGTATTCAGTTCATATGCAAGTACAATTGATTAATGCTTTCATCATCTTCAGGCATGGATATTTCTTTAATTTTCAGGTAATTTTATGTAACTTCCAAGCCGAAAATGTAATACAAATATTTTTTTAAGTGTTTTATTATTAACAGTTACAAAATTTTGGAGCGCGCAAAGTGGCGACGCTTGAGTTTTATTTTTAATATTGTGAGAACTGATCTAAAAATTCAATCTTATCAAATAGCATAATGAAAATTGCCTTGTATGGCACTTTTCTGGATCTTTTTGTATTAACGCAAGCTCCCCACCTGGCCTTGAACCTACTTTGTCCCTAAATTTCATCAACGTCCTTTCTGATGACTTCAGCTCCCAAATATATACTCCTGTCTTAATCGTAAGACTGATCGGTTCGACAATTTCAAATTAGCAGCTGATCCCAAAAGTGACCTAAAATCTTTTGTTAACTGTGGCAAAGAATGGCTTGTTTATTTTAAAGCTTCAAAAATGCTTTCTGTTAATCATCTGAGATACCCCTTTCTGCTTTCCTTAATCATGGCTGATGCTAACCCCCAGGAAAGTAAATCGTTGCACCTTTTCTGGCTAACGTTTCCTGCTGATGTGAAGTAGAAAGATTGTATTGAATCACTTGTTAGGTCTGCTGCTCGAGAAGTCTGTTCACTGTATCGTGTTAGACAACTTCTTTCTCTCCAGAATCTATCTGACATATTTTCAAGTCTGCCATTCGTTGATACTTCGAATATTTCTGCCACGTATGGCCTGCTGCTTATACTATATATTTAGAGATTTTTCATAATATCAACTGAAAAATCTGCAATGATATCGGTCCTGACCTGGCATCTCGGCTTCAGTTCCTTTCCCACCCGTATAATGTTGCTTCTCTATGCCATTTTTTTAAATAAATATTTCATGTTAATTGTTCTGATGAACTCTGTTCTATGATACCAAGACTTGATGGATTTAAGCGTAGTACTAGATTGATAATAAGGTACTATTAATTCATAATTGAATTGACTAGATGGAAACATAAGTTCTTTGCTAACAGTTTCCTTTCTCGCACTTCTCGCCCGTGAAACCCCTTTCTTTCGAGTCAGCTTTTAGCTTAGCAATTTTAAATGCAAAGCAATTGGTATCTATTGTTTTCTTCTTTCCTCTGCTTTTATTTTCTTCTCCCTCCTTAATAATGTTTTTCATTTTCTCAACCTGAAACCGCTTGTTTTGCTAGTGACTCTAACACTAACCTTTCATTTACACTTATAAAGAAGGATTAAAACAGCCTGTGAATATGTGATTTTCGTATCTTATAAAATGTGCGAAGTAATTTTACACGTGTAACAAATGTTAATGTTAACAAATGTTAATGTTAACAAATTTCAAGTCAGATTTTTTTTTCAGTACAAAAGAAGCAACATTTTGAGGTCTTGGCAATTTAAGTCCTTCTATAAAGGTTTCTTTAACGTAGGGGAAAAGACGAACTTTCGTAACAATAACATCATAATGAACGTCAATTCTACAAAAATATTAAAAACAGTTTTAAAGTTGAAAGACTTTTCGAAAATACAATTTATATTCCTACGTTTACTTATTTTTATCTTATTCATATATTGGATTTAAAAATTTAATTTTGTTTTTGTTTTTTATGTGAATACAAAAAATGAGAATGTTTTAAATAAATACATTTCATTCGCTACTACATTTTAAGTAAGCAAAAGGAAAAAAAATTGTAATTTAAAAAAAAATCATTTCGATTAAAGTGTTCGATTGTATCTAAAATACACGTCCATATGCAAGTACAATAAGAAGAAAAAAATACCATTTCCACGCATCATTGTCAGTTTTTCTGTCACCATATCAACATGGTAGCTTTTATGCAAAATTTTTTAAAATGTTTTAAAAATATTATTTTCTCACTCTCTTCATATCTTTGTTCAAATCTGATTTGTTTCAATGTTTGTATTTAAAATCGATTGATTGATTGATACATTTTTTCGTCTTAACAATCATTTGCAGGTTATTTAAAGCCAGACATTGTTTATTTTATTGTAATATTTTCTTTTCGTTTCGAGATAATAATAGTTTAATGATACAGCTGTTAATAATTAACCCATATCTGGGGGGAAAGGTGGATTCTTATTTTTCCAAGGGTATTTGTGCGTAAGTGAATATATATGTTTTGTTGTTTCGCATTATATATGGATTTTTCTGGAGAAATGTTGCACTAGGGATTTTGTTAGTCAATTGGTGGGTTGGTTGTTTTTTTTTTTAATGACATATCAACCTCTATGGGTTATTTAATGTCAAAATCTATATAATTTATACTCAATTTTTTTTAGAGATTAACGGTTTTAGTGATACATCATTTACTAATTAACCCATACCTGGGGAGAATAGGTGGATTCATACCTTTCCTAAAGTTATTTGTGTGTAAGTCAATATGACGGGCTCGACTGGAATTGGAACTTGGTTCTCTCTGATTAAAAATTCATTATCTATTACACCACCCGCACATCAAGGCTTACAGCACTTGGTATTTCCAAACGGTTACCCATCTAGGTACTGACCAGGCTTAGACGTTGCTTAACTTCAGTGATTGTACGGGAACCGATGTCTCAACATGACGTGTCCCTAAATCTGTATTCTTAAAATATTAGACCTAACTTTGCTTTCACTCACAATATATATGACCTTTCCATCCAGATTTTTTTTCCATCTCTGCAAACGAACTTATTTACTGTCTCGTCAATAAACAGGAACTTCGAATAATTAATGTCTATATTTGTTGACAAGATAAGTGATTTACCCTCAGTTTCACTACTACTGTGATAAGGCCCCTGTCGACTGAAGGTGTAAAATGGCCGTTGTGTGGCATTATTGGTCGATTGATAAGAGAACACGAAGTCTTTGCGAATTGGATAACGGTACAAGTAAACAGAATGTTTTGTTATATTATCAGTTGGATTCCAAGAATATCGTAAGCATTGAGGAAACTTTAAAGAAAATGGCAACAAAAGAACACTTATAATCAGAATAAAAAAAATAACAGCTGACATTTCTTGGGCACATGAGGAAGGAGGGATTGATAAACTTAACGCTCACAGAGCATATTGAAGACAAGAGATCTAGAGGAAGGCAGTGAGCATTTTAGCAAACGGAGAGAAAAGCTAAAACCCAAAAGGGATAGAAAGTTGTGGCGAGCCATGATCGCCTAGTGATACGGCTCATAGACGAAGATCCTTTGGTTACACACACGTTTACTAGAAACAAATGTCAAGTCTCGTCAAGAACACCCTTTTACAATATTCTCCACATTACGACTTCCCACATTAACGATTAAAGAGTTGAAAATATGCAGATGAAACTGTGTTGTTGACAGACTCAGACGGCAAACTGAAGAATTTTTTAACAAAATCTGCCCATTTCATGTTTTATTACTTACTAATGTATCTGTATCGTCAAGAAAGACAACTGTTAAAAAGTTTAATAATGAAATGCAATTTAATAAAAGTCTCGAAGAAATGTATTGATATTCAATAAATCGGAGATCAAGAATTCACCGCTAAAATAAAGTAAGGAATCGTTTAATTAATCCATTCCTTTTATATTTTTAGAAGATCAATGGTTTTTATGATTCTGTTGATTTTTTATTCTATAAATCGCACTTTTTACGTTAAAAAATTTATATGTTTAATATAGCAGTGAAATAGAAATATCTCTCGGACAGAAAAGATTATCAACAGAACAATAAAGAGAGGGACAACAAAGCCTATTTCAAGACCCAGTTGAAGCAAGAAAATTACATAATAAACAAAGGTATCAGTGTACCTCACATGAAATGCTTGAAGAAATAAGACTGCAATCTAAGAAGCATATGAGAAAAAGAACTGATTAATTAAACGGTTCATTTTGCCCTGGAAATAGTTTTGTCTAAATGCAGATAAATATTTTATTTGTATAGATTATTAAAACGACCAATCGAAGTAATAAGCCATGAATTTTTCAAATTGATTTACCTCGCTTACCAGTACAGATGGGACAGAAAATATATAGATAAATACACGTTGATAATTATGACATGCTTTGATTGTCCTAACGGAGTGCATTTTCAATCGTCTTGTTTCAAATAAGAGACTTTAAAGATGTAAAAATTTCTTAAGATATGCACTTGTTTATAATACAACATTTTGCCTTTAATTTTCGTTCAAAATTTCTCATATTATGCACAGGAAAATACGCTAAAAATATAAAAGAAACAAATCCGTCTTTGATTGATATATTTAATCCAAATAATACTTATCCATATTTTCGATTACGTAAACCTATCTATTGGGCACATTGTTGATCCTACAAATGTAAAGAAATATTCAATATCTTCTGTTTAAACCCTTCACAATTAATAAAATGTTGTCTGTCTAAAAATAATGTTGCAATGAGATGAAAAGGGGATTGAAGATTGGAGCATTTTCAAGATTGATTGATTTATCTGTTTGGGGGGATTTTCAAAATTTTGCAGGTTATTCAAGCCCATAAAATATTTTTTGATTGTAAGATTTGGGAGTTTCAAACAATTATTAGCACTAGCCCAAGGGCTCAATCCCCTTAGGTAGTACCTCACCTTCGACTGAAATCTCCAATAGCATCGCTTTGAGCAATTTTTGAACGGATTCCGAAATTACATAATTAACCTCTACGTCGTGTCACATTCGGTTACATGGGCGTGTGTATAAATACCTACTTGAAAAACGTTTAAGTAATAAATTACGCACATTAAGAGTTTAACAATAGAAACTAGTAATAAAATACATCAGTTATAATACTATATTGTAATAAGGACTATAGTACAGGGTACTCTACGACAAGGTTCATT
>OZ010574.1:34813442-34928442 GCA_963932145.1 Acanthosepion lycidas
TGACTTTGTCATCACCAATCAGAGAGATGTTCGAGACGTTCTCATGACACGCTCTTTTCGTACCAATTTTTACCTTTCTGACCACGCCCTGCTCCGCGGAAAAATCAAGTTTTCTCCTAAAAATAAACTGTTAAAAAAGTCATCTGTACCAAAACGCCTTAATGTCTTATTACTAAATAGCCATCAAGTGTAAGACGAACTTTCTGATAAACTGGTCACTGCTCTCCGGGCAGTTAATACCACTTCTGACGTTGAATCATCGTAGAAGGCATTGCGTGAAGCAGCCTCTCTGGAACTTCTTGGACTTCCACTGCACAAACATCAAGACCGGTTTGATGAAAAAGATACAGAAATCCAAAACCTGATTGATGAGATGCATAAGTGTTGTGGGGCTCTCCCCTTTTTAAAGATGGACTCGTCCAAAGTATACTTATACTGACAGAGAAAATACCTGCTGTTGAGATACGTTGAGATACGTTAAGACAGGTTGAGAGATACGGAAACAGACACAGGATATTCTCAGAGAGTTATACAAGAGTCCAGAGAGAGAGAGAGAGAGAGAGAGAGAGAGAGAGAGATGATTACGGCTTTACTTACAGAGACTTGTACATATACTTCCTACTAACTCGCATTCCTGGACTACTAATCTTCACTTCAAGTCTGTATTCTTACGTTTAATACACTTATTTTCAATTAGTGGCGTTGGTTATTTATTTGTGCAGGATTCCATCCCCGGAATCCACAACAATAAGTATTATAAGATCTGGATAAATGGCAAAAATTGTCAGTCAACAACAAATGGTGTACAGCATGATTACAACGTGCCATCAGACAAATGAAAGAGAGTTGGTGGTCAGCCAAGGATGCTCAGCTCCAAATGGCTGCTGACAAAAAGGATAAAAAAGCTTTTTAGGATGATTTAAAAGCAGTGTATGGTCCTCAAAAGCCACGTTGTCTCTCCAATTCTAGCCAATGACGGAGATACTCTCCTAACTGATAAAGAAGCCGTTCATCGGCGCTGGGGAGATCATTTTGAAACATTGTTCAACAGCACCTCAGTTGCAGATGATGAAGCTCTGTCCGCTGTAAACACAACATCCTAAAATTCCTGAGATATCTCTGGAACCCACTTTTCAGGAACTCGCAATCTGATCGCGCAGTAGCTTACAAAGTGTATGCCCTCTATGTTTGTTCTGAATTATAAAACACAGCTATCAACCCTGAATCTTGTCGATTTCGCTCCGGTCGTGGCACTATCGACATGATTTTTGCCCTACGTCAGGTTGCAGATAAGGTTCGTGAGCGAAACATGCAACTATTTATGGTATTCGTGGACCTTACTAAGGCCTTTGATACTGTAAACAGAGAAGCACTCTGGGCAGTTCTGAAAAAAAAAACTGATATTCGATCGGCTTGTTCCACTGCTAATATAGTGAAATTACTCACAGAATCAGTGAGACACTAAAAAATAAATACATCCCAAGGAAGATAGCATTAAACATTTCGAAAGCCGTTGATAAGGTGTGGCATAGAGATTTGCTACACAAGCTCGACGACTATGGAATCACTGGAAGGGTCTTCAAAATTATCAAGTTTTTCGTAACATGTAGGTCCCTGGAAGTCCTTTCGAACGGATAGGACCTTGGAGGCCTAAGTGTTAACACAAGCGGCTCCAACTCTCTTTCCACTTTACATAACTGATCTGCTTAATAGTATATTGCGATCTTTTGTGGATATCTATACATATAAAACAACTGTATATGGTTGTACCTCCAAATCTGTAGGTGACCAAAGGCTGGTTGCTGATCTCGACTCTGACCTAGCTCAAACAGCTCAGTGGAGTAAAAAGGGATTAACACATTCAATAACTCAAAAACCGAACTAGTGATGTTCCATCGTCAACGTGCAGACACTGAATTTTCGTCTTTCGCGATGTTCTCTCTGGAAAGCTCCGTAACTTGACCGCGTATTGGAACTTAAGTTCAACCCAGACCTTAAGTAAAATTTGTACATGCGATTCATTGCTAAAGATACTGGGAAAAGTTCGGTCCCTGCACTATTCCAGTAGGCTCCTTTAGCTTTAAAAGAGCCCAAAATGGGGTTTGCTGCCATATATCCTCATAAAATGTCACGTTCTCTGTAACTCACTACGTGCATTGGTTCTAGAGCTTTGTACGTGGGAAGATTATTGGGAAAAGGAATTTAAGTGTAGTCCGGCTTAGAAAGTATCAAATTATTAATCATCAGTGGCTGACTACTAATTGTTTTTGAGCCCACCCGTCTGCCAGGGCGATGCGCAAATCAATATTATAGACACCTGTTCAACCTAAAGAGCCCATCTCTGGTTTAAACTGCAACAAATTAAATTAAATCAAAGATCTGAATTAACGGTTTAACATTTACCTTACAATTCAGTTTAAACTCTGGAATTTGACAATATTTTTTCTTAGATTTTCGTTGACCTGCGCTGCACCATATATATATATATATATATATATATATATATATATATATATATATATATATATATATCTTTCTATCTGGATGATTAATTTGAGTTTAATTTAGTTCTGTATTGATATCCTGGTAGTATTATTAACATCTTATACGGGGTGTATTGGTATTTAGTTAGTATTTTTGACATTATACATTGATTGATTGATATTATTAATATCTTATATGGATGATATTTATTTAACGTTTACATGTTATTTACCAAATAATTTTATATGCTTTGATTATTTACTAATTTTTTAAAGAGGCCTCTTATTTATCGACTACGAAAATGAATTTGACGTAAAAAAAAATCCACAAAGGAGAAAACTAATTGAGCATTCGATTAAATTATCTCTCTATCCCCACCCCTCCTTTTATTTCTGCTGTAAGTTGACTGTCTGCCATGTGTACATTTATTGTAGTTATTTGTATCCGCCCTTAAGTTATTGCTTGCATTCTGTTAGATGTCAACTCTTTGTCATATTACATCCGTAGGATAATAATTTCTAATTTTTTTTCTTTTTCGTCGGTCATATTCGATTCGTTGATCAGGGTGAAGCCCTCAAGCCTTATATATATATATATATATATATATATATATATATATATATAAAGAAATATAGTCTTAAGGTGTGCTATATTTATGGAATAAAGTGCTCAATATCAGAGATAGAGCGTGTGTAAATATAAAAGTGAACATAGAAGTCAACACTTAGAGGCGACAGTCTGTTTCATGCTATATGCAATCGTCAAGCCACGTGTGCTGTTATTTTTCTCGGCTATTTATATATATACGGGTTAGCGGTGCATTGTGGGTATTCTATTATGGCGGTTATTTCACCGGAAGTCGTTTGTTTATCTATTTATATATATATATATATATATATATATATATATGCATGTATGTATATATGTGTATATGTGTGTATGTATGTATATATGTATATATATGTATATATATATGTATATATATATGTATGTATATATGTGTATATGTGTGTATGTATGTATATATATATATATATATATATATATATATATATATATATATATGTGGGTATATGTATGTATGTGTCCTATTATATATTGTGTTTCTAAATTTATATTTACATATATTTCTGTTTATATGAATGTGTTTATATATGTATGTTAGGGTACATGTATATTTCTGTGTGTATGTATATGGATGTATATTTACGTTTGTATATGTATGTATGATTATATATGTATTTAGTTAAATGTCGTTGTATTTATATGTTTGTACGTATATACGTGTACTTGTTATTATAGATAGGTATTTTTCTGTATATATTGATATGTATATATATTTATATGTATATATATATATATATATATATATATATATATATATATATACATATATATATATATATATATATATATATATATATATATATGTATGTATGTATGTATATTTCTGTTTGTATGAATGTGTTTATATATGTATGTTAGGGTACATGTATATTGGTGTGTGTATGTATATGGATGTATGTTTATGTATGTATATGTATGTATGTTTATATATGTATTTAGTTGAATGTCGTTGTATTTATGTGTATGTACGTATATGCGTGTACTTGTTATTACAGATAGGTATATTTATGTATATATTTATATATATATATATATATATATATATATATATATATATATATATATATATATATATATATATATATATATATGTATGTTTGTTGATGTATATGTGTGTGTTGACACCTATTATATATGAGATTGTTGGTATGTATGTGCAGGTATGGAAACTTTGGTTTGTCGTTACTGCCACATGAGTTAGTCTATATGTGTATATATGTTTATGTTCATGTATTAATGTGTGTATATATGTATATTTTATGTGAGTATGTGTGCATAAATGTGTGTATATATATATGTGTATGTGTGTATATATGTATGTATATGTATGTATACTTATTATCATAAATGTGTATATGTATGTATATGTTTATGTTTATGTATTTATATGTATGTATTTCTGTATATATATATATATATGTATATGTATAGGTGTATTTATATATGTGTGTATGTGTATATATGTATATATATATATATATGTATGTATATGTGTGTTGTTTTGTGTTTGCTGCCAGGTGTATATATGTATATATGTGTATATATGTATGTACGTATGACTATACACTTATTTCTGTAGGTATTTCTTTTTATCTTATTTTCCTTCACTTAATATATAATAAAATTATTATCAACTTATATGATCAAAATATGTTTTTATTGATATTTGTGGATTTAGAATTTTCGTTTTTAATATATCAAATAATATTATTTTTAACCATTTTTATATTTGTATATTTGCTCGTTTAAGTTATATTTTAATAAGTGGCTAGCATTTGTTTAATGACACTTTCAGTCTTAAATATTTATTGTTTGTGGTATCTGATTGTCGGTGGATGTGTTTATATGTATTTACCGGTGTCTATGTGCATGGAAAGTGCATTCACTTTTAATTTTGTATGTATGTATGTATGTATGTGTTTGTTTTCCCCTTTTCTCCTTTTTTTTTTGCATAAAGGGCCGTGGAGATGTTCTCTGTCTCGTCACTTTTTTTGTGTGTATATATATCTAAATATGTCTGGATGCTTATGTATTATAATCTGATTGTGTTTGTGTTGTTTTACGCGTGATTTACGACCCCATTCGCACACTTGGGATTAAAATGTATGCATGTATATTGTCAGGGAACCGGATGGAGTAACGTCTATTCTAACATAATTTCAACGAAGAAATAAATTGAATAACATATGTATTTCCCCTTTTCTCCTCGGTAATTTTATAATTTTAAACATAATATTGATTAAATTTGGATTTTAAAATTGGCATCTTTTAATTTTAATATCAAATTTTATCATATAATTTAATAATTATTGATTAGAATAAATTCTTTTTTTTAATTTTACCCGTATTTTAACGATCTGAATAGCTATTATAACATGACTTCGTTGTCAGGCTTTTTAAATTTTCCTATACTTGTATTTTGATTGGTCATTCTAGCTTTTGGAACAACGTTTTCCCCTTGTGAAGATCGTTAATTAATTTGAAACTTTTAGAACCATTTGTTTTGCATTCAACATCATCACTTGATAAAACACCGGGAGTGTTGAAACAAAATGGCTATTTTTGTAGTGATTTTATAACATGTTTATGTTAATTAAAAATAGGAGATGATTTTGCTTTGGAAACCGAATTAATCCTTTACTCGGCAGTAGTGAGAATCGCCTGATGAGACGCAGTGTTACGTGTTGAGACATGACTGCAATTGTGTAGCGATTTTTACATGTTTTTGTACTATAATATATATATATATATATATATATATATATATATATATATATATATGAGTCTATTATTATTAATATGCAACGTCCTGCCCTGTGTAGACAACTGGAGATGAATTATAGGTTAGTCCTATTCCGGGGAAACTACTGCCTGACTGGGAACATATTTAATTTTTTTTTCTTTCACCCTTATCTAACTATTGGGTAATTTATCTTTTAATACTAGTTGTTGATAATATTTTTTTTTATTTTGCCGACGATTTTTTTTAATTTTCCCGACGATTCTGAGTTTCTGAGTCAGCCGAAAGGCGCCTAAAATATTATTTCTTAAACGAGATACTTTTGTATTTAATAACAAATATGATCCTTTTCCTTAAAGTTATCCCCGTCTTCGTGTGGCAGTAAGAAAAATCTGTTATATATATATATATATATATATATATATATATATATATATATATATATATATATATATATATATATACACACACACATATATGTATATATATATATATATATATATATATATATATATATAGATTCCCTTCCCGAATACTAAAAAGAATTAACTAGCTCACTAAACATAATGCTTCACAACAATCTAATCGACAAGGAAACATGCACAGCCCTTACACCCACAAACATTACACCAGCTCGTTTCTATCTCCTTCCTAAAATAAACAAAAGCAACAACCCAGGAAGGCCGGTCATTTCATCGTTCAACTGCCACACGACAAAAATTTCCAAATACATGGACCATTACATACAACCGCTATCTAAAAACAGTTCCAGAGAATGCTATTCTAGTGACTATGGACGTTAGGTCACTCTATTCAAACATTAAACACATCGAAGGGCTAACCGCCATTCAGGAAGCACTTACTAAAAGAAGAAAACAAGACCCCACACACACAGAAGTCATCATAAAATTCATGGAGCATATCCTTACATTGAATACTTTCAACTTCAATGGAGGACACTACCTTCAAATAAGAGGTTGTACCATGGGCACCATTGCACTCCATCATATGCTACAATATTCATGGGAAAATTTGAGGAGACCCAATCATTGGTAGCGACTGCGTATTCTATGCAAGATATATCGATGATATATTCTTTGTATACACGGGTAGTGATGACAAACTTACCCAATTCCTTATGACCCTAAACACAGTGCACGACTCAATTAAGTTTGACTATGAAAAATCCACAACATCAGTAACATTTTTAGACACCCGCATTTACATAGATGAAAACAGGAAACTACAAACGACACTACACACTAAAATCACCGACACCCACAACTATCCACACTTTAAGTCTTCCCACCCTAAACACCTCAAAGAGAACCTTCCCTATTCACAAGCACTTAGACTCAGAAGGATATGTTCCAACAATGAAGAATTAAATAAACATATTGAAAATCTGGAGCATCAATTCACAACACGTGGCTATAAACAACACCTAATCAGGGAACAAATAAATAAAGCAATTTCTACACCTAGAGAAGACACCCTAATGTACAAGATTAAAAATAAATCACGCCGCATCCCTCTAGTAACCACTTTCAATCCTACTCTGCCTCCACTATCCCAAATAATCAAACGTCGCTGGGAAATATTACATCTCAAACCGGACCTAAAAAATTGTTTAAGGAACCCAGCCTTCTTGCATATCGTAGACCTAAGAATCTAAAAGAATTCATAGGTAGTAACCACATTTCAGGGGACAAGGTAATCCGTAATAAACTAAGAACAAAAACAACAGGATTTTCCCAACCATGTAACAACAAAAGAAGTTTATGTTGCAACCATATTAAAAACACGAATTCATTCACTAGCTCAGTCACTAAATCTACTTTCAAAATCTACCACGATTCTAACTGTAGAAGTCATAACATAATTTACCTCCTAGAATGCACACTATACCAGAAACAATATGTAGGAAAATCTGAATGGCCCTTTCACTACAGAATTAATAACTATCGTAATCGAATTAAGTCGACTCCTGATGAAAAATTATTACCTGTAGAACAACATTTCCGCCTGGAAAAACACGATTTCAAAACCCATGTCAAATTCACTATAATTGAGAGAATAGAAAAGTTCAGAGCAGATAACATTAGAAAGATTTTAGAGTCCCATGAAAATAAGTTGATATAACGTCTAAAAACATAAACCATAAATTTAACAATACAGATAGTACCAATATATAACTCAACAAATCAAAACCTACCCACGGAGGTGTGGAGGCCTCACACTTATACACTTATACACACACCCACAGCAATACACACGCTTACACATATCATACTCACTCACTCCCTAAGAACCAAATAACACACACACACAAACACTAAACAGACACATCCCCTCACCAGGTCCAATAAAATTGTCAAACTGACCAGAAAATTCATAGCAGCATGTATCTATCCAGCTCTTATCTCAAATAACAACTTAAAAGAGACTGTTTGACCAACACAAGGAAGATTCATGTTAAAAAGATAAAAAAATAAAAAAACATATGAAAACTATAGACAAAAGTTCATTTTCTCCATCAAGACATTCATTTCTGTAGTTTAGTGCTAGCAGCAAGCATAAATATTTCTCCTCCCGATGATGGCCATTTCGGCCGAAACTAGTCGAGGAATCTAAATGGAATAATAATAAAAAAAAACGAAAGAATATTAATCTACAACCCAGTGTGTCTGAAGATTTTAATTTTTTTATTTTTTTATTGTTTAAAATATATATATATATATATATATATATATATATATATATATATATATATATATATATATATATAGATAGATAGATTAGATAACACTAATGGTCATTATATATATATATATATATATATATATATATATATATATAACGAAAAACTTGGTAATCTGTATGGATAATCCCAAGGAGGATGAAATCCTGGGAGCTCAATGTTAATTCAGAGCGAATAATTTAATTTAATGAAAAACAGACCACTTTAAGGCTCCATTGTAATAATTTATTTCACCAGAGACTTTTATTTTCCCCTGGATCTTCAGACATCACTTTCAAAAGGTGAAACGAAAAATTTTCATTTTCATTTTTCATTTCACCTTTTGAAAGTGATCTCTGAAGATCCAGGGAAAAATAAAAGTCTCTGGTGAAATAAATTATTACACCGTAGCCATAAAGTGGTCTGTTTTTCTTTAAATTAAATAATATATATATATATATATATATATATATATATATAAATTCCCAAGAGGATAGAATCCAGGTAAAACTCAATGTCCAGGACAGAGTAAAAATATAATATAAAAGCCTGAAACATTAATATTCCAGGGTTATAATTTATTACATTGGAATCGTAATCACGATCCAATTGATCAGACCTACAAATTCAGAAAGAAATCGGATTAAACAATTTTAATGTTTCGATTTTAGTATTAAGTATTAAGTAATTTTAATATCGCGATAACAATATGGTTTTGCTATAGCTTGGCACCATAAACAGAAAGGACATTGTTTGGATTTTGCGATCGGAATTACTCCCAGCGTATCTTTCTAATGACAAAGTCTCACCGTCACATTTAAAGGGAATATGTATCAAATGTTTTTCGTCAACATTTTCTTGAAACTTGAACATCCATTCGCATAAACGCGAATAATTAAATCTTTTACGATTATATGAGCGAAGCGTAAATAAAATTTTAGCGTAACCGTTTCAAACTTGCTCGAGAATATTTTGAAAGCGATCCACGTACCATGAGACCCTCAAGAAGTAGAAAATCTGGATATATTGAAAGTTTACGAGCTGTAATCAAAGAAGGGTCGACTGACAAAGATTTGCAAAAAGAGAATAAACAGATCTGGGAAATCCATGCACTATCCAAATATCGTATCGTGATATTTCCAATGTCATTTCTTCACGTTTTATGTATGTATCTTTGGCAAAACATTCATATGCTTCAGGTATGTTAGCTCAAACCAAGTACAGCTCAAATTTTTCTCTCTCACTCACCTTCTCTCTCTTTCTCTCTCTCTCTCTCTCTCTCTCTCTCTCGCTCTCTCTACAACCTCTTGCTTTTTCAGTTGACGTTAAAGCGGTTTTAAGAAAAGGTAAATAATTAATATTTACCTTGAACCAGGTTACGGGGAACGCACGTGAAGTCTCGTATCCGCTACGCGTACATGAATTCTGGAGTTACAAGAATTGCAATCAATAGAATCTTGTTTAGAAAAGATAGCTGACAGTTTTGATAATAACTGAGATTGTCGAAAGTACCTGAACAAAAACAGAATAAAACCTTTTCTATCAACAGATTTGCCAAATATACTTCTTCATGTCTTCTCTCTCTCTCTCTCTCTCTCTCTCTCTCTCTCTCTCTCTCTCTCTCTTCCTCTCGGCATTTTATCTACAATTTTTATTTTGATGTCGATGTACGACAGCTTATTCGTAAACTGGGAAAATACAATAAAAACTGAACATATCATGTGAATACAGTTGATTGATTTTTACGGTTTATCAACCTTTTGTGGGTTATTTAAAGCCGAAAAGTATTATTTCGGATCGTAAGAACAATGTGTTTTCCGTCCTGGGTATGACGTTAAACTACATCCGCGTCCGGGGTTGGACGATGAACTGTATCTGACAGCAGACCACTGATCGGGAGATTTGGGAAGCGTGGGACCACCTCTTAGTTGCTGGTGTTCCCAGGTCCACTCTGTCCTAGGGTGGTGGCACCTGTTTGGGACCCAGCTATGGAAAAGTAGTCAACCCCCAAGCTGCGGTTAAAACACTATGAAAATGTAAAAATAGGTTTAATATCAGAAATACTTCGTAAAAAAATATTACCAGCAATACATTTTTTAAAACAAAGATATTACTACCTCTACATTTTAGGAAAAAAATATTACCAGCAATAAATTTTTGAAGAAAAACATATTACTAGAAGTAAAAATTTTGTCGGCATTAAATGGCCCATCGAGGTTGATATGCCGTAAAACAAAACAAACCAAACCAAACTAAACAATTATACTTTTTTGTTTGTTTTTGCAATTGTTTTAACAATTTTCTTGGTGATATCAATGATTCTTCCAGATATAAATCCTACTATTTAACCCATAGCAGGACTAACGTTACTTGCACGTTAGTGAAAATAACGAAATTGAATTCGAACCCGGCTCTTATAATTCTCATTCAGCAACGCTTACTAATACAATACCTGCACATCCCAGTTGAATTCAGCGAAAAGTATTTCTTCCTAAATACAGCTTTTATATATATATATATATATATATATATATATATATATATATATATATATATATATATATATATATATATATATATATTTGTACTGGCAAGTTCACCTTTTACAAGGACAGGTAGCCACTCGAGGTAGAAAGTTACGTTTTGAGACCATTTGTGTGTCTAGGAGAAGATAATAGTTAACACTTGTCATGAACAGGTTGTGATCGGGGAAACATCCAGTTGGGAATCGGTGTTACAGGGCAGTGATTCGAAGCTGCTCGAGTGGAACTTACTTCTCAACGATGAAATACGGATATAATTTATGTGATTTGCTATTATGTACATGGTATGGCGTGTTCTTGTCACGAAGGTTTGCTCAATATATTTAACACAATCATGAGTCAAGATTTTGAAAACATTTGGTATATATAGTGATTTCCCAAGCGTAGCTTAGATGTGGCACGTGGCAGAAAGTATGGGGCACCCAGTGAGGATTGAACTCACCACTCAGTCGTAATCGTTCCAGCGAGGCAAGCTTGTTAACAATGACATCACGTCGGAATGCCCTGATTTTCTAAGCACGGCTTAGATGTGGCACAAGGCAAAAAGTATGGGGCACCCAGTGCGGATCAAAATCACTGCTCAGTCGTAATAGATCTAGCAAGAGAAACTCTCTAACCATTACACCATTTGGTGTGTGTGTTTATATATATATATATATATATATATAATATAAATGTGTCTGTAACCAAAGCGTATGTGTAAATGTGTTGCGGCTCTCAAACAAGCGAACTTTATCCTATGTGTCTTTTAAATTAAGCAAGTCTGACTACCCTTGTTCTAGAGTGAGGCAATCCTAAGAAAACTAAAATCCCTACTAGATTTAAGCTACGATATGCAGATGAAGCTGTATTGATTTTAAACGCATAAATAAAATTGCAGGAACTCCTCGAAAAATTAGGAGAGATCTGACAGGAAAGAAAAGCAACAATTAATGACTAAAAAAGGCAGAAGTAATGTTTTCAGCCAGAGAAAGTAGGTCATTATGCGAACTGCGAATTAGGGATATCGAAACCAATTACAGAAAATTACCTGGTAATTGTTTTAACAGATGACGGAAAATGTGATAGCAAAATCCAAATCTAAACAAAGTATTAAAAATCAGGAAACTTTCATTACAAACAACAAAAAATAGTCTTGAACTGCTATATAAGGTCATTCTTGTTATGGGGCAACGAATGTTGGACAAATTCATCCTGCGATGAACAGGAGACTTTAAGCAAGAGATATGTTGTTCTAAAGAACGAAATTGAGAATACTATGGAGGGAGCATGTAAGCAACGAGCAAGATAGAAACAAAAAGTACACTAATACTTGTAAATTTTAAATTTCTAAGACAAATAATGAGGATAGAATCTTGAAAATACCCACAGGTAATTTTGAAGGCAAGACGACAAGTGATAGGAAATTGTTAAGTGTTATGTTATCGTCCGGGTTCTGAAGGAACAGAACATATAAAAGAAGAAGAAAATGGGGGGTATTGTTCTTCAACCAAACCTGTTATATGTGGAAAATGCTGTCCAAACAGATATATAGATAGATAGATAGATAGATAGATAGATAGATAGATAGATAGATAAAAGAGTTTGGACATTGGAATTAACACTGTATCGTCACTGTCATTTTCACGCATCAATGAGATCGCCAGATCATATTGTACACATAAATCGAAAAAATATTGATATTGAGCACTCTTCTGCGATAAATATAGTAACATAGAAGCACAAATATACTATGTACGTATGCATGTATGCATGTATGTATGTACATGCAGAAAGATAAAGAAAATATGTGGAAAATCTTTTTATGGAGAATCAGTTCAGATTTAGTTCATTCAACACTGAAAATGAAAAGAAAAATATTTTGTAAAAAAATATATATCTAAAAAAAAAAAATGACCAAACAATCCTAACATTAATAAATATTGTTTAAATTCCATACCTTCTTTTTAAAAAAATCATTTCGTCCCAAGCAAGGTGATAATGCCACTAAGACGTAGGCGTAGCGGATACTGGAGTGAAAGATAATGATCGGAAATCTGGTCTTAAACAGGGAAAAAGGGATGAAGCTTTACTCTTGTTCAAAAAGCGGAGAGGACGTGAATTGAACGACAGTTGTACCTATCTATGCAATATAAATTGCTTTTTATTTTTCATCATAATTTAAAAACCCATTTACTAAGTTCTATCAACTTGATAAATCCACTCGGAAGTCAAGACGCGGATGAGAATCGAACTCAATCTAATTTAAGAAGACCATCCATCAGATGTCTTTGTTAACCATAGAGTTCGGCAAGAAGGTCTATTGCTATATTTTGTCGCCCAAAAGTTTTTCAAACGTTTTTTTAGTATTTAAGATTGGAAGCAGTTGATTTTAAACATGATTTATGTTCTTAACTAATTTTGTTTAATCATCTAAGAGGTTTTAAATGTTGAGCTTGTTTTTATACGAATGTTATTGGAACTTATTTTACCTTTTATTCGTATCTCTTTCCGAGGATTTTTGAGAAAGAATACTGCTTTCTTCGAGTAATGCTGGCTCTCTTTATCTGATTAAAGACAAGAATATTGACAAAGGCAACAACTGGTTTGGAAGTGTATATCTTAATAGACATTGTTAATATCAAACGTGAATTCTACCTGAAAGTAAATGGGCAAATATATTAAATTTATAATGTTCTTTCACTTGCGTTTTCTCTTCAGTTTCACAACCTAACTGTCCTTGCTTAACCCGAGCTTTCATGTAATTCTTATTTATTCATGCTAACGGAGAAAGTAAGCGGAAACTGCAGCTGTTAAAAACTGGGGACTCTATGCGTCTTCACCATTGCTCAGATCGTTTCCTTCTTGTCTTACTTCCGACTTGGTTAGTTTAATTTCTGTCTTAGCTTTCCCCTAAACTTTTTTTCCCTTTTGTCTCTCTCTAGTTTCTTTTCTTTTATCTATCTATCTATCTATCTATCTATCTATCTATCTATCTATCTATCTATCTATCTATCTATCTATCTATCCCATTGTATCCATCGTCTATCTATCTATCTATCTATCTATCTATATATCTATCTATCCCATTCTGTCGATCTATCTATCTATCTATCTATCTATCTATCTATCTATCTATCTATCTATCCCATTCTGTCGATCTATCTATCTATCTATCTATCTATCTATCTATCTATCTATCTATCTATCTATCCCATTCTGTCTGTCTGTTTATCTATCTATCTATCTATCTATCTATCTATCTATCTATCTATCTATCCCATTATATCTATCTATCTATCTATCTATCTATCTATCTATCTATCTATCAATCTATCTATCTCATTCTTTCCATCATCTATCTATCTATCTATCTATCTATCTATCTATCTATCTATCTATCCTATTCTGTCTATCTATCTATCTATCTACTCTCTTCAGTGTCTTTTCTGTTTTAGAAACTAGCAACATCCAAACTTTTCAGTGAGGTGATCATGAGAGAATTAGAAGTCCTACCAGGATTCATTATTGACGACAACACTCTTAACAGCTTGAGATATGCAGATGATAGTGTTGATAGCAGACGCAGAAAGGAAGCAACAGAACCTCCTACAGGAAGTTGGAAAGGAAAGTGAGAAAATCGTAAATATAAATTATAAAAAAAATATAAAATGTATGACAGCGAACGACGTATTCGTGATACCAAAATCAAGGAATTACACAAATTTAAATATTTAGGAACTGTTAACAGAGGACAGAAAATGCAGCACTGAAATCCGAAGGCAAAGTATTAAGAAACAGGAAAAGGTCGTTAGAAATAAAGAGCAATATCATCCCTCCTCCATGACAGTGAACGCTGGACAATGTTCGCACAGATGAAGAAGAGAACTGAGGCATCAAAAATTTGGTTCTACAGAAGGATGCTTAGAATACCATAGACTGAACTTGTGAGAAAGGACGAAGTCTAAGAGAACATGAAAACAAAAAGGACACATAGTTTAAAATAGAAACAGACAACATGAGAAAAGAGGGCTCGGAAAATTTAGCACTCACAAGACAAGTTGACAATATGATGGAGAAAGGAAAACAGTGAATAACCTGCTGAGCTTGTATAAATGGCTGGCAGAACAGGGAATAAAAGAGATAGCAAAAATCAAACAAACAAAAAACAAAGCTCTCATCGCCAACACCCTGAAAGGACATGGTGCATAAAAGAAGAAGAAAATAATGAAACGAAGAAACCCTCGTCATTATCTATACTTTCTTCTTTTTATTATATTCATTACGTTTACTCTCTCTCTCTCTCTCTATCTGTTCTCTTTTTCTCTCTCCTTATCTCTCACTCTTTATCTCTCTCTCTCTATCTCTCTCTTTATCTCTCTCTCTTTTTATCTGTTCTCTTTCTCTCTCTCTTTATCTCTCTCCCTTTATCTCTCCCTCTTTATCTGTTGTCTTTTTCTCTCTCTCTTTCTCTTTATCTCTCTCTTTTTATCTGTTCTCTTTCTCTCTCTCTTTATCTCTCTCCCTTTATCTCTCCCTCTTTATCTGTTGTCTTTTTCTCTCTCTTTCTCTTTATCTCTCTCTTTTTATCTGTTCTCTTTCTCTCTCTCTTTATCTCTCTCCCTTTATCTCTCTCTCTTTATCTGTTCTCTTTTTCTCTCTCTTTCTCTTTATCTCTCTCTCTCTTTATCTGTTCTCTTTCTCTCTCTCTCTCTCTCTTTATCTCTCTCTTTATCTCTCTCTCTTTATCTGTTCTCTTTTCTCTCTCTCTCTCTCTCTCTCTCTCTATCCGTTCTCTTTTTCTCTTGGTACTGCTTGGTAAAGTTTATGAATTATTTTCTGTTTTTTAATCAATTCTTCGGTATCTCTCGTTCATATTTCTTTCACTTTTGTTTCTGTTGCTTCAATTTACCTAGCATATCCAGAATACATTTTGTTCTGGGACTGAAAATAATGGAAAACTAACACACATTACTACAAAGTGCGATTCAGTTCAACGTTTTCGTAACCAAGATTCCCTCTCCAATTAAACCCAGGCGGATGGCAACGCTCAAAGTATTTCTTGGCTAGTAGGATCCTTAACGGCAGTTTCAGTAAAAGGTCACTGCCTTCCGCGGCTTTTCTGGATTTCACTAGTTTCGTCGGTGTGCAGATTTATTTAAGTCTTGAATTGTGGTTGAATGATGTCTTATTCGGATTCCAGATGTAGCCAGAAAACGATTACGAAATTAAATAATCATCTCATATTCTCAGTAGCAAGAAATTAATCCTTATTCTTCAGGAAAATGTTAACGACATTATTACCAAATCAGAACGTAAATTTTATATCCCGTACTTTACATTTAAGAATACTTTTTCTTTCTTTTATTTATTCTTTAATTGTTTCAAAATATGACCTGATTACCATTCTTTTTGAATTTTTTAGTTGTTTATTCTTGTCTTAATTATTTCGTTCATTCTTTATTTACATATTTCAAACTACACCCTGATCTATTTTTTCTATTTTCCTTCCTTCCTTCCTTCCTTCCTTCCTTCCTTCCTATTTTCCTATTTTCCTTCCTTCCTTCCTTCCTTCCTTCCTTCCTTCCTATTTTCCTATTTTCCTTCCTTCCTTCCTTCCTTCCTATTTTCCTATTTTCCTTCCTATTTTCCTATTTTTATTTCCTTCCTTCCTTCCTTCCTTCCTTCCTATTTTCCTATTTTCCTTCCTTCCTTCCTATTTTCCTATTTTTCTTTCCTTCCTTCCTTCCTTCCTATTTTCCTTCCTTCCTGTTTTCTTTCCTTCCTATTTTCCTTCCTTCATTCCCATTTTCCTTACTTCCTATTTTCCTTCCTTCCTTCCTATCTTCCTTCCCTTTCTCCTTCCTTCCTTCCTATTTTCCTTCCTTCCTTCCTTCCTTCCTTCCTATTTTCCTATTTTCCTTCCTTCCTTCCTTCCTTCCTTCCTTCCTATTTTCCTATTTTCCTTCCTATTTTCCTATTTTTCTTTCCTTCCTTCCTTCCTTCCTTCCTATTTTCCTATTTTCCTTCCTTCCTTCCTATTTTCCTATTTTTCTTTCCTTCCTTCCTATTTTCCTTCCTTCCTGTTTTCTTTCCTTCCTATTTTCCTTCCTTCATTCCCATTTTCCTTACTTCCTATTTTCCTTCCTTCCTTCCTATCTTCCTTCCCTTTCTCCTTCCTTCCTTCCTATTTTCCTTACTTCCTATTTTCTTTCCTTTCTTCCTATTTTTCTTCCTTCCTATTTTCCTTCCTTCCTTCTTTCCTTCCTATTTTCCTTCCTTCCTTCGTTCCTTCTTTCCTATCTTCCTTCCTATTTTCCTTCCTTTCTTCCTATTTTCCTTCCTTTCTTCCTATTTTCCTTCCTTTCTTCCTATTTTCCTTCCTTCCTTCCTTTCTATCTTCCTTCCTATTTTCCTTACTTCCTTCCTAAATTCCTTTCTTCTTATTTTCCTTCCTTCTTTCCTTCCTATCTTCATTCCTATTTTCCTTCCTTCCTTCTGATCTTCGTTACGTATTTCTCTATTCATCTCCGCATCTTTGACAGTATCCTAACTTCTTTTCAACATGTGTAGATACATAGAATGGTTCTGGGTAATCAGAAATAGAGATTCCGCTTCACTATTTAAAATTTCTCCTTCTTTACTGAATCAATGTAATCGTATCGACAATTCATGGAAGTCTTCCACCATTTTATCATTTTGTGAGTTTTACTTAAAACCTTTCACCATTATAGCCAATCATTTTTTTACTCTCAAATCTTAACAATTTATCCCGCCCTGAGTATGGCGATAAACTAAATCGGCGTCCTGGGTAAAACGTTAAACTACATCCGACAGCAAAGCCTCTGATCAGGAGGTTTTAAGGAGCGTGGAACCGCCTCTTAATTTCTGGTATTCCCAGGTCCACCCTGTCCGGGGGTGGTAGCACCTGTTAGGGTTCAAGCAATGGGAAAATACTTTACTCCCAAACTCGGGTCAAAACACTATGAAATTGTAAAAATAGGTTTTAATACTAGAAATACTTGGTAAAAAAATTATTACAGTAATAAATTTTTGAAGAAAAATTATTACCAGCAATACATTTATATAAAAAAAAAACGTATCACCAGCAATACATTTTGGAAAAAAAAATATCAGCTATACATTTTTGAAAAAAAGTTTACCAACAATACATTTTTGAAAAAAAATACTATCTATAGATTTAAAAAAATAATCTTACAAGTAATATATTTTTGAAGAAAAAATATTACCAGAAATAGATTTTTTGAAGGAAAGAAATATTACCAGCAATACATTTTTAAAAGAAAAAAAATTACCAGCAATAAAAATTTTGTCGGCATTAAATCAACCATTGAGTTTGATAGGCCGTAAAACAAACCAAACCAAACCCATTAAGAATTTATCAAACAAAAAAATTCCGTTTTTTCCAATTTGCGATTTATCGATAGTACAGTCGATAAAATCTACGATTTGTCGACAAATTATTTGACTTTTCCATAGTACAGTCGACACAGTTTTCAAATTATTGGTTCTAAAGTCGTCACAGCCTTCAGTTTTCTATCAAACAATCGACATAATATTCAGTTTTTCCATTGAACAATTGACAGAATATTCAGTTTTTCATAGTACAGTCGATAAAATCTTGGATTTATCATCAGAGCAGACACAATCAACAACTTCGAAGGGACTTTGCCTGAGAAAACATGTTATTGAAAAAATGTTTTTATTTCTTCCTCAACATTTGACCGAAATTTCCTTGATTTGATTTAAATTTAATAATATCTGATGATCAAAGCAGATCTATTAAACGGTTCTGACTTTGAAAGAAACGAGAGTAATAAATTATATACAGGGAATATTCTGGAGACAATTTAGCAAGCTTTTCTCGAAATCCAATGATAATGGTAAGGGGGGAGATCAACCGTTTCCATACAAGAAACATTTGACATTCTTCAACAGTAAAATTATATTTAGTGTCGGTTGAAATTTATCAAATATTTCTTTTAAAACAGTTTTTCAGAAAAATAGGTTTTCAAATCCATTAACCTTTATCGCATTTATAGTATTGTTCAGGTTTCCTGCCTATCTCTTTTGTTTATGATAGTATGGATTATATCATTATTTTCCCATCTAGTTACAATTGCTATGCATTTTAGTCGTTGCTGCTGTTGGAAATCTTCAAATGCTGTGTTGTTTTTGTTTTCGTTATTTTCTATAGGCCTTTGTTTTAATTTAAAATGGCTCAAAGATCATAACCACTCCTAAGGAAACTTTCTTTAAAATTTCACCTGAAGACACAGAATTAACTTTATATTTGCATACAAAATGTCTGGAATATATAATACTGAATTTTAGCCAGCGTTAAATAAGTGCTTGCTGGGAGCGCTACGTAGAAACCTGCACCTTTTTCAGAGCAGCGATGACGACATCGTTGTTATGAAAAGATTTTCTGTAAAGTTCATCTTCCATTGACGCGAACAGCTAAAAACCGCAAGGTGGATTATATAGAGGTGGTGCTGGGATAGTTCAACCAGAATTCGACATGTGACCCATGCTTTATTTTTCAAACTGATGGTGTCGCGTTAATACCTGATCTTTTTAGTCAGTGTTACAATATAAAGGTCAGAGGTGATGGTTCGTTCAGTTTTTCAATTGTGTGGGTCTATAAGGAAACTAAATTTTCAAGTACATCTTCCTAGCAACATTTTCCACTGCCAAACTCTTCACATCAACTGTTTGGTCTCCAGAAATGTTTATCAAGCGTTGGTCCGTGTCAGTACCTGCGTTTTTTTTTGTTTTTTTTTCTGCACGCAAAAATAAAATGACAACGTTCTGCTTCTTATGACTGTGAAACTCTGACGCTATTTTGCCAAATTACTGTACAGTTTCTATTCGTAATAATGTAAATATATTATTGGTAGTTGGCAGAAACATTCAAACAATCACGTTGCAAGAACAGTGCTCGATGGGAAATGTAAAAAAAAAATGTGCAAATATTCTCAATATAAGAAATATAAGAAAAACAATGTACATATATTACTAACTTTTCGCAACTTTAAATTTCATACGGAATGGAGTATATCATTCCTCGTAACGCCTGAAGATGTTGAGACAGGTGCATGACTATCTAGGTGACCACATAAAACTAAGTTGCGGAAAGGCTGTAATAATTGAGTATTATTTTTCTTATATTTATTACATTGGTTTTGTTTGTATATTTTTCTTGCCTACTGCAAAAGACAGTTAATATTATGAAATGGACAAAGACCGAGAATTATTTTAAGACATTTTTATGTTTATACATTCTTTCTTATAGATACAAATATTTAAGTAAATGCTTCGTTTATAATAAACAGTATTAACGACATTTACCGGCCTGAATGTCCAAGAAATTTTAATTCAGGCCGCTAGATGTCGTTAATACTGTTTATTATAAACAGAGCATTTACTTAAATGTTTGTATCTATAAAAAAAAAAGAATGTATAAACATAAAAATATCTTAAAATAATTGTCGGACTTGGTGCATTTCATAATGTGTGACGTCACTTGTTTACAATTGGATAAGCATGGAGCAGATATGAATGTACGAGAGAAAATCATGGAGAATTGTAGTTTAAAAACAATTAAAAAAAATCGACCTTGCCAACCGAAATGCTCCTCTGTGGCTAAATCGGTAAAGCACGTCAGGTTATATGACGGTTCCTTATAGGATAAAGGTTCGATTCCTGTCTGAGGATGCATACATTTTATAAAAAATTTCTAAGGCATTTAGGCCGGTAAATATTTTCAATACTGTTTATTATAAAACAGATGATTCATTAGGTTGGTGCAAAAATAATGTCGTTTTTTTGCCGTTTATGAGAGAAAACGACATTATTTTTGCACCAACCTAATACTTAAATATTTGTATCTATAAAAAAAGAATGTATAAATATAAAAATGTCTTCAAACAGTTAATATTGCAACATGAGAGCAAGAAAACATAAGACCCTAAAAGGTTACCCATAAAGACCCTAAAATGTTGAACAATATTTGAGGAAGTAGCAAGCGACGGTATTATTTGAAACCGAGTCGCAGCCATCACACACACACACATATATATATATATATATATATATATATATATATATATATATATATATATATATATATATATATATATATATATATATATATATATATATATATATATATACCGTTTAGTCATTTCTTAATTGCTTTAGCACCATGGAATTTCTAGGGCACATAACGAGGAAAAATGGATTGGAAAATCTGATGCTCTCACAACAGATTAAAGGCAAGGGAAATATAGGAAAACAGTACATAACTTAGTGGGCTTGAGTAAATGGATGGTGGAATAAGGTTTTTAAGACAAATAGCAAAAAGACAAAATTTATTAAAAGCTACAAAGAACAGGAAATATTCAGGGAGCCATGATCACCTACGTCTTGAATGGACGCGGCACATAGAAGAAAAATGAAGATTATTTTTACATTGAAAACATGTCGGAGTATATTATAATCAGTAGTAGTAGTAGTAGCCGGCGTAATCAGGCAACAGGTAAAATCCGGTTTGGTGAAAATACACATTCTATAGATATTTTAAAGGATCCTGATAATAAGAAGTTAAAAAGTACATTTACTAACAGAGATTCATTGTGAACAGGTATTATCCTGATGAAACTGTCTACCATTTTTTTATTGCAAAAATAGCAAAAGAAAGGTTTGAACAAATTTATGAACCTACATTCACCTCCGCCACCACCACTCCATTAAAAAACAAAGGTGAGAAAGTTTTCTAACTCATGACAGCCAAAACTATGATACTCCTTGTTAAATCTGTGTGTCGTGAACGTATTCAAGCTGTAAGATGTCGTTACCCAAGTTTGCAAGGAACTAACAAGCGTCCATACAAAAGCATAACTTTTATCACCGATTATTACAGACTACCGTTCGTTCCTCACTGGTGGTTCTTCTGGCAGTAATGGATATGTACACAATAGGGTACTGTCGTGAGTTGAAGACTACCTATATGCATGTGTAATTTTAGTTCTGCTGCAATTAAATGATTCCAGACTGTCCGTTTTTTTATATATTTTAGAGGACAGGTTTACAAAGAAGCTGTTATTTTAATGTTTCGGCAATTTGTTAACACTATAATGAAAATGACAGATTTTAAAGTACAGAATATTATCAATTTTCACTTTACGAAAATGAAGAAACCCAACTTAAGAAATACATCGTTTTTTGTTTTTTTTAAAGAAGTTTTGTAATAATTCTTCGACTCAGTCGAACACATATCAATGCAGAAGAACGAGAAAGTGACTATCGATGGTGATGATCATTATGGACGAATGCCTACAGAAATTGCACTGAAAAATCTTTAAAATAACTTTTTAAATTATATTAGGTTGGTACAAAAATAATGTCGTTTTTTGACGTTTAACTTCAAAATAAAAACGACATCATTTTTGCACCAACCTAATACCTCACTAAAGTTTTCTCATTTTATTCCACTCACAGTAAAGCCTTGCGTCTTAGTGACATTATCGCCTTGATTGAGATTAAATGAAATTCGAATTCAACCATTAAACTAACTCAAATCCTTTTATATATTAGTGAATTTATTCGTATTTTTGCACGTTTTCCATGCAATTTTTATTTAGTATGCCCATCTTTTTCTCGGCTAGAATTTTTCAGAGCCGAAGTCGATATATTATTTTCCATACAGGAAACATTTGACATTCTTTAACAGTACAAGTGTACAATTTAGCGTACAATTTAGTGTCGGTTGAAATTTATCAAATACTTCTCTTAAACAGCTTTTTAGAAAAATAGACTTTCAAATCCATTAACCTTTATCGTTTATTTTTTTTTTTTTAGTATTGTTCGGGTTTTTTCTATCACTTTTGCTTATGATAGTGTGGATTATATCATTATTTTCCCATCTAGTTACAATTGATATGCATTTTAGTCGTTGCTGCTGTTGGAAATGATGTAGTTTTTTTGTTTCGTTATTTTTTATAGGCCTTTGTTTAGGATTCTGTAGCATCCGTCTACAAGATCTGACTTTGGATTTTAATGTCTAAGACCTTATACTATTCTTTCGATTGAAGCCATTTTAATTTTGATTTGGTGAAAATACTTGTTAATCGGCAGTGTTATACTAGAATTTTGAATTAGCGTCTTTGTTCATTAAACATTATTCGCTGCGCACTGCCAAGTCTTTTTTTTTTTCAGTTTCATGCTTCACAAGCGAATGCAATGCACTTAATTTAAAATGACTCAAAGACCATAACCAGTCCTAAGGAAACTTTCTTTAAACTTTCATTTGAAGAGACCGAATTAACTTTATATATACATACAAAATGTCTGGAATATATATTGTATTTTTACAATTCTATCTTTTTTTGCCTATTCTTTTCTCGTGTAGAACTTCTCAGGGCCGAATTCGATATATTATCGAAGGCAAGATTGTTATCATGGAAGATTAGCTATGAATGTCTGTACTGTTATTGATTTCTTTTATTGTATAATTGAGACAAAATAAAGACTTTTACAATATTTTTAGATTGTCATTTTTTTTTTTTTTCAAAAATGACGAAAGAAGAAAGTAATATATTGCGCAAGACATTACTTTTAAAACTTTTCCATGCATCTAAAGACACAGTCAATAAATAAAGGATACCACGGTTGCATTAATATTAGTTGAGATGTCAAATCTTAACCTTTTGATGGAGTTTTCTCATGTGGCAAAAGTTGTCCCGAAGTTGTCTGGTTTCTTTGACTTTCGGTCTGCATTATTTCGGTGGACATTTTGTCCAGTCATTATGGCTACTCACGATGGTGTTTTAATTTTAATTTTTTGTCTTTCTTCACATATTGTCTTCCTCTTTCAAATAGTTCTTTTTCTTTTCTTTAAACTATTACACGATTTTATTCATGAAGATGTTATTTCTTTTCAATATACTTCATTGCACTACAAGTTGTTCTACATTTCAAAGATGATAAAGAAAAGGAGTCTGGGGAGAGCCATGGTCGCCTCGCCAACGTCCTGAAAGGTTTTAGCATAAAAAAAATTCTACAAATAATTAATGAAGACAAAATATGACAAATAAATAAAAAGCAACAAATAGACGAAAATAGAACAAAGGATAATGTAACGTTAGCGGCAGTCACTAAAGCTGGAAATTGCGACTCAGTTGTATCAGATATACAAGGGAAGATGAAAAGAACAATTTTTTTTATTCGGTCGGAAATTCATCTATCACGTCAACCGTCAAGGTCCTTCATCTATGTCGCAAGGTCATTAGGAAGGTATTCTGTGTCATAATATAGCTAGCCAATGTAGTTGTTTTCTGGGCGACCGATTGGTCATGCGCAGTGGCTAGGTGTCTAGAACAGAAGGCGACTTGCAAGTTTTTTCTTTTTCTCGCCAGCAGTGTCCTGCAAAGCGCATTCTGCGTTCGTGTAAGATTGTAGAAATATCAGAGATGGGTCCATAGAGCTGTGATTTATTTGGATGTTGTCTCCAGATGCTAAGTATAGCTCTCAGCCTTCTAGCGTAGGTTCCATCAAGCTTAGACACCATGGTTTTAGTTATCATCCATGCAGTGGCACCATACATTAACACTACCTCGACAGTGGCTCAAAATAATCTCCGCTTCAGTTGTCTGGTAGATAAGATAACCAGATTACATCCATTTTGTATAGAGAATTAGACAACGTTATAGATAAAGTCCATTAAAACATTAGGATTGTAATGTCACTACCTGTGCTGCAGCCATACAAACAGTGTTGTCTCTTTGGCAAAATAGCTTGACGGAGCTTATCTCTCTTAAGAATTTCCTTCCTCCAAAACGGATTCGAGTTGAATTCAGAGAAAAAAACGAGAGTTGATTCCATATTTGAACTGCGTTCCAATTTTTTGAGGAGCTTCCGATTTAATGTAGGAACGCCCACGTCATAATGTAAAAGCAGTGGAATCAAAAGTAGCTGCCAATTTTTGTTTTAACGACCGTCTTTTGGTCGTTTTCTATATGTCTTGCAGCGTACAAGAAGGTAGAAATCAAGAAAAGACATATTTAACTAAACTGTTTCAGTTGCTATATGCAAAGTTACTTTCCTTTAGATCAATAAACATTTTTGCTTGAGAATGCCAGGTGCTGTAAGCTTAGATGTGAGGGTGGTGTAAGGAAAATTGTGAATCAGAAAGCCGAGTTCTCATTCCCGTTAGGTTCATTATAGTCACATACGTGTAAATACCTTTGGGAAAAGTACGGATTCGCCTCTTCCAACCAGATAGGTTTTAATTAGTATGACTTGTATTACTAAAACAGTATTATCTCAAAAAAGTATTGCAATATAAAAACATTTTCTGGCTTAAATAAACCGAAAACTTTAAATAAGGGTTAGTAGAAAAGGAATCAATCGATAACATTGTTATAATTTTGAATTTTTATTCTTAGCTATATTCCTTTCTTTAATTTGTTTTCCTGGCATTTTCTTTTGAATTCAAATCTTTCTTATTATCTTTATTGTTCGGTTTTTATCAGATTGAAACAAAATAAATTGTCATTTGGAACAAGCAATTTTCAATATGGCTTAAACATAAATTTATTTGTCACTCAGCAGACAGTAGCCAACAACCGAGTAGAGAATTTATTCAATCAGGATAAAAACTTGTGTTAATAAGCCAGAAGCCATTTTTTAACCATGTCGACATTGGTGTGCATCTGTCGGTGAGTATATTAATCTATGAGCCGAGAAAGTAATAATTGGTAGGAGACAATTTGTTGAATAGGGATGGTGGCACAAGAAATGCTTCTTTTTTGCCAGGTTACTTTTTAAATGGAAATTCTTAATTATTCTGCATTAGAATAGGTCTGTTTCTGTTCGCAGCTGCTAGAGAAAATGTTCGCATCATCTGAAATGACGGGCTTGCTTCTTTGACCCGTTCGAATGAGGCTTCATTGATAATCAATTACAAGACTGTCAAACTAGGAAGATCTTTGTGAGCTAAAGATTTTATTTTGACGAATGTACGTGGTTAATCAGTCAGTTATGTGCCATACATGATACACGCTTAGACGAAAGACAGGACAAGAACAGTGCGGCTTTCTTAAAGACACCGGAACAAGGAACGCGATATTCATGCTCAGAATACACAAGGACACATGGCGCGGTGGATAAAGGCGTTAGTAAAAATCCAGCGACGGGACCCGATGAGCGTGAGTTCAATGCCTTGTTAAGGCGGTGGAGAATATGGAGAGCGAAATTACCAGGAGATATCTGGCAACTGGCATCGATTAAACATGGCACGTGGAACTAGAACAGTCTACCCCAGTGAGCGAAATAAAGGGTTCAGTTCGACATTCCAACCAGCCATCTGAAAGAGGCCGGAGCGTACAACGACCGAAACGTTGTAATAAATATGGCTACAACGATGAGAACAATAGTCCGAATAATGTAAATAGCGTACATAATACCTCATCTCAGAAATATAGACAGATCATGTTCAGAATGTTATCAGAAAGTGCGATACAGATGCAGAAGTTGTATGTTTCATAGACTACGCAAAGGCCTTCGACAAAGTACAAGGAACTGCTCAACAACCTTGATATATTCGGGATGGATATCAGAATAATCAAGAACCTATACTGACAGCAAACAGCATTCATGCGAATAGGGAACGAGTTCAGTAAATATACAAAGAGGCGTAAAGCTACGATACGTTTTCTCACCCGACGTGTTCAACTTATACAGCGAGGCAATTCTGTGAGAATTGGAAACCCTACCAGGATTTAGCATTAACGGTGACAACCTTAACAACCTAAGATACGAAGATGACACAGTACTGATAGCAGACAAGGAAAATAAATTACAAAATCTCTTACAGAAGGAAGCGACAGAGAGTGAGAAGAATGGACTAAGCATAAACTACAAGAAGACAGAATCCATGGTCACCAGTAAAAGGATGAGCGCGAAATGCAATTTGCAGGTCGGTAACACTAGAATCAAACAGTCGCGGAAATTTAAATATCTGGGAAGCATTTTGACAAAGGCAGATAAGTGCGACACTGAGATCTGTAGACATATTGGGATGGCTAAGGACGCATTCCAAAAGCTGGGCAGAGTATTGCGAGACAGGAGGATTTCTTTGGTAACAAACAAAAAAAAAAGAATACTAAGCTGTTACATGACATCTGTCCTTCTTTACGTCAGCGAATGTTGGACGATTTCCTCAAAGATGAAGAAGAGACTCAAGGTGACGCAGATGTGGTTCTACAGAAGGATGCTAAGGATATCATGGACAAAGCGTGTAAGCAACGATGAAGTCTTAGAGAGGTTGTAAACAATCAGGAGGCTTATACTTAACATCAGGAAGAGGCAGCTGAAGTTTCTGGAACACATAATGAAGAAGGAGGGCCTTGAGAATCTAATACTCACAGGTTGAATAGAAGGAAAGAGAGACAAGGAAAAACAACGCGTAACACCTGTCAAGCTTAAGCAATTGGATGACAGAGCGTGGTCTGGGGGGAGGAAGCAGAGGGGAGGAACTTGTTGAGAGCTGCAAAGGACAGAAGGAGGTGGAGAGATGATCGTCTACGTCCTGAAAGGAGATGACACATAAAAATAAGTTCGTTTGAATGCTTTCCATGGAGATAGCGATTGACCGGTGACTGGCTTGTGATGTTTCGACTGGGGAAAAGGAATTGTAGAGTGGAAAACTATTTGGATGCATCTTACATAGAAATAATGTTTTCGTTCCTGCTTTAAAATAAGTCATAAAACAATCATTACAAAATATTCAAACGATATTAACAATAAGGAAATAATTAACAGGCTTCGTTGGCCAGCCATTAATCATGATTTCGTCTTTTATTTCAACCTTCTTGAATATCTTTTTCTGCAGGACGAGACTTCGTCAAACAAATATCTGGTAAAAATTTATTTTTCTCCATTTTTCATGCTACCTACACATTTGCCTGGCGTTATCACTGTCTTTTGTTAAACTTTGTTGGAAATTAAAAAAAAAGAACATACTTTTATTTTCTTTATATTTTATTTTCAAAATGCGTCTTAAAAGCTATTTGATATTTTCATGTAAATATTATCTATCGTGTCACCTAAATATGTCACCTGAGTATGTCAATTTACCTTTTTTATCATTTAAGCTAAATTGTTGAAAAACATATTTTCAAAACCATAGTTACTATTTTTGGTGTTGTTGTTGCCGTTTTTCCTCTCAATACATTTTTCGCCTGTTTTCGATTTCTGCCATCTTTCTTTTCAATTTTCTTTTTTATTACAGTTCTTACCACAATTCTTTTCCTTTCTGTATATCTAAAATGGAATTTTTTTTTTCATTTCAATGATATCATTTACATGTCCGTTTTTTGGTGTTGCTATTCATCCTTTCGCTTGTCGATATCTAATTATAAATTATATCTGTCACTCACACCCACACAAAAATAGCTTGTATATATTTATAAAGGTGAGTCAAATGTAGGGTAAAGATACCCAGGAAAAACCTGTTACTTTTCAGAAACTGAAGGCACAAATCTTTGCATATTTTAAAGAAAATTATTTCGAATTCTCCGTTTTTTGTCTGCTATTGTGTCCTTAATCGGCTCCAGTTGAGTAGTGATTTTGATGTAATCATTTTTTATGGTTTATCAAGGCTTTGCAGATTATTTAAAAGCATAAAATATTTTTAGAATCTAAGAATCACTTTTTTTTTTTTTTTAGAAAATAATGATTTCGTGTAAAAATGAAACACTAGCATGGGGAAAAAAAGTGAATTCATACCTTTCCTAGGTGATTTGATGCACGTAAGTAAATATAACGAACTCGACAGGAATTGGAACTCGGCTCTCCAATTAACAATAATTAACTATTATACCACCCGCACATTAAATTTTACATCGCCTGATATTTACAATTGGTCACCCAACTAGACATTGACCAGGCTCGACGTTGCTTAACTTCGATGATCTTACGAGTACCGTAATTTGGCTGTAAGCTCATTTTACCATGTTATTTGATGCGTAGCTGAGGTGGTAGAATAAATCGAACAAGGTCTTTCCAAAGGGCATTAGTGTGCAGTTGGACAGAACAGACCAGGCCGGATACGATCTCAGTTCACAGATTTTCTTTTCAATAGCAACAACCGATATACTACTTATACATTGAATTGCTTTTAGTAAATATGCATGCGGATGACTCATACTTGAAGGTGTACTTCCAAAAATTCAGATTACCAGAATCCCAAAGCTGTTCTCTAATTTGACCTGGCCCAGGTGGCTCGATGAGTGACGGACTTGCTTGTAAAATACAATACGTCAAAAACTAGTACCGTTCCACCACCAGCACCACCAAACAAAACCCTGAACTTTCGTCTATCACAATGGATGGGTCTTCTCTCAAAACGGTTCCTAGCGTTTAATGTTTATTAGGGAAAAAGCTCTGCCCAGACCTCAAGTGGAACTCATATATATGATCTATTACTAAAGAGGCTTGCAAAATGCGCGTTTCCTTGTACCGCCCCAGTAAATATCTGAAACTCTCTGCTATACTCTGATCTGCTCAGTCCTGCCTTGATAGAGTTCAACAGCATCTACTCTGCTTTGTGGGTAATAAATTATTTTACACCCTACAATCCGTTTCTCACAGACGAAACGTTACGAGGGTCTCGCTACACTATCACTATTTCCATGGCATGTGTTCCGAGGAGCAACACTCCTTGGTCCCAGCAGCCCTAACCTTTGCAAGTGGGATTCCACTATGCCGAATACAAAAGGAGGAATCATCCTCATGCACTTTGTATTCCATTAATAAGAAATAATTTCTACTCGGATAGCTTCTCCCCAAGAACTGCTGCTTTTTTTCAATCACTAAGATCTTGATCTCTTCAAGTTTAGGGTTAAATTTTGTCTCTCTTACATAACACTATGAACTTCACTTCTAACCTTTTCTTAACTTCATACAAAACGATACAGGAACCCACTGTTTGTCGGGGTGATAGCACCCGTTAGGGTCCCAGCTATGGGTAAATAGTGAGTCTCCAAACAAAAACAAAATATTATGAATGTATAGAAACACATTTTTATAGTAAAAATACGAGCAATATATATATATATATATATATAATTACCAGTGATATATATTTACACTAAAATCACCAACAATACATTTTTAAAGCAGAATTAACAACGATATGTATTACAGCAAAACGACCAACAATACATTTCATTTACAAATGAAGCCATGAAATTGTATTCAAAATATTTAGATTTTTTGATATGCCACTAAACAAAATCATCCAACTAACCCTCTAATTTTGAGTAGTAGTTGGGTCTTGTGATCATATGTGTTATGGTCCAGGTCCTTGTACCACGCTGATAGTCCAAGGTAGAACCAATAAAGAAGAACTCGAACACAGGTGTAGAATAACACAGATATATTACAAACAGGAATATATACAGAGAAGTAGAACTGTTAGTATGAACAATCAGGTTTAGTAGAGAGAACAATGTAGTCTCGAACAGTATAACTATTCCAATGTCTTGCAGTAATTGTCTGAACGCGATTGTGTTTCAGACTTACTCTGACTCGACTCTTGACTCGACTTGAACTACTGATTATATTTACTCCCCCCCACCCCGCGTGCGCATCATGTGGCACAAGGTCGGTTTAACGTGGGATCTCCGAGCCCGTTGGCTCGGCCACAAATATGTTCATTATACTCGTATAAACGGGGTCAGAGTCGTTTTAACTCCCCGAAAGAGAATCCGCCCTTCGGCGTGCGTCCATCGGGTTCCTCCCCGTCCGAAGGCAGAGAGTTCAACCGATCAGCCGATCGACTTGAACGACTGACTATATTTAGTCACCCCGCACGTGGGCATCATGTGGCACAAGGCCGGTTTTTTAACGTGGGATCTCCGAGCCCGTGGGATCTCCGAGCCCGTGGGCTCGGCCACAAATATTCCGATTGAGCCCGTATAAACGGGTTCTGGGTCGGTTTAGCTCACCGAAAGAGAATCAGCACTTCGGCGTAGCCTCCTTCGGGTTCCTCCCCGCCCGAAGGCAGAGAGTTCAACCGATAGCCGGTCGACAGAGATCGACTTGAATGAGTGACGATATTCAGTCGCCCCAACCAGTGGGGCATCATGTGGCACAAGGCGGGTTCTTAACGTGGGATCTGCGAACCCGTGGGCTCGGCCCCAAAATATGCCCATTGAATCCGTATAAACGGGTTCAGGGTCGGTTTACATAACCGAAAGAGAATCTGCCCTTCGGCGTAGCCTCGTTCTGGCTCCTTCCCGATCGAAGGCATAGAGTTCAACCGAACAGCCGATCAAGACTTGAAAGACTGAAGATATTCTGTCACCCCACCCACTGGGGCAACATGTGGCACAAGGCCAGTTTTTAACGTGGGATCTCCGAGCCAGGGCCGGTTCAGGGCCGGTTAAACTCCCTGAAAGAGGCTCCGCCCTTCGGCGCAGCCACGTTCGTGTTCCTCCCCGCCCGAAGGCAGAGAGTTCAACCGAACAGCCGGTCAAGACTTGAGCGACTTACGATATTCAGTCAACACCACCCCCCACTGGGGCATCATGTGGCACAAAGCCGGTTATTTAATGTGGGATCTCCGTGCCCGTGGACTCGGCCCCAAAATATGCCAATTGAACCCGTATAAACGGGTTCAGGGTCGGTTTACCTCCCCGAAACGGACTCCGCTCTTCGGCGTAGTCTCGTTCGGGTTCCTCCCCGCCCGAACGCAGAGAGTTCAACCGAACAGCCGGTCAGGACTTGCTTACTCCTGAGGCGCAGTATTTAATTCCATTATTATTATTATGGGTAAGATCCCATAACAATATGTATAAAACATTGTCATATTTTCACTGATTTTGATAACTAAGTTTCTATACTATCTCATTCGTCAGTTGATTTATTCCCCAGTTTTTTTATTGTATGTTCTTATTCTATTTCTAATCCTTTTCAGTCTTGCAAGGATTAGTTTTATATACGAAACAAAAGAAAGAAGAGAATGGATCCTTTCTTTCCACTTTTTATGGTGTCCTCACTTTTATATGCCTTCTCGTATCTTTGCACTAGCAATTCATAAAAGATTTTTTCGTATCACAATTGTTTATACCTTTTGGGCATTGTCTCTTGATGTGCTGCAGGGGAAACCTGTTATTCCAACTTTCTTTTGTATACAACCGCTTTCTCCCAAACAATTATTAAAAATAGTTTCAAGCGAGTGAAGCATATCAGGTTTTAGCGACGAGCATTCATCTTTAAGCTTCGTACAGTTGTGTTGCAGAACCAGAAAGAAAGCACTACCAGATAAACATGTTTTTTGAGGCCTTATATATATATATATATATATATATATATATATATATATATATATATATATAGAAAATATAACTCGAAGACAGTTTAATGATATAATCACTCTACATTAAACAAAATTTTACGAAAAAAAGCCCCTATCAATAATGGAAGACTATTTTCCTGAAAAATTATTACAATAGAAAATTTTTATACATTTCAACAGAAAGTAGTAATGGCTGCTCGACCAATGAAAGCCGAATGTGTCTTTATATGGAAGCTGATAATATTACCAAAACCATTTTTCTATACGGCTTCATCTTTTCTATATACGTATGTGTTTTTTTAAGAGATTTTTATGTTTATACGTCAATGTCCTGTTTATAATAAACAGTATTAACGACATTTACCAGCCTGAAAGTCCGAAAAATTTTCATAGAAAATATGCGCCCCCTCCCCCAACAAGAATTGAACCTGTATCCTACACGTATCCGTCATATAGCCTGACGTGCTTTAACTAATTTGGCCAAAGAAGAGCAAGGTCGATTTTACTGTTTTTAAACTACAATTTTCCATGATTTTCTCTCGGACATTCATATCTGCTCGATACGTATCCAACTGTAAACATATGACGTCACACATTATGAAATGCACCAAGTCCGACAATTATTTTAAGATATTAACAGTTAGGAATAAATAAAATAAAGAATAACACGACTAATAAATATGCGTATATGTTTAACTTCATACTAATTCCTAATTCTTTCTTTCCTTCTATAGGATTGAATTTTATATGTTACTCCATTTCCTGGTCAGTAACTAGATGGCTGACCACTTGGGATTACCAGAAGCTGTAATCGCGGATGCGTAGGTGGTGTCATGGATAACAGTACAGGGTTCTAATTCTAGTTGGGTTCATTATATTGAATGTTTAAGTTTTGTAATATAAATTGAACTGCACCACATATTTGATTTAAAAGAACTGATCCGACGTGCAAATTTTCGGGATAACAACTGATACATTACTCTATTTATTGAACTATTAAGTTCATGCCACATTGACTGATAAACTCTTGCAACAGCAAAAAAAATCCCTCAAATTGCCATATTAGTAAAAAAAAAAAAAAAAAAAAAAACGCACTCTCTTAAATTTTCAAAAAAATTCAACCTTAGCGTTGCGGCTGCAAGCTCCAAAAGTTTGTATCCGTTAACAATAACACATTTCAGAATAAACATATTACGATTCGCAGTATTTTTTTTGTCTCAGATGCTACCTGAATTTTACCAAAAACAAAATAATTTCCATGCCTTAAGATGACTGAATGTACAACCGAAAGTACTTGCGTATTAAAGAAAGACATTATACGGCTTACAATTTTAAAAACACGGATCGTAGCATTCATCGAGTGATTTGTAGTTTAATGCACCTTTAAAATTTTGTTAGCGAAGGGATTTCTCCATTTTATATCATTAACTTTGCTATTCTACTTTTTGTATAAATGATTCATTGTAATATATATATATATATATATATATATATATATATATATATATATATATATATCATCCAAAGACAGAATGTTTCGCTGTATCACAGCTCTGTGGCTAGACATCCGATCGCTTCAGGCTGGGACCGAAACCCGACCGACTCGGTTATTCTAACCCATATGCCATCGACGCCCAGAAAAAAGAGAGGCGAATTTTTGCGTATTTATTTTTTCATAAACACACCAGTCACTCAGAGAACTGAATCGTTAGGAGAGTCTTCCATTTTCAGCACTAATAGTGACTATTCACAAATTCGTTCCTCACTCCCCATAGTGATCGACCTATTAAATTATTTTATCCACACATAATAATGTCATCCACAGACAGACTGTTTCGCAGTATCACAGCTCGTCAGCGTCTCTAGACATCCAATCGTTTCAGGCCGGGAACGATTCCGACCAATTTGGTATCAGTTGGAGATTCTAACCCCTAGTATATATATATATATATATATATATATATATATATATATATATATATATATATATATATATATATATAGATATAGATATATAAAGAGAGAGAAAGAAAGAAAGAAAGAAAGGGGGAGAAAGCAAGAAATAAATAAAGAAAGAAATGTTTAATATACGATGAGAGTAGTTTAAACGCTACGGAAATTTTTCAAATGTCAGTGTTCTCGAGAATTCAATATGTATTCCCTTACATTTAAAAGTTAGAACCGTGTTTGTGCAGTGACAAGGTTTAGAAAAACATCAATGCCTTAAAATAAGTCTTGTGTATGATGCCTTTACCGGAAAATACATAATTGAAAAATATCTCCTTTAGTTAGATAGCCACTAATAAGACACCTCTATAATTTCGATCAAGGCTTGTCAAACTTATTTTAGCTGCCGCACACTAAGTCCTATAAGATAATTTTTAACGCTAACGTTCATGTTTATAAACTAACAAACAAAGCAAATGAAAAACTATAAGAATTTTTTAAAATAATAAGCATTTTCGATGAGTAAAGTTATTTAAAATAATAACGGTGACAAAGGAAAAACCGTCCTTTTGACGTTTTTTGCTGGCACGAAGATTAACGATTGCCAATCAATGAAACAGTTTTTAACATCGTATATCAATAATATTATATAAGTAAATACAATATTAATAGTGGTGTCCAAAATATACTTATATTGGTAAGTACAGAATGTATGAATTTTTATTTTTTATCACTTAGTCTTTAGTGTAGTAAATTAATGTTCCGTCGTTTTAGCAGGTATCTTTGACAAAAGTGTATTTTTAAAGCCAGGCGAATCGTAAAAATACCTTGTTACAATTGTATGGAAAACTATTTTAGAATTAGCCGTTAAAGAAAGGCCAGAATTCTTTGTGAATAGTGACGGATCCTTCATAGAATTTATAGAGAAACATGATTCCATATTTACTAACCAATAAGAGACGTGCTGTCAAGCCCTTGTGAAAACTTGGATTCAGTCGGTGTCAGCGTCCCTTGTTCAATAAAACACTGCTCTTAGCGGATGGCTTCAGAAAGGAATTAATCGTCGTGGAGGAAGCATTAGCCCCTATGCTTCAAGGACAAAGGATTCATCATAAATCAACATGTTGAAAGAAAGAAGTCCAAAGCTATAGGAGATTCAACCCCCAGGATAGAAATTTCTTTTCTGTGTTTTCCAAAGAAGAATTTAAACAAAAACGAACATTCAAGTTTAATTTATTTACCAGTAAGGGACTACATAAAAACCCCGATACGATATCCCGTGGAAAATATGAAACCCCTTCAGGTTGAGTCCTTTCAATATTCAGTTGAATTAATCAGTTGGGTGCCTTTTTATTTTCTGCCTTGGGCAATTTTTTACTTCCTCAAAGTTTTTCCTCTTTTTTTGTTCATTTTTAAAAAGTGGAAAAAACTTTTTGTCACTGAATCCATGTCTTTTCCAAAACTAAACTGTAACCCCTTTTTTAAGGGTTATCCATTTTTGGTAACGTCAGAAATTTGTTATCCTGTCTTAATAGGCGTACAAAAGGAAATTTTTGCGCAAATTTTGTATTGTATCATTTCTATTTTTTTGCCTTTACTTGTGTATTAACTATTTCTCTTTAACATTTTTGCGCAGCGGTTGAGTCTTATTTTGTTATTTGCGCCCATTTTGACCTCAAAGAGAAGAGATGCGCCTGTTCTCTTTTTCCTTTCTATTCCTCCCAACTAAGTTTTGTGTTTGGCACAAGAACTTAGATTTGGTTGAGAGTTAATTTTTTTTACAAATGAACAGTAAGTGAGCAATTGGAGTTTAGTGAGGATTTATTAGTGTGTTGACATCTGGGCCTATTTTTGTGAGGATAAACCCTAAATCTCTCGTTTCAATAAATTTAAGAATATTTCTGTCTCTATTCAAAATGTGTAAAAAAAAACGTACTAAGACCTTATTCTAAAAAATCAAATGCTCGAAATGATGGCAGTAATATTTTCCCAATTGTCCATAGGATGGGATATCGAGTCGGACTTAATTAACCCTTTTCCATATTTTGCATTTCTCAATTATCCGGTAAATTCTTAAATTTTCGAGAATATTTTTCTACGACCTTCTCGTCACCATCATCTATGTGCCATATCCATTCAGGTCTTTGACGATCACGACTCTCTACGATTTCCTGTCCTTTATAGCTCTTGTACTTTTTTATCTCTCCTAAACTATCCATTTACTTAAACTCGAAAGATATGGTATACATTGTTTTCCTCTGTTCTTCACGCATTCAATCAGTTCTGGGAGTATGAAAATTTCAAATCTCTCTCTCTTCATTATATGCCCTCGAAATTTCAACTGTATTTCCTGGTTTTAAATAATTATTTATAAATTGTCGCGGATTCATTTTTTAATTTATGGAGAAATCAGTTTTTATATTTACTGGACAGCGTGAAACGTGCCCTCAAACTGTTGTGAAAACCTGGATGGAACCCTCCTTTGTTCAATAAAAGGGACTGCTTCAGAAAGCAATTAATTGTTGAGGAGGAATCATTAGAGGCCATGCTTCAAGGACGGAGATTCATTGTCATATAGGAAGATTGTGTTTCGTTTGAGCGTCAACTCCTCCGTGTCCAATTTGGTTATGGCTGAACTTCTCAACCTTATTTTGGATCCTTTCATCCTAAAATACACAATTTTCAACGCTTTCTTCTAATACGTTCATTGAAATCATATAAGTATGATAAAACAGTAATCTTTGTGTCAAAGTTTTTTTTTAAGCATATCACCCTAGGGAAGGCGGAAAGCCACTAGCACGCAATGGGTTACAGAAAGAGAGAGAAGGTATAAAGAGGGTGACACAGAGAAGGACGGGGATCAAGATAAAAGCAGCAGATATCGATTGACATTACATTTGAATATTTAAAGGTTAAGTTATCAGGGAAGAAAGTAAGAGGGAGGGGGTTCGACTGACAGATAAGAATTTGTTGGAGTAGAAGAGTCGACTACATTTAACCGTTTTGTCAGTGAAAGGGCGGGACCGAGATGCCAATCTAGTAACACGTTTAAATTCATGCAGTTTGAGAACGAGCGAAAGTAGCTCGTTGGAGCAGTTTTATAAGCATTTCATCCCAAGCAATGCGTGAGTGCCATCAGCACGCAAGGAGCTAGAGACGGTAGAGAACAAGAGTAAAGAGGCGTTTTGGGGGAGAGGATAACGAGAATGGCTGGGAAAAAGATGAAACCATCAGAAGATGTCGATTGACATTACACTTGAATAATTGAAAATTATAGCTATCAAGGAAGCAAGTGAGCGGAAAGGAGTTCCACCGACGGGAAGTGCAATATAAGAATCTGTTGGAGTAGAAGAGACGGCTACATTTAACCGTTTCGACAGTGAAAGGGTGGGACCGAGATGTCAATCTATTAGGTTGGTGCAAAATTAATCTCGTTTTCTCACATAGTAACATATGTGAGAAAACGATTTTAGTTTTGCACCAACCTAATAATAACACAGTTAATGAGGAGGAAACGCTTGGTGAGGATGTATTCGTGTAACGTTGACTGTTGCTGGTTTTGGTGAGTAGAATGCGTAAATCTTTTCTTTCAACAATTTTAAGACGATTTACCTCGTTAAAAAGACGAAAGAATAAAAGACATACTGAATTCTTCATTCTAATAAACACGGTGTTGGAAATGATTGCATTTATTTTTTTTTTTTTTTTCGCAATTCTCCATCTGATGGAATATCAAAACGGAATTTCTCGGTGTAATCATAATTTTGTAAAATAAAATTTAATTAGATATCCCTGTACGATTTGATAAGTTCTCCCCTAATTAAAGTGTGGGTCATATCATAAATAAATATAAATTAAAATATTAAATATAAATTAAATGTATTTATTACCCAATCAGGGATTTGCATTGATAAGTAAATCTTCAGATCTCTCCAATATATCTTTATGAAGCATCTCAAAATGATTGGTAGAAAAATCTTTAAATCTGTCATTACGTCTTTATTTTTTTCAAGTTCACAGAGTTTTAAAAACTGATGTAATTTATGCCGCTTAATCTTCTACTTTATATAGAGTGTCTTCTCAAGATGTAGGTGATCATGGTTCTCCACAATTCCCTAACATTTGTAGCTCTTAATATTTGTTTTATTTTCGGTATTTCTCCTAAACACCCTTCCGCCATTCATTAACTTTTACTCATTAAATACGTTATGCTCTGTTTTTCCCTGTTCTTCTTACCTTCAATCTGTTCTGTGAGTATCAAATTTTCCAAGCCTTCCTTCCTCATAATGCATCCTAGAAATTTTAACTGTTTCTACCTGATGTTATGGATAAGTTTCCTTTTTGTTTCCATTTTCTCTAAAACTCCGTCGTTGCTCACATGTTCAGTCGGTCCATGATATCATCAGGATTCTTCTGTATAAACATATTTCTGTTGCTCAAGTATCATCTTCTCTTTTCACATTTCCCAGCATTCACTGTCGTATAGGAACAGATATCACGTGACAGTTCAGTATTTTTTTCTTTGTTTCTAATGGAGATTTTCTGTCTGTTAACACTCATTTTAAATTTTACGAATGCATCTCTCTTGAAATGAATGGCGTTCATTAACCATGATTCCGATGTACGGATGGTGTACTCGAAATAAGGAATCGTGGATCTGAATTCCAATTACTTTCACTTACCATTTCCTCTGGTAGATGTTAATATATACCGGTTAAAATGTAACAAAGGTATATGGTATTTTTATAAATATTATGGTCTCCTCTTTTGAACATTGAAATGTCCTCATTTGGACCACCTGGGGAAATTTAGATATGCGCGATGATTTGCAAACGAGATCTGAGATAATGAACCAGAAGTAAAACGTAACTGTATTTTGCAATTATCATATATCAGTAGCCATGTATATAGCAGGGAAACAGAAGAAAACATTAAAAAATAACACATAACAAAGAACTACCAGGTCAGTATTTCTGTTAGTGGACGAAATATTTGCCAAAAAACACACAAATTACGGACAATAATTGGTTTGTCAAATTGAATTTGACAAATAAATCAGTCTGTAGGAAGACATAGAAAGAGAGAAGTGATGACAGGACAAATATTTTAGAATACTTCTGATCAACCCATATGTTGCTCTCAGAGCATTCTCTCACAGTGTCGAGCTTGTAAGATGGTCATATGATATCTGTATATTTTGCGGACCAGACAACAAAGTAAGGAAATTTTATATCTCAGGAACCACTAAGGATGGTCATATGATATCTGTATATTTTGCGGACCAGAAAACAAAGTAAAGAAAATTTTATATCTCAGGAACCACTAAGGATGGTCATATGATATCTGTATATTTTGCGGACCAGACAACAAAGTAAGGAAATTTTATATCTCAGGAACCACTAAGGATGGTCATATGATATCTGTATATTTTGCGGACCAGAAAACAAAGTAAAGAAAATTTTATATCTCAGGAACCACTGAGGATGGTCATATGATATCTGTATATTTTGCGGACCAGACAAAAAAGTATGGAAATTTTATATCTCAAGAACCACTGAGGATGGTCATATGATATCTGTATATTTTGCGGACCAGACAAAAAAGTATGGAAATTTTATATCTCAAGAACCACTGAGGATGGTCATATGATATCTGTATATTTTGCGGACCAGACAAAAAAGTATGGAAATTTTATATCTCAAGAACCACTGAGGATGGTCATATTATATCTGTATATTTTGCGGACCAGACAAAATAAGTAAGGAAATTTTATATCTCAGGGACCACTGAGGATGTTCATATGATATCTGTATATTTGCGGACCAGAATAAAAAGTAAGGAAATTTTATATCTCAGGAACCACTGAGGATGGTCAATTGATATATGTATATTTTGCGGACCAGTCAACAAAGTAAGGAAATTTTATATCTCAGGGACCACTGAGGATGGTCATATGATATCTATATATTTTGCGGACCAGACAACAAATTAAGGAAATTTTATATCTCAGGAACCACTGAAGATGGTCAAAAATATCTGTATATTTTGCGGACCAGACAACAAACTAAGGAAATTTTATATCCCAGGACCACTGAGGATGGTCATATGATATCTGTATCTTTTGCGAACCAGACAACGAATTATGGAAATGTTATATCTCAGGAACCACTGAGGATGGTCATATGATATCTGTATCATTTGCGGACCGGAAAACAAAGTAAGGAAATTTTATATCTCAGGGACCACTGAGGATGGTCATATGATATCTCTATATTTTGCGGACCAGTCAACAAAGCAAGGAAATTTTATATCCCATCAACCACTGAGGCTGGAAAAATGAATTGTTGCCTGGTTATAAGTGTTGTTAATAGAGACAAATTGGCAGCATCATTTTATCTTTATTTTCACCTGTTCTTTTTTGGTAGTCTTGTGAGTAAAATATAGGGCCTATTCGAACAAGACTTGACGGTCTTGTGTACAACAAGCAATGTATGACTACAGAATGAAGAAAACAAATACACAGAAATAACTCAGTACACCAAGAAACCCACTAAACTTCTTGAGGACTGAAAGTCCTGTTTTGTTTGCAATTTGATGGCTCACCCTGACAATGGAGACACTTATTAAAAAGTGAATATGTCTTATCACACCATTTTGATGCCTGCCAAAAACATGATCCTTGGTACAAAAACAGAGAATTATAACATTTAAATCTTTAAATCAAGCATTATGAAAAAATACTAGGCCCACAAATTAGTCTTCCGTCAAAAAAGGTTATCGTCATGGGTATGACAATAAACTACATCCGCGTCCTGGGTAAGACGATAAACTACGTTCAACAGTAAGACCTCTGATCAGGAGGTTTTTAGGCGCGTGGAATCACCTCTTAGTTTCTGGTGTTCGCAGGTCCAGTCTGTCCCGGGTGGTAGCACGTCTTATGTCCCCATCTATGGGTAAATAGTTAACCCCCAAACTGGAGTAAAAACACCATGAATGTGTAAAAATCGGTTTTAATAACAGAGATACTTTGTAAAAAATAATTAACAGCCATACATTTTTGAAGAAAAATTAATACCAGAAATATATTTTTGAAAAAATTATTAATAGCAATACATTCTTGTTTGAGTGTTTCAGGAACAATTTCCGTATCTGTTTCTCTCTCACTTTGGACCAACCGATAATCGTCTGCTTCCAAACTGAAAAAAACTGTTCTTTATTCTTCTTATTTAAGAGGAAGAGCTCTTGATGAATAGGAACATTCAAATAAGTCTCTGTTTCTTGTATGCTATCTATTATCTGATACTATTTGATTGACAAGAATATGAAGCGGTAACAGATTGCATTGCACAATCTAGAAACATAACCTCAACTACTAAACATTAGAAATTGGTATCATAATGTTCGAATAATGCGTAAAATATTCTAAATGACCTATGCATGAAAACCACTTACAAATGTAAACTACTCAAGTGGTTACGAACCATGTTTCACCTTATAGCACCTGGTTTTTTCAAAGAAAGTGATGCTAAAAAAAAACGGCCGTAAAAACCATTCCTCAAGTTTGATAAGAGAAGAGTTTTTATTTTCTTGAAGGATATAAATTTCCGCTTCCAATGATATAAAACATATCTTGGTAACATTTTTCAGGGTATAACTTAAATTCACTTTAAATCAACCAGACTACTTGGCGATCACGAATTGAAAAGAGATACGTTGATGCGTGTGACATCCGCCCCTCCACTGTTATAATTTTCCTAAAACCAGATTTTCTGATTCATGTTACACAAAATTCCACCACTGGCCGGATGTGAATCCCCGAAACCCAAGACCGAACTAAAAATTCCGTCAAGTGCGCATCGGCTCCGCACACACCTTCCGCTTTCCTCGCCCTCTCCACCTTCATAAAAACATACAATACAATTTTTACCCAGTAGCATCCACTCCCGCCTAAAGAAGCAAAATAGGGATTGGAGCCGATCTGAGCCTACGAAAGCACATAAAAGCCCATCATCAGACATCTTCGGCAGTCGGTCGGCACAACAGCCAGGGTTCACACGCTCGTCGGAAAGCCACCTCCACACCCAAAGAGAACTGGCCTCCTATCTTCACGGAAAATTCGCCAAAGCTCGTCGCCGCAGTAAGTCACGACTCAGCTACCGTAAACCACTGCGGACGGCTTTAATGATCTCTTTCTTTCAACGAGAGTCTTTCACACCACTTCATTTTTATTTTTATTTTTTTGTTAATATTGGGTTGGCAACTAAGTTCCCACCGTTTTTGTGTTTTTTAATTTACATTTTTAAAAGTTTTAATAAAAAATAACTACTAATTAATCAATAATGTCCTTGTTGTTTCATCCAACCAAGCTCTCAATTCTGCATCAGTATTGAACGAAACTCCGCTCATAGCTTTTGAAAGAGATCGAAAGTGGTAGAAATCCGTTGGTGCCAAATCGGGAGAGTACGGCGGGTGTTGCAGCACTTTCCAGCCATGCGTCTGAATGGCTTCCTTGGTCATATTGGCGATATGAGCGCGGGCGTTGTCGTGCAGCAAAAGAACTCCATGCTGACGATTAGGTCTTTCTCTTGAATAGCCGGGTTGAGTCGTTCCATCTGTTGAACTTCCGCGTGGACCGTTTGGTTCCGTTCAAGCAATTCGTAATGGATAATCCCTTTCCAGTCCCACCATACGCACGACATCGTTTTACGCGGCTGAAGATCTTGTTTCACGCGTAGTGTCGCTTGTTGACCGGGGCTATGCCATTCCTTGCGTTGCTTCATATTGATGTACAGGCACCATTTTTCGTCGCCAGTAACGAGTCAGTAAAGAAATCGTTACTTATGTCCATGGGTTGAGCGGTGACGAGCAAGCAAACCAGCGGAGATTGTGGCTCGTTGATTTTTATTGTTGTCACTTAAAGCATGCGGGAACCATGCTCCACACTTCTGACTTTTTCCATCGAGTGAAGATGCTTCTCTATAGCAGTGTGGAAGCATTTCATTTTCTCTGCCAGTTCCCTTGTCGTTTGACGAGAATTTTCGGGCAAAAGTTGGTTTAATCGCTCTTCATCGAACTCAACTAAATGGCCAGAACGAGGTGCGTCAAAATTTCCATTTTTGAACTTGGCATATCAATTACAAGCGGCTCTTTCAGCTATCGCATCCTCTCCATACACAGCACAAATGTTGCGAGCAGCTTTTCCGGCCTTAAAACCTTGATTAAAAGCAAAAAGAAGGAGGTGTCGAAAATACTCATTTTTCTTAACTTGGCATTCCATTTTAATGTTCTGAAAATAAACAGAAATTAATTTAAATTAACTCGAAAAAAATAGATTACAAAATAATTCCAAAATAGAATTATCGAAAAAAATAGATTCCAAAATTTAAAAACAATGGATTCCAAAATTTTTAAAAAATGGCGGGAACTTAGTTGCCAATCCAATACAGTTATTAATTTCTTAAACCTCTGTCGTTTCTTCTTGTTTCTGCCACGATACGCTTAATATAACACAACCAACAGGCATTGAGGACTTTCCGGCTGAGAAGGAAGAAAGAAGAAATGTTGCGTTTGTGAATTGATTTCATTAAATCTAGACAATAGATCTACTAAATAAACATCATCATTTTTAGTTTTCTTTTCATTGCTTATGAAATAAGCTAGCACAATGCACACACACATATACATACATACATATATAAATATATATATATATATATTATGAATTAACTGATTTAAAAATATGGTTTCATCGCTACACAGGAATTACCCTGTTTCAAAAAAGAAACTAAAAACTTCAAATTCACTTATATAATTAAATCAAAAGCATTAGTTCTGTTTCATCTTCAAGCGAATTTGGAAAATTCGTTTTAAAATGTAACAGCTCTGTAAATTTACATTGAGCACTGTTTTGTAATAATAAAAATAACAATAAGAACTTTGGGAAGAAGTTGTAAACAACAAGGAAGAATACATAATTGATTAATTAGTTGTCATTTTTTATTAACCCATTTAAAAATTAAAATTAAAACAGACGGTGGGAACTTAGATGCCAACCCAATATTAAAAAAAAACGAAAAGTGAAGTGGTGTGAAAGTCTCTCATTGAAAGCCTCTGTGTGTTCACCTCAATGTTAACTTTTTATACATATTATATATTATATATATATATATATATATACACACACTGTGTATCGAATTATTAAGGAAGTGACAATTTTCCATTTTATCCAAAAACTACACGTTGCAATTTCACGAATTTTTCCCAGAATGATGGCAAAACTTATAAGCGCGTGCTGGGTAAAACTGTAAGGTTCTGCACAAGTATAAACGACCCACAGCCATTTGCATGAATAACAAGACACTTCAGTGTTCCAAATTATTAACGAGTGATTTCATCATCGTACAATTTTTTGTTGCAATTGTGACTTAACGACTTCTGAAAAGTCTGTTATATCATCTGAACTTGCTAAATACAAAGCGAACATTAGAAATATCCAAATATGAAAAGGTTTGCTGCAACTCCACGAAAGTACGTAAGACAGTTGATAAGGGTCTCTCGAGGGCTGTTTCCTAACGTTCTCCCTCGCGAATTAAACATGAAGTTGTAAACAACCCAGCGGAGAAATTTTCAAGCGCACTGGAGAAACATCTGTGTCAAGAACTACTCGATTTCGTCTTCTGAAAATGGTCGGGAAATCACTGAGACCGCCTCCAATGACAAAAAGACACGTACAAAAGCGTCTGAAATGGGCAGAAGATAACATGAAGGTCGACCCCTTGAAAGTTTTGTTCACGGATCAATCTCGTGCTAACATTAATGGCTCTGACGGTTGGAGCAAAGGTTGGATCGCAAACAAATGACATGTTCACACACCCTTGAGCTACAAACAAGGAGGAGGGGATATCATGATTTGAGCTGGTATTATTGGAGGTATCATGGTTGGTCTGTGGAAAGTGCCTGACGGTATTAAAATGACTGCAGATGTTTATATAGCCTTCCTGAGAGAGCAAGTTGAAACTTGGTTAAAAAAAAGGAACACGTTCAGGAGAAGCAGCATATTTATGCAAGATAATTCACCCTCACGTGCAGCGGATAAAACTATGAAGTACCTGCAACAGTTAGGTTTTCTGGGGACTTTGGAAAATGAACTCCAGACTTAAACCCAATCGAAATCTTGTGGGGCATCGTGAAGCGACAGATTTACGAGAATAGACGTCAATTTAGAAGCGAGGAGGACGTGGTGGGTGGGGGGCAATAGTGAATCTATCCCCTATGGAATTACATCAGAGGAGATCAAGAAATTAACATGTATCATGGACCAGCGCCTTATCTATGTTATTTCAAGAAGGGGATCACATATCCCTTATTAACCAGACCCATTATTATTTTTGAACTCTGTGTACTTATTGGTTTCTATTTATTTCATGTTGGTTATTGTATGCAGCCATAACAATCTGTGTATCAAACAATTAAAGTGTTATTTTCTTGTTTACATGAGATTTAATTACACCTCTTTAAAAATTTGGAACAGTTAGAATTTAAGTAAATTAGGTAAATGTCCGTAGTTTCTGTGTATTTTGGCAGAACCTTTTTTAAAAAAAAAGAAAAAGTGCGCGCATGTAGCTGTTGACATCATTCTGTGAAAATTTCGTTAAATTCCAACGTGTAGTTTTTGTATGAAATGGAAAATTGTCACTTCATTAATAATTCGTTACACAGTATATATATGTATATATATATATATATATATATATATATATATATATATATATATATATATATATATATATACATTCTAGCCATTGCACCGCCTCGAGGTGCCGTACTTTATACCATAAATATTGCACACCTTAAAACTATATTTCTTTATATATATATATATATATATATATATATATATATATATAAACAGTCTAGTAATTTACTATTAAAATGGTCCTTGTTAATTCTGGTTAATAACAATAAATTGCTATGGTAAACAATAGTAAATTAATTACCGATATATATATATATATATATATATATATATATATATATATATATATATATATATATATATATATATATATATATATAGGATAAAAATATAATTTTAAAAGATATACTATATTTATGGGTAAAAGTGCTCAATATCAGAGATAGAGCGTATGTAAATATAAGTGGACACTGAGATCAACTCCCAGTGGCGACAGTCTGTTTCATGCAAAAACGCAATCATCAGACCTGGTGATTTTATAATAATGTCGGCTGTTAATTTAAAAGTCTAATTCTGTACACTGCTTTCGCTGACAACAAAATAATTAAATTTCATCTCTAAGTATTTATGTCCATTTAACCCTTATTAATAGAGTTTTAAAAATATATCCATTTATACCGAATAATTTCTGAACACTTCAATAAGATCTTTAAATTGTTTGATTTTTATTATGATTTAAAAAATTAACTTTATAGCTTCATTTTTCAGTCCAGATTGTCCAAACTGAGTGTTAGGGAAATATTTTATTCCAGTCACTTATTTCAAACTCACTAAAAATGAATGTGTATATGTGCTTGTTAAATGGAACAAGCATATGTACATATATATTACTTACACGTATGCAAAGTTATACGCCGACCGTTTGTGGCGGACAAAGTAACCTGTATTTTTATAATCTAAATTAATAGTTGTCATTTTAATTGTTTTCACTTTTATGACGTCGTGCCAGGTTAGTACTTAGATGGGGGACCTATTGGGAATACCAGGTCCTTTAAGCTTGAATATGTGGGTGAATGAATAGTGGCACGGAATTGTTATTCGGGGATCCGGGTTCAAATCCCGGTTGGGTTCGTTATATTCACTTACGCCCCAAATGGCCTTGGGAAAAGGTATGAATCCACCTCTTCTACCCCCTGCTATGGGTTAATTATTAAGATTTGTATCACTAAAGCATTGTTGTCTCCCTTCTACGACAAAAAAGTTTTGCAATCTAAAGGTTGATAAACCGTCAATAACAAATCAGTCAAAAAGTCTGCGCTTCGATATGTTGTTCTCTTGTAAATAACTGTTCATCCGTATGTGTGAATACGGGCTTCTGTGAGTGTTCATGCCTGCATGTGAGTGGAGCTTGTGTTTGCGTAAAAACAGGTACCAACATTTGCGTACCCGTGTAAATTACCAAGGGCTTTTGTGTGGAATTTTGTATGGGCTTCCTTCCATAAAGTCAGCCTATGCATATGTGTGTCCGTGCGTAAAACGCGCGCAGATATTTCGTTGTGTGGATCCTTTTGTGTTTGTCCAGTGAGTTTGGTTGCGTGTCTGTCAAAGCGCGTATGCGTGTATACGTGAGTGCACGCCTTCACGTAGATTCTCTCCAGTTTTCTGTGATTCTCTCAGGTAGCAGACTCTCAAGAATTATGGTTACATGATTGCTACGCCCAAAACGTCATAGTAAACTGGCCATTGAAATGCAGTGCCTAATGTATTTGCTGGTTGTGTTGAAGTAAGCTCCAAGTTATTCATATTCGTCACTAAGTAGGTTCTTGACGACGTAGATATTTCAAATGAATATGGAATTTTATTGATCGAAAGACATAAGTAAAAGTATATATATATATATATATATATATATATATATATATATATATATATATATATATATATATATATATATTATGCATGTTTATAGATATATTTAACTATTGTTAACCCAATGCAAGGCTCAAGTGCCAATCAAAGTAGAGGTTAAATTGAATAATGTTGAAGGACGTACAGGGGGGGAGCAAGAGATATATTCTTTTTAAAGGAGTTCATCCTTAATCGATGATGGCCCATCCTAGCACAACTAGGTGGCTTGCGCAGATTGCTATGGTTGCAATGGTTTGCGGTTATCCTCAACAACCCTCTGTTCCTACTCCTACAATCCCAGGGCACACTAGTGTGCGACATCTAGGGAGAGAAAGTAGGCCACAGGAGATACCAGATAATACCAGATAGTACTGAGTCATTCCTTCCTTCCTTCCGGATTTTCCAGGCTGGTTTGAATTAAGAATTTTCATTCTCCTAGAGTGGTTGCCATGCAAGGCTATAGAACCCAGACTTTCCAGCTATTTACACATAGCTGGGTGGCGGGGATTCCATACCTTTCCCGTAATGAATATAATAAATTCAAACTCGGCTCCCCGATTCCTCAGTCCGAGGCTCCATCATATGATGGGGATAGATAGGATAGACAGATAGATGTCTTCACATTCAAAAGACGGTGCACGCTGGGATCGGCTCCCTAGAAAGCCATAGCTTCGGTAGACCCAAGCTATTTGAGTATGTTTGGGTAGACAGAATCATTAGGAAGCCGTCGATGCTTGCGTTAACATGAAGTTAGAAGTCATCGTATCCGAGTAATAGCCTAGTTTAAAAAGAAAGAAAAGAAAGGAAATGATCACGCCGGATTGGCGTGACTGTAACTAAGGTCCGTTCAGTCTTGTTGCAGTATAAAGGGCAGGCGTTTTATTTTTTGACACTGTAATAGGGTGTGACTAGGTGCTCTGGCAGACGGGTGCGCCTTGAAACGAGCAGTAGCAGGTCATTAAATATATGCACATACGCACACACACACACACACCGATCCACCCACTCAGGAACACACACGGAGGACAACGCACACACACACAAACAGAACCACACACAAACACACACACACACACACACATATATATATATATATATGTGTGTTTGTGTCTGTGTGTGAAAGTATATAGAAAAATAGGAAAGAACCGTTAGGTTAATAATACAAAGTTCTTTAGTATTTTTGTTTTTATTTAAAAAAACAAAACAGTGGTCGATACAATAGCAAAACTTATATTATAATTATTTAAAAAAAAAAAATGATTCCATCGCTACATAAGAGTTCTCATGTTTCAAAAACAGAAGCTAAAACCTTCAATTTCATTTAGAGAAATTAAATTAAATTAAAGCAGCTAGTTCTGTTTCATTCTCAAGCGAATTTTGGAGTAACTAATTTTGAAATTTACGGAGCTTTATAAGCATATATATTCGTAATATTAATTCCCATGGATATGGAGAAAACTAATATATATATATATATATATATATATATATATATATATATATATATATATATATATATAATGGCATTTTATCAAAGCAAATGTAAAAAAATTATTTTATGACAAGTATTTATATACAAAAGCAAAGATGTTTTTAGGGTGCTCATGAATAATCATGAGGTTAAGGGAAAAGTCAGGCAAGTTCATGGATGAAAGGTGATGCAATTCAATGTTCAATAAACGAAAGTGAGTAGGTGATACACACACATACACACAAACACACACACACACACACACACACACACATATATATATATATATATATATATATATATATATATATGCAAATTAGCATTTAAATTATTTTTGATTGGGATTGATTTTGAATAACAGAAAGTTATGGATTTAACCGTTTTAATTTCTTTTTTTAGAATTTTTGCGATCATGTATCTCGGTTTGGGAATTCACATTGTTCTTTTATAGATATACACTCTATGAAATTTTTACACACACACACACACATATATATATATTGGATTGGATTGGTGTATACGGAATAAATTCCAATGACCAACAATTACTATTCTTAAAAGAATGCTCAAGACAGTGTAGAGCAAATATAATTATTTATTTAAAAAATAAAACATAAATATGCTATAAAATCACTACAAAGATAGCCATTTTGTTTCAACGAGAGGTGTTGAAACAAAATGGCTATTTTGTAGTGATTTTATAACATATTTATGTTTTATTTTTTAAATAAATAATTATATATATATATATATATATATATATATATATATATATATATATATGCATAGTTATATATGATGTATACATGCATACATCTAGTTGTGTATAAATGTATATATATATGTAACATACTTGTATATGTATCATATATAACTATGCGCATATATCACGTATATATATATATACATTATATGTATGTATGTACATATATGTATGTACATATTCATGTATATATTTGTGTATATATATATATATATATATATATACACACGTTTACATATATATATATATATATATATATATATATATATATATATATATATATATATATATATATATATACATATATACATATACATATATACATATATATTTGTTTAATAAGATTTATTGAATATGCAGGCCGGTAAACGAAAATTTTTAAAGATGCTGTTTAATAAATAAAGGGGGCGTCTACTGAAATATCGACATCCACGAAAAATAACGTTTAGATAATAAAATCTTTTGGATTAATAAAGAAAAATCTATCACTTCTTTACAAAATTGTTTTCTTTTCTTCTTTTTTTACGTTACGATACAAAAGTGATTAGATATGAATGTTTCGAGAGACTAGGAGAAATTTGCTTTGATAAGGCACAATTTAAGTTTTAGCTTAATCGACGACGCGCTCCGTGTCAAATCGGTCTAAAGCACGTCGGGTCTCAGGTTTTACGGTTTTTCACGTAGGCTTGGAATCCGTAAATTTCTGGACTCTTTGAATGGAGGCATCGTCTCTTTTTGGATTCGGAACGCCACAAATTTCTATTAACGTAGGCTTAAACAGTCGAAAGTACATGAAACACGATTGACCAATGAAAATCAAACAGCACGAAATTAAAAATGACAAATTCTTTCTTCTTTATCTCATTCTCTGATGAAGTTTTAAGAGAAGTGAAACAGATTAGATTAATAAGCGTTTCCTATTTGTTCTTAATGTTAACACACACACACATACATATACACACATATACGCATATATATATATATATATATATATATATATATATATAGATAGATAGATAGATAGATAGATAGATATGTATTAAGACATATTTATGTCTATACATACATTTTTATAAAAATGTCTTAAAATAATTGTTGAACTTTGTCCATTTCATATTATATATATATATATATATATATATATATATATATATATATATATATATATACTTTTAAACAATTTGGAAGTCATCTTGGAAGTCATTAAGGAACCTTTTCGGCCAACACTTTTTGGAAAAAGGAACGTTGGGAAACTGATAGGACAATACTCACTTGAATATTCAGTATTAATATCAAGGGGTGGTGGTAGGGACAATTAAAAAATTAAATTGATCGAATAAAATAAATATATTTTAATTGTAAATATTAGACGATTAAAAGTTCAAAAGCAGTTTATATATACATACATATATATATATATATATATATATATATATATATATATATATATATATATATATATTGAACAATAAAAAAAATATTAAAAAATAAATTTAAATTAAATAAATTTAAATTAAAATCTTTAGACACACTGGGTTGTAGATTAATATTCTTTCGTTTTTTTTATTATTATTTCACTAGTTTCGACCAAAATGGCCATCATCGGGAGGAGAAATATTTCTGCTTCCTGGTAGCAATAAATTACAGAAATGAATGTTTTGCTGGAGAAAATGAACTTTTTTCTGTAGTTTTCATTTGTTTGTTTTATATATATATATATATATATATATATATATATATATATATATATATATATATATATATATATATATATATATAAAAGTGAACATAGAAGTCAACACTTAGAGGCCTGACGATTGCATATAGCATGAAACAGACTGTCGCCTCTAAGTGTTGACTTCTATGTTCACTTTTATATTTACACACGCTCTATCTCTGATATTGAGCACTTTATTCCATAAATATAGCACATCTTAAGACTATATTTCTTCATATATATATACATATGTGTGTGTATGTGTGAAGACATTTTTTGTTTATACATTCTTTTTATAGATACAAATATTTAAGTAAATGCTCTGTTCATGATAAACAGTATTAAACAACATTTACCATTTACCTGAATGTCCGAGAAATTTTTACAGAAAATATCTGTCCTCCGTTCTCGGACATTCAGGCCGGTAAATGTTGTTTAATACTGTTTATTATAAACAGAGCATCTACTTAAATATTTGTATCTATAAAAAGAATGTATAAACATAAAATTGTCTTAAAATAATTGTCGGACTTTGTCCATTTCATAATATATATATATATATATATATATATATATATATATATATATATATATATATATATATATATATATGGCTGAGAATGAACGGTCGATTCAGAATGAAGTGTGAGAATAGTATAAGCAAAAACAGAAGTTGAATATAGAAGATGGATTTCTAGTGAGAAAACATACATGTTGAGCAACCAGCAAGATTCCAAGGACAAGCAAAAACATTTGTAAGCGTTGGGAAAAGTCATTAAACTGTAAGTCACACTGAATGAGATGAGTCAAGCTGGGATTTGATTGACGCACTGTGAGATTCGCCATATTTTCTCGTTCTTTCACTGTTTCCTTTTCTTTCCCCCAAATTTAAATAAACAATTTCTAATGTACGTACGCGCCTGTGTGTGTGTGTGTGTGTGCGATTCTCTGTTTTGTATCCCGCCTTATTTTCAATCTTCCGTTTCTTTTTTTATCTCTAGTTTTCTCTCCTTTGCGTTTTTGATATCGTTCACTGACAATCCGATTAATATTTTGTAATACAATTTCACCCACAGTTTGATAACGTCATATTATTTATTTTGTTTTATACTTCAGTGTTGGCGATTAAGTGATAAGAGACGTGGCTCATATGTTAAGCACTTTATATACTGCTAAAGTGACACTATTTTTTTTATTTTGTACGCACTGAGGTGGTAACTAGACCGTCTTCAAGTATTACTCTGTGTGACGATTACAGTTGTATACAACTGCGCTCAAATGTTTACATATAACAGTAATAATCTTCTTTAGATTTCGAAATTATTTTTCTTCTATGTGCAGTGTCCTTTCAAGGCTCTCCACAACTTCTTATCCTTTGTAGCTTTAAATAAATTTTATCTTTTTCTTGTCTATCTTAATACTTCTTCTGCCATCAATTTACTCAAGCTCTATATGTAGGTTATACGTTTTTTTTCTGTCCCTCTTGCCTTCAATCTGTGCTATGAGTATCAAATTTTCCAAGCCATCTTTCCTCATTAAGTGCTGTAGAAATGTCAGTTATCTCTTTCTGATGTTAAATATAAGAGTCCTTTTTTTTCCATTTTCTCTAAAATTTCGTCGTTGCTCACATTTGTGGAAATATTTTCTAGCTTTCATTACCATATTGGAGGACAGATATCACGTGACATTTCAGTACTCGTTTTTTTTTCTCGTTTCTAATGGAATTTCCTGTTTCTTAATATTGTGCATAGCTGTTGGAATATATTTTTCGCTATCCCAGTGTTCCTCTGGATTTCCATGTCGCAGTCTCCGTCCTCTGTTAAAAGAATTCCCAGATAATTAAATTGTTGTGCGGGTTGGGTAATGGGAAGCGGCACGGAATATGAAGTCGGAGAACAGAGTTCGAATTTCAGTGTTATATTCAGTTGCGCGCAAATACCCCGGAGAAAGGTAAGAATTAATCTCTTCCTCCCGTCGGCGATGCGTCAAATAGTAGGGCTTGTATAAGAAAAAAAAATCATTGTTAGCTCTCAAATGCAATATTCACTCTGTTGTAGAGTAGTTTTCACAGTGGAGGCTTGTATTTCACTAAGTCGGTCCTAAGTTAGGTTCGACGTACAAAACATTTGGAACTTGAAATAATATTAGGTTGGTGCAAAAATAATGTCGTTTTCTCAGATATGTTACTATGTGAGAAAACGACATTATTTTTGCGCAGCAATCTAGTTGCGGTGATTGATACTTCAATGTCCGACATCGACTGACTCACTCAACTCCACTGAGCCCAACTGGCGCCCGCTACTACTACTACTACTTATTATGTGTGGGAGAGACTATTACAATAGAATAGGTAATGTTCCGGTACAACACACTTGCAAAAAATATATTCTTACAATCGCTGAAATTTTTCTGATTAAAATAATCCACAAACTGATTGATAAGACAATAAATAAGAAAAACAAATCCAGACCACCGATGAGTCAATAGTAAAGAATTCGAAATTTACTGGATTCTGGAATTACTTTTTCTAGATGAAGTGCAAAATATACCCAGAGTAGGAGTAATAATTGTTTAAAATAATGTAAGGATAACCAAAAGACAACTACTAAACTACTATCTACTCTGATATATATATATATATATATATATATATGTGTGTGTGTGTGTGTGTATACATATATATATATATATATATATATATATATATATATATATATATATATATATAGGCTACAAAATCTAAAAGTCCTAAATGGTGTAGGGTACGAAAGACATTACTTAAGCTGTGTACATGAAAACTGACTTAGTATTTGCGTATGATAAATTTAATAAAGACCAACTTTACTGACAATGTACAGTGTGTACAGTGATCGGATTAAACAAATTTTGAACCGTTTTACGTAATCAACAGAAGTGTGTTCTTAAGGTCGGAGAGAAGCTTTTAAACCCACACACACTCTCTCTCTCTCTCTTTTAATCTCTCTCTCTCTCTCTCTTTCTCTCTTTAATGCCGTGTGTGTAATCTCAAAAGGTATAATTATATCTGCTTATGCTTCGAGATATTATTAATTTTGCCACGTATCCGTATACGTTCAACATTTCTCACTTGCAACTGAAAATTGATTTCAATTTTAAAACTATTTTTTTATTTGAATATAAACAAAAACATAATGGATCTAAAAGTTAAAAAACTGTACAGTTGGAAACACATATAAAAATGTGCCCGCACACACAGCCGATCCTACAAAACAAACACACACACACACACACACACACACACACACATATATATATATATATATATATATATATATATATATATATATATAATAAAAATATTCTTAAAATGATTTATCTTTTCGGAATATTGTCAAGAACCAAAAATGGCTTTGAAATTGATATGAAAGGCACAAAACATTCCATCCAAAATCTAAAACAATAAACGACATAAAGCAATATTTCCTGTCACAAATATTTGCTCTGATGCTTAACGACACCTGTGTTTTGATGTGGGATCTTCTTGTATAAAAATTTCCAAGCGCCTAATTATCTGAACTGTGTGTCGAGTTTGGAATAATAAAAAAAAAATCAAAATAAAAAAAATAACTTTCTCTAAAATACCAACAAATATTTAGATAAAAATATAAAGGAAAAGAAAAAAATTATATGAATTTACAACGAGACGTACAAGATACATAAACAAAAAACTAGTTTAATACTGTTACATAAACTATAATTTCAATGTTGAATTTACATGTACCTGGCTGTAGGAATAACCTAGAACGTAGAAAGCATCATTACGCCTAGATTTACCAAACTGAGAATGCTTTATTCTCTCGAAAATATTAATTCAAATTCTTGCTTTTCATTTGAGTTCGAACAAGTAGAATATATGCCAGAGGCAAACTCTAATATTACAACCTCAGGCAGGCAGACATACTTTATGATAATACATATGCAATCTTTCAAAAAAATCATAAGTTCGTTGCTAGTAACGTGTAGGAAGCACTTTAGCACAGCAATGTGGCATCAATTTTACAAGTGGTCAGAAGAACTCGGGAGAGGTGAAGGACAACTCAACACCACCGATTAAGCGCCGAGACAACTCAGGATCAAGATAACTCAGGGTCAAGACAACTCAGGGTCAAAACAACTCAGGATCGAGACAACTCAGGGTCAAAACAACTCAGGATCGAGACAACTCAGGGTCAAGACTACTCTGTTTTGGAGGGGTTTCACAGTGGAGATTTGTACTAAGTCGGTCCTAAAATAGGTTCGACGTACAAAATGTTATGAACTTCATATAATAGGTAATGACGCAGAGAAATCCAATTGTGGTCGCTGATACTTTAGTATCCGACTAACGGTCGTCCGACATTGACTGACTGACCGACTCACTGAGCGTCTCCTCCTACTCCTATTTATTATAGGTGGGGCAGTCTATTAACTATAGAATAGGTGTGTTCCACTATAACAAACTCAGGGTCAAAACAACTCTCAGGGTCAAGACAACTCAGGGTCAAAACAACTCAGGGTCGAGACAACTCAGGGTCAAGACAACTCAGGGTCAAAACAACTCACGGTCGAGACAACTCAGGGTCAAGATAACTCAGGTCCAAAACAACTCAGCGTCGAGACAACTTAGGGTCAAGACAACTCAGGGCCAAAATAACTCAGGGTCAAAACAACTCAGGGTCGAGACAAGTCAGGGTCAAAACAACTCAGGGTCGAGACAACTCAGGGTCATGACAAATCAGGGCCAAAACAACTCAGGGTCAAGACAACTCAGGGTCAAAACAACTCAGGGTCGAGACAACTCAGGGTCAAGACAACTCAGGGTCAATCAACTCAGGGTCGAGACAACTCAGGGTCAAGACAACTCAGGGCCAAAATAACTCAGGGTCAAAACAACTCAGGGTCGAGACAAGTCAGGGTCAAGACAACTCAGGGCCGAGACAATTCAGCACCAGAAAAACATAACTAATTCTTAGACGCAAATAAATGTATTTTATTAAGGATTGAAACCACAATTACTAAATATCTTTCTTCAAATAAGCCATTTGAAAATGTATTATGTAAAATATGAAACAGATTTTTTTGTTTATTAATTATTTTTGATCGTAAAGACATTTTCTTTGTAATAAATTAATTTGACATATAAAAATAGTTCAATAAGACACAGTTGTTTTACTTTATTTTCTTAATAAAGTAAATGGAAAAATGCAAAACAAAATAAAGCAGTTTTATAGTCGACTATATGAACACAAAAGCGACATTTTAAAAGAACAACTCACAAAACGCATTGCTTGTTCACCGTAATGACATTGACAAACAATTTCAAGATAAAAAAATGCTACTCTAATTAAAAGAGGAAATACTTCACTAAGACGTAAGCCTGTAGAAAGTGCTTTAATCGCTAGTTCAGCCACAGTTTCAACATTCTTGGCAGATTTTCTGTTATCACAATGTGGGATATTTAAAATCAAAGATGAGCGAAAGAAATAGCAAAAGAATATGGATGAATCTGGCTAGATTACAAAAAATATTTTAAAACTTCTTTCAAAAATTTTGAACTACCAGCGTCTCCTGTTCATGCACATGTGTATTCGGAACACCATTAACAAACCCACTCCAATAAAGCCCTAATAGATAAAACGCATCAAAAAATATATACATATATATATATATATATATATATATATATATATATATATATATATATATATATATATATATATATATATAGGTAATAATCCTTTGGTATATAATCCAAGTGAATCCCATTAATACAATATAAAATATTAAACATTAATTATTAAAACTTATTCACACATAGAGCTCAATGTTTCAGTTAAACATAGCAACATATTTCATGCAATAGGAATGAGATTACATTAGGTTAATGATCATTTTCACCTTGTAAATTGAAATAATAATTTACTAATATTTTCAAACCAATCAGTAGTTGATGAAAAATTGATATAAAAATGGCTAGATAGAGGAAGGAAAGATAGAAAGAAAAATGAAAAAAGAGAAGATAAGGAATAGACAAGAAAGAAAGAAAGGAAGCAAATAAAAACTAGGCAGTAGTGTAGGTCTAGATATGAGGGGTGGTCAGAGGAGAAAGGAAGAGAAAAAAGAGGAGAAAATATATATTAAAATAAACAATATAGCAGAAAAAAGTAATTAAGAATACTATAAAAATTAAAATATTGAACTGATTATATTTATCTTAGGATGAAGTATTTCATTTAACATCTACATTTAAATAAACATTTTAAATTAAATCGATATTAAAGAATTCCGATCTACAAGGAAAACAGTTTATATTTATCGTTTAATATATAATATAATAAACCAACCAAGAGGAAGATTAAATAAAAGTAAAACTCTACACTAAATATTAGAAAATAAAGTGAATAAAGTACCTAAAATTTATTCCAAAGGCACTTCTCTATTGACTTATTAATTCAATTTAAAAGGTGATAATGATCACCTAATGTAATCTTAATTTCTATTGTATGATATTTGTATGATATATATATATATATATATATATATATATATATATATATATATATATATAATTCATGAATCATTCATACAAAAAACAAATATAGAGGTTAATGATTTAAATGGCGAGAATACATCATCGCAAACAATATAAATAAGATACACCAACCCCGAACCTGTATATGAATGATATGATCCCCGTTTATAAATTCCATTGGCATGAGGTCTTTTTAATTTTTTACAAGCCGTACAGACATCCTCATGTATGGAAATAGATTTTGTTCTTGTTTTTACTTCTCGGTAATAAGAGAACAACGAAAATAGAGATGTAATCCGAAAAAATGCTATGAGAAATCTCTTATTGTTTTGGAACTTTCGGGGTTGGTGTATCTTATTTATATTGTTTGCGATGATGTATTCTCGCCATTTAAATCATTAACCTCTATATTTGTTTTTTGTATGAATGATTCATGAATTTATAAATTATGATTGCACCTTTTAATTGATATATATATATATATATATATATATATATATATATATATATATATATATATATATATATAAAGCATTTCACCCCTAGCAAGATGGGAAGCCACTAGTACGCAAGGGGTTATAGAGGATTTGGAGAGAGAAGCAGGGCAGGTAGGTGTGATAGAGTAAGGATCAAGAGAAGGATAGTGGATAGATCAAGGCAACTAGAGATGTCAATTGACATTACAATTGAATAGTTGGCGATTATAGCTATCAAGGAAACAGGTATAGGGAAGGGAGTTCCACAGGCGAGAGGTGCGAGATATGAAGCTATTCGAGTAGAAGAGGCGGCTACATTTAGTAGTTTCAACAGTGAGAGCGGGATGCCAGCCTCGTAGGACGCTTGAATTAGCGAAGTCTGGGAACCATCGAAAGCAGCTCATCGGAGCAATTACAATGAAAGTATTTGTAAAAAAAAGACAGAGAGAGGCGACGGCACGTTTGAGAGAGTGACAGCAGACAAGATGTCAGATCGGGGCCAATTATATTGCATATCCGCCTCTGGATCTTATCAGGCAAACAGTAGGAGCTCCAGACCATATATGGCAGCAATACTCCATACAAGGGTGAATTGTTGATTTGTAGATTTGAAGGATCCATTCCGGGGTGTGTATATATATATATATATATATATATATATATATATATATATATATATATTGTATTTGTAAATATAAAATTTGTCAGCTAGCTGATTGCTGTTATATTCAGTACCCTGACTCCAGAGTTTTGGATCTTTTCGTAATTGTTCAGTACATTGTCAGGAGGTTTCGGCAAATGACTACCAAATTTCTCATATCCGTTAAAGGCACGAAATTGAGTTTATAAAAAAAAAAAAAAGACGCTGGGTTTCCGAAAGAGGTAGGATTCCAGTAAGACATCTGTGTGAGACGAACCTAAAATTGATATATATTTTATATCATATCCTTTCAGAGCATAGGCAATCATGGCGCTCTACAATTTCCTTTTCAATATTACCTGTGAATATATATTCTTAGGAGGATAGTAAAATGATTTCCTATTGACTTCACTTTGCTATTAACATCGTTATGAACGGGGAAAAGAGTGTTGGATTTAATAGATTTTCAGTGAATCTTTCTTTTATTATATTATGATGTTGACTATCGATTCGCTCGGGTCAATTATAAATTCTATAACCGTTAAGTAAGCAGTATCATTCAACAATTAAAAAGAAGTTTCAGAAACCACATCTGCATTCGATAGAATAGGTAAGCAGCGTGAATTGGAAGAATCCTTCGAGACTTGAACTCACATCGTCTATCATTAAGGATTATTTGATAAGGAGAGCGTCTTACTGATTGAAATCCACAATATCGATAGCTGTACACCAGATAAGCACGTATACTCGTGCAGAAACCGATAAATATGAATCGATAGTAGGCCGATTCCATTCGAGGTCAATATCTTGCCAATTTTGACCAAATTCAGGATCTCTATAAAAAAAAAAAAACACTAAAATATCTAAAGTGATTAGTTGAGAAGGAAACAGGTTTGCGACCATATCTCGTTGAAACACCGATTTTCGTATGATCGCCGTAGCAAGAATACAAAATGCTGTAAGCTTGGATGTGTGGATGGTGTAATGGATGATAGATAGGAATTGGAAATCAGAGATCCAAGTTTCAATTCCAGTCGGGCTCGTCATATTCAATTACGCGCAAATACCATTGGGTAATGTATGAATTCACCTCTTATCCTCCAAGCTATTGATTAATTAGTAATAATCTGTGTCCTTTAATAATTATTAACCTTAAAAAGTTTTACAATCTAAAAATATTTTCCGTCTTTAAGTAAATTGCAGAAGGTTTTATAAGCCGTAAAAAGAAAAACAAATCAATTATTTACATGAAAACACTCCATTATGCTTACATTTTACTTAATATTTTTAGTACTAAAAGTCTTTATTTACGGTTTTATTTCTCCTAAAATGAAAGTAACCGTTTCCCTAATTAATTTTCATTTATTAATTGTTTTGCATTCATACATATTCACCATTATCGTTGACTTTTTTGGGAAGATTAATCCTATGTAGTGACGTCTCCAAAGTTGGTACTGTTTATTGTACCAAGTAATAGCGCTTTTATTGTCTGATATAAAGAAGTAAATAAACATTCCAGTAACTTCAAACAGACGGAGATTTTCTAAGCGTAACTTAAATTTAGAACAAAGCTGAAAGTACGATGTGCCCAACGAAAATCGAACTCACTATTCAGTCGTAATTAATCTAGTGAGATAAGCTTGTTAACCACTGCACCATGTCGATGTACCCAAATATCTAAGGCATATGAAAAATTAACAAAAAAAGTTGCCTAATGATGTTGTGCAACAAAAACTAGACCCCAAATTGTACTTAAAAATCATTTTAGAAATTAGGATATAAAAACTACATAAAAGTATTTTTCATTCGTATGAATTCGAAAAACTGCGCCATCTGAACATTATGGATTGATTAGTTACTGCTGGGTTTAGATTTTTTCCCATATCTCAAACATAAAATATGGAGACGACTTATATTCGGATCAGATTATATACGATAATATAGGTTATTTAGAACTTCAGACTTGAAAGCAGCGTTTTATAAATATTAATTTATCGGCGCCTTTATTCAGATATTATTTGTGGGTCGGCTAAAAACCCAGGTTAAAATTACATCAATAAATTCATCAGACTTGATGAAGCAAAGTTAATGTAACAGATTGATGCCAGCTGCATTACACGCCAATTACCGGAAGTAAGCAGTAACGAGCCGAGTTCGAACTCCAGTTGAATCCATTACATTTATTTACGTGCTAATAACATTGGGAAAAGTATGAATCCTCTTCTTCTACCCCTTGCTATGGATAAATAGCAGGACAGACCGTGTTCTATAGCCTTGGATAGAAACTGGTCTACCGCAGAAATGGCAACCTACTGCTGGAAAAAATCTGCCTCGTCAGTCATGTATCGAAAGATACATGATCACCTAAGCGTGTATCACGCATGGCACATAACTGACTGATATGGCCAACATAAGATAAGTTAATAGAAAAAAAGGTAAGTTTATAATTTCCTGTAAAATTAATCTGGATCAACTTGCATCGTGAATGAAACTCCGAGACGTGCTTCCTGTGAGGGATTATATGTATATTTATTAATACATACATAATAGCTCTGTTATATTACATCGAGCACTATTTTATTAACACCACCACTCAACATACTTTATCTTTGATATATATATATATATATATATATATATATATATATATATTGAAGAAAAGCAGACCACTTTAATGTTCCATTATAATAATTTATTTCACCAGAGCTCTTTTAAAAAAATATCCCTTCCAAAAGAAAAATGAAATGAAAATTGATGGGTAGTGTAAGTTTTTGTAATTTAACAGAGAGTATAATAAAGAGTGGTTAGAGAGACATTGTAGAGTTTAGAGAGGGTTTAATTTAATATTTCTCTCAATCATACTTAGTATTGGGGGAGAAGGAGGGACCAGACCTTGACTTATTTAAACGTTTAACTTAGCAGAAGTGATATATTGAAATGGGAGGGGAGAAGAGAGAAAAGAAAAAAGAAAAAGGAAAAAGAAAGAAAGGGGAAGTGAAGAGAAAGAGGCTGTAAATGGGTTTTACACATGAAGGAGAGGGGTGGTAAGTTTTAGCAATTTATGTAAAAAATAGATTTTAATATTTGATAGCAATTTAGATGTCAAATTCACAGCGCCTGCGTTGATAATTACTGCTCTAAAATATGTCATTACTTTCAGAAATTGGAAAGATATCACTTAAGTATTAGTAAAGAAAAGGGATATGTCTGTAGAAGATGAAAGAAAGGAAAAGATTGGTTTAATATGGGGAGAAAAGATGTAGACAGACTAACAGAACAGTATAATGGTTGGTTGGTTGGGTTTTATGGCATATCAACCACTGTTGGTCATTTAATGCCAAATTAAGGTGTGTATATATATATATATATATATATATATATATATATATATATACACACATATACACACATACACATATACATACACTAAATATACAGTACTATTAAAAATATAGCTGGCAACATTATCTTTTCAAAAACACATAGCAGGCAACATTATTGTTTCAAAAGCGTATAGCTGGCAACATTATTTTTTCAAAAACATATAGCTGGCAACATTAGTGTTTCAAAAATGCATACCTGGCAGCATTAATGTTTCAAAAACGTATGGCTGGCAACATTATTGTTTCAAAAACGTATAGCTGGCAACATTATTTTTCCGAAAACATTATCTGAAGCCTTGTTGTTGGACGTAGTTTATCGTCACACCCAGGACGCGGATGTAGTTTATCGTCATACCCAGGATGCAAAACGTATAGTTGGCAACATTATTTTTTCAAAAACACATAGCTGGCAACATTATTTTTTCCAAAAAACGTATAGCTGGCAACATTATTGTTTCAAAAACGTATAGCCGGCAACATTATTTTTCCGAAAACATTATCTGAAGTCTTGTTGTTGGACGTAGTTTATCGTCATACCCAGGACGCAAAACGTATAGCTGGCAACATTATTTTTCCGAAAACATTAACAGATGAGTATAAAAAACCTCAGAAAAATATGTGCAATATGCAGAGTGAAACGCAAAAATGGAGGAAAGCATCGACTAAAAAGATAGATGGGAATGAGTTTCATTTGTGTTGAAAAGCGGGAAAGATGGGAAAGATGCAGAACGGTATTCAAAGGTATTAAGAAAATACTGTCGTAAACAACGATACATAAGTGAAGCAAAGGAAATAGGCGGAACTAGAATATAAAGTTACTGCGAAGAAATAATTATCAACGGAGAGTTGAGTTAAGGTAATTCATTTCATTCATCATATTGTTTGTAATGACGCAGTGCATTTTTAAAGCACTGAAATGAATGCAAATGCATCTTATTTGAAGATCACTAATGTTTGCAGTTAAAATCACCATCTTCAATTAACCAAACGAAAGTTAACCGACATAAAATCAGCACGAGAAGAAATAACGAAAAAGAATGTTCACTGCGAGGATTGTTTAAAAATTCATTAGATTTTATATATATATATATATATATATATATATATATATATATATATATATGTGTGTGTGTGTGTGTGTGTGTGTGTGTGTGTGTGTGTGAGTGTGTGTGTGTGAGAGAGAGAGAGAGAGAGAGATAGGAATAAAATGTCGCTGCCGAAATTTGAATTTGAACACGCATCGCCAGAAAGCAAGCACAGTAGACCTCGTCCTGAAATAATTGGATCACGTGAGGAGTAGTGGAAAAATATACACATAGAAATTAGCGGCGTCTCACCGAGTATTGTTTGAAGGCCTTACTATTGTTGTATATGTGATTTACAAAGTCTCTCCTAGAAGCGGGCATTACAAATATATATATATATATATATATATATATATATATATATATATATATATATATGATTATTTATTTAAAAATATGATTCCAACACGCTACATAAGAGTTCTCATGTTTTAAAACTAATGAGTTTTTTCCTATTTTCTATATATTTTCATATATATATATATATATATATATATATATATATATATATATCCACATTGATGAGCTGTGATACAGCGAAACAGTATGTATGTGGATGACGATATTAGCTCTCGATAAAATAATTTAATCGGTCGAGCACCGTGGGAAGTGAGGAAGGAATATGTAAACAGTCACTATTGCTCCTGATAATGCAAGACTCTCCTAGCGATTGAGTTCTCTGAGTGACTGGTATGTTTATGAAAAAATAAAAAAATTCGCTTTGCTCTCTTCCGTGTGTCGATGACATTAGGGGTTAGAATCTCCGACTGATACCAAATCGTGTTTCGGTCTCAAACTGAAGTTATCGGATGTCAAGCCACAATGATGAACTGTGATACAGCGAAACAGTGAATGAGGATATATATATATATATATATATATATATATATATATATATATATATATATATATATATATATATAGAGAGAGAGAGAGAGAGAGAGCGAGAGAGAAAGAGAGAGAGAATCTGTATCAAGATTTGCATAATAGCTAAACAGGTTGAATTGAAATAAAAATGAAGTAAAAAAGAAATAAAGCAACTAAAACTAAAGTAAAAGTAAAAAAATAAACAAATAAAAAAATTAAAAACAAAAAAACAACAACCTTAAAAAGGGCCGGAAAGCTTATGTTCCTTCTGCTGGGCGAATCCAAAGAAAATTACAACGAAGATAATTTTATCCCTGCCAACATGAGAGGGCCAATTCTTGATTTTGGTTATTAGAAACCCAAGATTTAATTATTAAATTCCTCAAATTAAAGCGCATAATATCAGTTATTATTTACTTTTATCTTATTTTTAAAATGTTTTCGATACGTTGATCAAGAAAATAAGAACTCATGAAAAACTTGTTTAATTTTTATCATTTGACCGTGAACTTTCTCGGAAGTGAAATCTCACTGTGAAATTTCCTCATAGAGATTCGATGGTGATTAACACTTCGACAGTGAACGCTACAGTGGTGAATAAGAATATAAGGAAATAATAGTATCAAGGCAAGAGAACAAGAAAAGAACACGAATTAAAAAGACAGAAGATAACAATTGACATTCCTTTTAAATTTTGGAAGATCAAAGTTGACTAGGAAGCAAGAAGCGAGAAGAGAGTTTCATAAACGAGAAGTGCGAAAGAAGAAACAGTTAGCATAGAACTTACGGTCACATCTGACCATTTCAACTGTAAAATGATCAGAGCCTTCCGCCAATCTAGTACTGAGCTTAAATTCATAGTGATTAGTTATCATAGAGGAAAATTCATCAGAATAATTACAATGAGACTAATTATAAAACAAGTCACAGATAATCAATGTCAGGCAGTAAAAAAAAAATGACTGAAACTGAGATGTCAAGTCAAGAATGATAATATTGCAGATTCTTCTTTGGATTTTATCAAGAATCTATAAATATATAGCAGAAGCACCGGAACATAGATGGCAGCCATGTGCAAATCATGGACGAATGGTGGAGTTATAAATATGTCAGATAGATTAGAGAGAAAAAATGTCTATCACGAGATAGTGAAGCAATCTCCCTAGCAGCAGACCTAGCAATTATAATATAAGCTTTCTACTTCATGTCAGCGGAAAATGTTAGCTAGAGAAGGCGCAACCGGTCACTTTCCTGAAAGTTACCATCATCCTTGCTGATGAAAAGCAGAAGAGTGTCTCTCAGATGACTGATAGAGAGCAGTTTGGTTTTGCGGCCTTTAAAATTTACAATCCATTCCTTGCTCCAGTTACCACAGTGTGTAGGTCAGTTTTGAGATAAGCTGCCAATCTGACCTTATCGAATTGATCAGACTTATACAAAAATGTGAACTTTATGTATAATACTCCGAATTGTTGTTTGCAACTCACTAAAATAGAAACTTTTTTTTTTCCATTCTCTACCATATAAATCCCTGGAAATGTTCAAGAAAGGAATGTTGAGAAAACCTAATTGACGTTTTTTTTTTTATTATTTATTTCCGAATATCCTGGCCTTAAGTAAAAAGAAAATGTTTTTGTTACATTTCAGCAAAATAATTATTTTATTTCTGGAAGATGACATCTTTTCTATCCACTCTCCAACAAAAAAAAATCTATATACCGAATCGCCGCTCACAGGCTTGCGCTGTTGACAAACTCGGCGTTGATGGTGTTTCCACAGTTCATTAATTCTGGATGGACGATCATATGTCATATTCTATGAGATGTAATCTAAAACATTCTTAAGTTAGAGTTTCTGGTCTCTATGTTAAATCTGTTTATTCAAGAGGTAAAAGTAGATTTTGTGGGCCGGGAGGATCTTAGAAAAGACCATTGCTCATCTCCTGTAACAAAACAGAAGCAGAAGGGGTAGGCTGTCATTACTGTTAGACAGTTTAAACGTTACATTTGAGATAATTGTTTAGCTTAACCCCCCCACCACCACCACCACCATTTATTTCTACTTATCTTGTGATGCTTTTCTATAATTGAATATCTGGCATTATGTTTTTTTTTTTGTTGTTTATAAGTCTCTGGTGTTTTTCGAAGTATTCGCTTCACCAAAAACTTCCAAAGAGGCTTTCATAGAATGATTTATCAGAATAATTGCAGTTAGCAAACTTGTTAAACTATTCCAGTCTTGCTATACAAGAGTTCTTTGCACAAATCTGTTTAATGTCTGCCATGCATAATTGCCTTTATTAAATACAAACATCGAGAAATGAATACGTTGGCGCTCATTAAAATCGCTGTCTTTCAGTTTCTTCACATTAACATAAACCTTAAATTCATTCTGTAATATGGTATGTAAATGAGGAACTGCTATAAAAACCAGTGGACTACCATCCGTTGACCTAGCAGAACCCAGTCTATTTATGACTCTAGGGCGACTCAAGCAGCTAGCTGTGAGGGTGAGACCACAGAGGGCGATGGTTACTTAGCATTATAGAGGGTCGGCAGTAGCATGTCTCCGGAACTTGATTGTCTACCCTATGAATTGTACTTGAGGATGTCGCACAGCTTTGACCCAATTTTGACATTCGTGTCCAACAACTGGTTCCGGCAGGGGTCCGTCCCCGACCGGATCTCTAGATGTGTGATCACACTGTTGAAAAAGGGCAAGTGATGGGATTTAGATGATTACACGCCCATAACTCTGCTAAACACAGAGCTAAATATTTTGACCAAGATCCTGGCGGAGCGTTTGTAGTCAGCTGCCGAGAGTTTGTTGAGAACAGAGCAGATTTGTGTTGTAAAGGGCCAAACAATTCAGAGCAACTTACATCTGATCCGCACGATCCTAGAGGATATAAAAGACGACGACCAAGCCCGCGCTGATCAATTTGCATCAGTCCACGGGTTGACCATCAGTAACTGGCTGCACTTCTGTAGGCCGCCAGATTCAAACCCGACTTCTGCAGGTGAATCAGCCTCCTGTACAACCTGACCAGTGCTGTAGTACAAGTGATCGGAAAGCGATCGTTCAATTTTGTGCTGTCACGGCCGGTTCGACAAGTTTGCCCACTGTTGCCCCAACTTTACGCTTTGGCGATGAAGCTCCTCCTCCTCTGTCTAAGGGACAAGGCGTTTAGTCTAGCCCTACGGGGAATCGCTGTCCCTGCAGTTTCTAGAGTCAGGGTTTCAACTTATGCCGATCATGTATCCATTTTCGTTTCGTGCCGTAGCTACATTGAGGTGTTAGGGAATGCACTCGAACAATAACAGGTGATGTCATCCGGCTTGCGGTTAGGTGCCTGGAAGGGGGTCGCACTTCCGGGGTTTTAGTTCGCATTCTTGAAGTGTAGTTCGGGAGCGAACTCCAGCTGAAGAAGAATTGGGCAGAAGTACAGGCAAAATTCGGAGCAGTAGCCAGACATGGCTCCAACTGCGGTTGTTTATGAATGGTAGGGTCAAGGCGTATGCTACTTACGTCTTTCCTCTTATCCTTTACCGGTTTTCTATCTTACCTCTCTGTAAGGACCGTAAGTTTGCGCTCTAGGATTGCTGTCTCCCTTCTTATGGGATGGTCGCAAGCATCAGGTCGACAGAGAGGTCGTTATTTAACGTCCGTGTCATGGGTGTCTGGGAATGCCGCACTTGAACCATCGGCACACTTCGAAGTTTGCTTTCCTATGCCGTGCATTGACAGAGGACTTGGTCTTGGAGGTGAGTGTCAGGGACGACTACCCTAACCTTACCCTCACTCATCCTGTTTCTGAGGCTGAGCGCAGTCTAAAAACCCGCAATTAATCGAGATTCCTCCGAAAGTGTTGGGCGGCCTTGATGGTCATTCCTCCGTTGTGACCATTCCTGGCCTCGGGGGTTATTGTATCGCGAATTACGAAGGAACCCCGCTGTATGCGGTACGACTAGTCGGCGAATGAGTTGCGCTCTTTCTGGTCTTCGGCGCCAGCAGAGGATTACCTCAGCAACCCTGAGTTTTTGTTTACCTGGCGATTGATTCGGAACATGCTATCTCCCAATTACATAGCCTTCAGAAGGGCTTGCGCGGATTTGCCTGATTGTCATCGGTATGAACTTGGTTAAGAGGAAACGGCTTCGCACGTCTTCTACCATTGTCTTGAGGTGCGCCCATTCTGGGACTATGTCGGCGTGTTGATGGATAGTATCGATCCGCAACATCTTGTGTCCAAGATAATGTGTTACCCCCGTTTTCTGGGGTGAAGTGAATGGTATTTTTCACGTTGCCAGACGTGGCAAGTATAATGGTGTGGACGTCGCGGATGAACGTTATCTTTATCAGTATCTGTTCGGATTATTTGGGAATCAGATGAAGATTATCAGAACTAATAAAATGCGTTTCTTATCAACAGATGTCAGCGAAAGGTGGGTAAATGTAGTGAGCTTGGGTCGCATGAACGGGACCAGCTTGATTTTGTTTTTTAAACTTCTTTGAGTCAATTGAGTGTTTCCTGTGAACCCTCCCTTTGATAGACTTTCTTTTTTTACCTAGTTAATGTGAGTAAGTGTCGTTCTCGACCTACTCCTGACATTCATTTTTGATTTGATCCATGTTGAGATTCCCAACCTCCACAGTTTGTTTTTGTCCTTTTTGTGTGTTTTTTTTTTTTGTTTTTTTTTTATCTCGACTGGGTGAGTCTTTGATTTCCCCACTCCGTCATTTAATTTTCTTTCCTTCCCTTTCCGTTAGTAAGTGGGCTTGATTCTGTCTAAAGGCGGAATACAGCGGCCGCTATCATTTTTGTTGGGTGGAGGGGTCCTACTAATAACTGTTATTTTTAGTTTGAATGTTTTGCTAATTTTAGTTTGTTTTTGGGTTCATCTTCTCCCCACATCATTTCATGATAATTATATTTCATATATTTTTATAAGAAAAAAAAGAAATATTTTTGAACTGTTGAAAATTTTCGGAGTTTTTTGTGGGTTCCCTGTAAATATGTGGTATTATGGTATATGTAGGATTGAATGAATTCTTGTGGTGAACCAGTATATCGTAATGGGTCGTGAACTGAATTAGCTAGGTCTAGGATGGTTAATGTTGACCAGCCTTAGTCGGCTTCCCCATCGGCCTTGTGCCACAATTGTTTTTAACGAAACAATAAATCTTCCATCTGTTGATCTGAATACGTCTATTCCAGAGAGTACTTTACTTCATAAAAATATGGCGTTGGATGAACCGGAGCACGTAGAAGCGTGGATGTGGATTAGATGATTAGGATCATTGATAAGGGTAAAGAAACTGAGACAAGAAAGCCTCCAGAGACGGAGAATGAAATTACTGATTTAATTTTGGCTCCGGCAGGACGTGAAGCCATAAAGAAAATATCTATTATGGTGTAGCCCCAAATAGTGGAAGACTTAATATATGAGGAAATTTTAATATATATATATAAATAAAAAAAATTGACTATTGCAGAAAATTTCTGAAAAATAGACAGGACTGAAATGCAATATTTAAAAAGATTGAAAGGCGCTTCAAGATATTGCGAATTTGCAAAACTGGGTTCGAGAAAAATGTCTATAGAAGACGAAGTGATCCTTCTAAGACTGATTGAAGGCATGTGTGACATTACCTACTAACATATTAGGTTGGTACAAAAATAATGACGTAATAATGTCGTTTTTTGACGTTAAAAAATACCTCAAAAAACGGCATTATTACGTCATTATTTTTGCACCAACCTAATACAATCGTAGTACGGCTACAAGCGAATGATACGTATTTAGAAGCAAGTGTAGAATTCTTGCAGCAATTAGAATTAATAAATTTAATAATTCTAAAAAAGAAAAAGCGAAAGCCTAATTAAGTATAAATATTGCGAGAGAACTCGAAAGAAATTATAAACAAATGCCCACCCCTAGGACAATTATGTTTAAACTGTAAAAGAAAAGATCATTTCCAATTTGTGTGCAGATACAAAAAGAGAATAGAAAGGGTAGAAAATATAAATTCTCATACTTAAAATGCAGAAGTATATTTAATAAGAACACCCGCAAAAAATAGAGATACAGTAAGAATGGCATAATTTTTCCCATGAAGGTTGACACGAGGAGCGATCCTACATTGATCCCAAATCAAATCGGAAAAATGGGTAAACACAAATTAAGAAAAAGTAATCCTGGTAATAAACATTTTAAAAGTGGATTCAGCGAAATTAAATAAATTAATAAATTGTATAAAGTCAAAAGAACCTATTGAAAAGATATAAAGACTGCATTTGTCTAAAAGAAAAGTCACCCGATCTATTTTCAATATTGAAAAATACATATTCAACCCATGGTAGTTGCAAAACTAAAGAAAATGGTAGAACAAAACATATTGGAGAAATTTACCCAAGGTAGTAGCGGCTGGGCTTTACCAATTGTTGCGATACGAAAACCCAATGGCGATTTGAGGATATGCGGGGATTACTAGGTAGGTGTGAATCATCAGATATGCTCTGATTCATTCCTCTTAAATTATATAGAAACTGAAAGTCATGAATTAGCCGGAATTAAATACTTTGCCATGATTTAACTGAAAACGGCATATGACCAAATAGAAATTTACGAAAAATTTAAAGTCGCTATAGTTAATATCCCAATAGGCTTACTAAGATGATCTCGTCTTCCATTTGGAGTTAATCCTTCAAGCCATATTTTTCAAAACGAAATCTGAAAAGTTCAGTTGGAGTGGGTAAAAATATAATCATATATCAAGACAATATAGGCATAGGTGCTTGAAGTAAAGAGGAATTTTTAAAAAACTGAACAAGTTTTAAACAAATTAAAAAATGCTGGTATGACGATAAATATTGATGAGTTAAATTGCGAGAAAATACCTAAAGAAAAAATTTCACCAGATAATAAACTGATAAAATATCAGAAGTACCTATACTAAAAAATAAAAAAATAATAATTAGAATCCTTTTGGGGATTGGCAAATATCTACCTAGATACAGTGGCCTAATAGAACTATTTGCGATATTACGGATAAAAATACAAAATTTAAATGAACTCAAAGGCAAGATATAGCTTTTGAAAGCTTAAAAAATGCACTAACAAATCTTTGATCCAAGAAAGAAGTGACATTGACTAAGGATGCAAGTGAACATGCTGTAGCCGCAATTTTATCTCAAGAAGGTCATCCAATAATGTTCCTGTCGAGAAAATTAACGTCAGTTGACGCTAACTACTCAAATATTGAGAAAGAAGCGTTAGCATTTGTATGGAGCATAGAAAGAGCTCGGAATGTTTTGTTAGGACGAAAATTTTTGTTACAGTCAGATCTTTGTGATTTTCTTTTGTTTTGCAACTACTATAGGTTGAATGTCAATATGTATTGTTCGAGGTTGAAAATAGATTGGGTGACTTTTCTTTCTTTTAACCACAGAGAGAAATCATCATATCTTCTAGAATTTTAAAATGCTGCTATAAAACTCATGGCCTATGATTTCGACATCCTATACGTAAAATGGCACACTATTCTACACGTAGATGCGCTTTCCAAACTAAATTTTGACTGTGTTAAATTAAAATAAATTCAGAAAATAAAATACTGCACTGAGTTCAGAAGGACATGTTACTCCGAGATCGTCTCAGAATGAAAACCATACAAAATCCAATGTTAAGTAGAATTTTAGACAGAATAAAAAGAAACATAGAGAAATTGTTCAGTGGCGGAAAGACCCTACAAAGAATCAAGACATAGGTTAACTGTAGATTGTTATGGGACCTTACCCATAATAACATAATGGACCATTCCATACGCAATAAATGCTGCGCCTCAAGAGGAAGCAGGGAGTTCAGTCTGAAGTCTGGAGTGAGGTCAGAAGCGAGCGAGTCAGTTAGTCGAGTCAGAGGCAGTCCGAAACAGAGTCGCGTTCAGACAATTACTACTAAACCTGATTGTTCGTACTAACACTTTCTACTTCTCTGTATATATTCCTGTTTGTAATTTATCTGTGTTATTCCATACCTATGTTCGCGTTCTTCTTTATTGGTCCTACCATGGACTATAACAGAAATAAAGGCATAATATGCAATGAAGATATTAAATACCCCCATAAAGTTTAAGAAAACAAGTACTAAAAGTTGTACACGATGATGTACACTGCGGTATAACTCCGGCACAAATGAGATTAAAATGACAAGCGTGGTGGCCAGGTTATTCTTGAGATGTAGAAAACTATGTAAAAAGATGCCCGATATGTGCTGAAATAAAAAAAAATACTTTCAGTAAAACAAAATTCACTCGTGGCCTAATGAAAAAGAACCATAGTCTCGGATAAATATGGAGCATACCCATACGAAGGGCGTGGTGCTATTTTTTAATTTTAGTGGACTGATTCTCAGGATGGCCCGAAATAATTAAGGGTACTTACAGTAAAGCTACCACTGTAAAACATATTAAGAACAATCTTTTCAAGGAATGGGATGCCTAAAACTTTGGTCTCAAATAACGCGCCAGAATTTTGCGATGAAACTGTGTGCTTGCTGCTACAGTGTATTGGATCCGTCCCGCATAAAACACCACCTTACCACCCACAGTCGAATGGAATCGCAGAAAGAATGGTACAGACTATAAGAATGGAACTAAAAGCATTTTCCTCTTCTAATAATAATGTAAAGAATTACTTACCAAGATTACTGTTAAGATATAGGACAATTCCACATGCTGGCAAACTACAAAGTTCCTCTGAATTAACTGGTAGACAGATAAGATCTCCCATAACAATGTCATTTTCAACAAGTGAAAGTGCCTGGTGTAAAAGCAACACAAAGAAGGCGAACTTTGTTGTACAGAAAGAACACAACACAGCAATACTAACGAAAAATGGACAAAATGTACTGGCCCCTGCGGATCAATTCAAAAACAGAATGGAACTCGAGGATATAGAAATGGACGGAGAATCTGAAGGTAAAGAACATGAAGAAGAGGAGGGGACTAATGAATCCAGTAATGAAACGGAACAATCTATGGCTGTTAATGACCAGAAATCTGACATGGAGTCGGAAGAGGAAAATAAACACAGACCCAGGTCCCCTAAAAGAAGAAATCAAGAGACGCGCCAAGAAAGATACTTTAAATTCCCAAGAATAATTAGAAGTAGTCAAAGATCAACAAAAGGCATAAGGCCATTTCGGTTCAGGGAGCTATAATGTTGTATGTAAAAGCAATACGCCAGGGAGGATGCCAGTCTAACTAGGATCTGATGACCTGACAGCGTCTATTCCAGAGAGTACGCCTTTTCATAACACATTCAGTATTCGCTCTCGGTTTAATTTGGAGTACACAATAGTGTCTTGTTTCCAAATTGGCATATATTAAATTGTATCCTATACGGCTTGCATCATTATCATAATCAAAAACCTGTTATCGTACGATCACTGAAGTTAAGCAACGTCGATTATGGTAAGTAATTGGATGTAATATTGATTTACTGATAAAAGAACTACTAATTATCCCTTTAGCTGATGGATTCATACTTTTCTGAAGGTTATTTGCGCGTAAGGGAATATAACGAACCCAACTGGAATTGAAACTTAGCTCTCCGATTTCCAATTCCGTGCCTTTATCCGTTTCACCAGACGCACATCTAAATTTATAACACTTAGTATTCCTAATCGGTCACCAATCTAGGTATTGACCAAGCTCGACGTTGCTTAACTTTGTTTCATTGCGATATGGCCGTAAGCCATATAGAATAAAATTTAAAATATTTCAATTTAAAAACAACAGACGATTGTGTATTCAATGTTAAATTGAGAGCGTAAACTGAATTTATTCCAATATACATTCTCGCAAATTTTCTATCGTTTGATGTTTATACTAATGCGAAGAAACTGAAAGACAGCGATTTTAATAAGCGATAACGTATTCATTTCTCGATGTTTGTATTTAATAAAGGCAATTATGCATGGCAGACAATAAAATAGATTTGTGCAAAGAACTCTTGTATAGCAAGACTGGAATAGTTTAACAAGTTTGCTAACTGCAATTATTCTGATAAATCATGCTTTGGAAGTTTTTGGTGAAGTGAATACTTCGAAAAACACCAGAGACTTATAAACAACACCAAAAAAACATAATGCCAGATATTCAATTATAGAAAAGTAGAAATAAATAGGAGGTGGGGATTTAAGCTAAGCAATTATCTCAAATGTAACGTTTAAACTGTCTAACAGTAATGACAGCCTACCTCTTCTTCATCTGTTTTGTTACAGGAGATAAGCAATCGTCTTGTCCAGGTTACCCCACCCGGCCCACAAAAACTACTTTAACCTCTTTAACAAACAGATCTTAACATGGAAACCAGAAACCTTTACTTACGAATTTTTTTAGTGTACATCTCATAGAATATGACATGTGATCGTCCATCCAGAATTAATGAACTCTGGAAACACGATCAACAGCGAGTTTGTCAACAGCGGAAGTATATGAGTGGAGATTCAGGATATTGTTTTGTTTTGTAATCGGAACCCTCACCCTTTACATCACCAGCACATCCAATTATAAAGCATCTGGTATTTACAAGCGATCGCCTATGTAGGCAATAGCCAGTCTCGACACTCCTTGACTACGCTGATCGTACGGGAACCTATGTGTCAATATGATATCACAGTAAGTCTCACATATAAGGACAAATTATAGGCTATTTCTGTACAACATTGTAAATACTGGTCAAAGATTTTTACATATTTTGATACAGTGATTGGTTTTGGTCTAATATACCGACTCGATATGAAAGAGACGGAGCTAAAAATAGGTAAATAGAAAAAAAAACCCATGATAGTCCCATTTCCATACGTTTTACCACGAGTTCATGATAGGACAAAGAAAGTCCGCAAAATTTACAATTTTCAAGACTATCACAGTCCTTGCTATTCTCTTCCTCTCAAAATAGACGCATCGCCAACACACGCCTTTTCGTTTGCGTGTGTGTGTGTGTGCGCGCGCGCGTGCGTGCTTGTGCAATCAAAATTTCTCGGGCATCATATAGTTGGGCGGGGAAAAGATATCTTGGTCGGCCCGAGAATTGTTTTCGGCATTCCCTCACAACTATAAATTAAAGAGAGAAATAAAGACTGCTTGTTACTTAGTTCCTTAATTATTGCGCATGGACGTTATGTCCCTGAAAATGCTCCATAAATAATAGACTATTCTGTTTTCATAATGAAGAAAAAAGAAGCCGGTAAAGACATATCGGTGACGCTGTTTGGTTTAAAGGAAGGAACGATTAAAAAAAGAGAGTGAAGGCGATAACACACTGATGACGCCTGTTACAAAGAAAGGGAAAAACTTGTCAAGTACATGTACCGACTTAGTTTTTTTAAATAATGACCTGGACTTATGCCTGTTTGCAATAGTCTGGTTCCTTGTACCACGGTGACAGTCCAAGGTAGAACCAATAAAGAAGAACTCGAACACAGGTATGTAAACATAGATATATTACAAACATGAATATATACAGAGAAGTAGAAAGTGTTAGTATGAGCAATTAGGTTTAGCAGAGAGAACAATGTAGTCTCGACCAGTATCACTATTCCAATGTCTTGCAGTAATTGTCTGAACGCGACTCTGTTTCGGACTACCTCTGACTAGACTTGAACTACGGACTCGACTTGAACTACTGACTGACGATATTCAGTCACCCCCCACCATCACCACCACGAGATCGTCATGTGGCACAAGGCCTTTTTAACGTGGGATCTCCAAAATATGCCCATTGAACACGTATAAACGGGTTCTGGGCCGGTTTACCTCCCCGAAAGAGAGTCCTCCCTTCGGCGTAGCCTCCTTCGGGTTCCTCCCGCCCGAAGGAAGAGAGTTCAACCGATCAGCCGGTCAGAAAGTGAACGACTGACTGACGATATTCAGCCACCCCCCCACGAGGGTGTCATGCGGCACAAGGCCTTTTTAACGTGGGATCTCCGAGTTCGTGGGCTCGGCCAAAAATATGCCCTATGAACCCGTATGAACGGATTCAGGGTCGGTTTACCTCCCCGAAAGAGACTCCGCTCTTCGGCGTAGCCTCGTTCGGGTTCATCCCCGCCCAAAGGCAGAGAGTTCAACCGATCAGCCGATCAGCCGGTCGCCAGACTTCGGACTGAACTGCCTGCTATTCAGTCACCACCCCCACGAGGGTGTCATGTGGCACAAGGCCTTTTTAACGTGGTATCTCCGAGCCCGTGGGCTCGGCCAAAATATGGCCACTGAACCCGTATAAACGGGTTCTGGGCCGGTTTACCACCCCGAAAGAGAGTCCGCCCTTCGGCGTAGCCTCCTTCGGGTTCCTCCCGTCCGTAGGATGAGAGTACAACCGAACAGCCGGTCAAAACTTGAACGACTGACGGACTATATTTAGTCACCCCCCCCACGTGGGCGTCAGGTGGCACAAGGCCGGTTTAACGTGGGCACTCCGAGCCCGTGGGCTCGGCCAAAAGTATACCCATTGAACCCGTATGAACGGGTTCAGGGCCGGTCTACCTCCCCGAAGGAGATTACGCCCTTCAGCGTAGCCTCCTTCGAGTTCCTCCCGTCCGTAGGATGGGAGTATAACCGAAAAGTCGGTCAAAACTTGAGCGACTGACTGACTCTCTGCCTACTGCTGAGGCGCAGTATTTATCAAGTATGGAATAGTCCATTATTATTACGGGTAAGATTCCATAACACTGTTAATGCAATATTTGATTAAAGATGTTAAGCACAAATAATTAACGATGAAATAGAGGAATTTCTCCGGAGATTCTAAGTTCGGGGAACTCTCAAGGAATTTCTTTCATCATTAACTTAAGAAATGAAACTCATCAGAAAACGAAAATGGAAAACTGCGATATTTTCACGAGTATTTCTACCCAGAGTAAATCCATGACAGTTTCTTGGATTGCTAATTCTGAAAACTCACAACAACAAGCCTCGAAAACACTGGGTTGATTATATGTTGGATAGACTTTTGAAGTTTCAACCCTGTTTCATTTTTTTACTTGTTATTATCCTTTCCAGTTTTAAAAGTAAAGTGGATACACGTTTGGATATTGACAATTGAAGAGTTTTATTTGAAATAACCTTCTTTCCATTGAATATGGTTTGTTTATGTTGTAGTGGAAACCACCTATTCTATTGTTAATAGACTCTCCCACCTATAATAAGTAGGAGTAGTAGGAGTCGCTCAGGGGCGTTGGTCAGTCAGTCGATGTCGGACGACCGTTAGTCGGATATTAAAGTATCAGCCACCACAACTAGATTACTGCGTCATTGCCTATTATATCAAGTTCCTAACGTTTTGTACGTCGAATCTATTTTAGGACCGACTTAGTACAAATACAAGCCTCCACTGTGAAACCACTCTACAACACTTGACGACGAGGATTCGAACTCTACAACAGTTTACTAGTTATGAAATATGAATATGCATTACAGTCCATTGTAAGCTTCTATTGTACTAAACAGAGCAAACAAAAAAATATTTATATTACTGAAGCTAGGAATATTTAGTTCCCTTCTGTCTTTTAGAATTATATGTTCCCATAGTTTGTTTTTTTTGTTTTTTGTTTTTTTTGTTTTTTGTTTTTTTTTTTAGCAAAGATAAAACAGCATGATCGTGAGGCATAATAGATAGATAGATAGATAGATAGATAGATAGATAGATAGATAGGTGTTATGGTCCGGTAGAACCAATAAAGAAGAACTCGAACACAGGTATGGAATAACACAGATATATTACAAACAAGAATATATACAGAGAAGTAGAAAGTGTTAGTACGAACAATCAGGTTAAGTAGTAATTGTATGAACGCGACTCTGTTTCGGACTGCCTCTGACTCGACTGACTGACTCGCTCGCTCTGACTGACTGACAGATTCCTGACGGACTTCACTCCAGACTTCAGACTGAACGGTATTTAGTCACCCCACAACAAGGGCATCATGTGGCACAAGGTCGGTTTAACGTTGGATCTTTGAACCCGTATAAACGGGTTCAGGGTCGGTTTACCTCCACGAAAGAGACTCCGCCCTTCGGCGTAGCCTCGTTCGGGCCCCTCCCCGCCCGAATGCAGAGAGTTCAACCAATCAGCCGGTCGCCCGACTTCGAACTGAACGGTATTTTGTCACCCCTCCCCCACGAGGGCATCATGTGGCATAAGGCCGGTTTAACGTGGGATCTCCGAGTTCGTGGGCTCGGCCAAAAATATGCTCTTTGAACCCGTATGAACTGATTCAGCGTCGGTTTACCTCCCCGAAAGAGACTCCGCCCTTCGGCGTAGCCTCGTTCGGGTTCCTCCCCGCCCAAAGCCAGAGAGTTCAACTGATCAGCCGATCAGCCGGTCGCCAGACTTCGGACTGAACTGCCTGCTTCCAGGCGCAGTATTTATTACGTATGGAATAGTCCATTATGTTATTATGGATAACGTCCCATAACAATAAGGAACAGACATAGATAGATAGATAGATAGATAGATAGTGTTGAGGGGTTCTCCTCCTTTTTCCACAAATGGACTCACCTAGTATATCCATATGCTACGGCTACGTGAAGACCTGAGAGAGCAAGACCGAAGAGTCGAGTCGAGTCCAGAGTGACAGAGTAAAAGGTTGTAGGTAACCGGAAGAGTGAGGGTGAGGTAACAGCGTTGTAGGAATCACAGTGAGCGAATACGTAGACTCAGTAAGAAGTCATACAGCGATACTTCAATACCAAAGACTGTATATATATTTTGCTACTAACCCATATTCCTGGAACTACTAACCTGCTTTACCAGTTTGTATTATTACGTTAATACATTATTTTCCTATATTCATTCTTGGCGTTTGTTATTTATTGGTACCGGATTTCATCCCGGAATCCACAATAGATAGATAGATAGATAGATAGATAGATAATGAATAGACAGAGATAGATAGATAGATAATGAATAGACAGAGATAGATAGAAAGAGTTAGATAGATAGATAATGAATAGACATAAATAGATAGATAGATAGATAGATAGATAGATAGATAGATAGAAAGAAACGGACTGAGATAGATAGATAAGTAGATACATAGATAGATATACTTCCTTTGTGTTCAAGTTTGTTGAGCAATTTTCACATCCAGAAACTCATTCAGAATTCTCATATGGGATGCCAAAAATAAAAATTATTTTTAGGCATTTAATCAGGTTTTTGAAAGTAGATGACAAGAACTCTTCACTGTCCACTATCCCATATATATATATATATATATATATATATATATATATATATATATATATATATACTGGATTCTGATCTAAGGAATTGGTAGTAAAGAAAATGAAAAAAGGTTATAAACGTTTGTATCTAGCCAACCATAAGGAGCCCCAGTTAACAGACATCCAGAGTCCGTTTTTCTTTATCCTGCCTTCATTAATATTTACAAAAACAAGCCACGGCCGCTTGATACTCGTGTGATTTCGTCTGAAATTCCAATCCCATCAAATTGCGTGTACGTATGCTAGGCTATATGGTAACTTTACTCGTATTTCCCTGGTGATGAATGCATGCAAATCGTCTCAATCTCTTAGCTTACAGACACTGACACCCCCGTATATACATACATTCCACAAGACGCTTCATATAAATTGGAATAGTACGATGTTCTCACAAATGATCCACCATTCTACGAAATATTTGTACCTTTCTTCACCTAACCATTTCATCTGTTTCTCACTTACCATGGACTTTCTTTTCTGTCTTCTTTTCACTTGTTCGTAACTGTCAACACAGGCTTGGTTTTTACCTCACGTCCCTTTCATTACATTCACCCAATCAAACGCTTTCCAATTTACATTACCTCTAACAAACTGCTGCTTTTTCTTCTTTGTCTTTATTCCCTTGAATTTACAACCTCTCTCCTCTTTTCTGTGTGTATGTGTTTACATAAGATGAATGCAGACTTTTTTCTCGCAACCACGTTCCGTTTTTATTGTTTTATTTTATTTAAGGACGATATTTTCAGGCCTAATACAGTGAACAGCAATAGATGATGCAATAAGCATAACAAAAAAAGGAAATCTAAACAGTCCTGCGTGTCCACTGAACATCAGTTATTTATACTTCATTCTGTTTCTGTCGTACAAAATGTTATCATATTTGAAATATAACCGTAACAATGACGCAATTATTTACGTAGCGATCGGCACTTCTGACGAGGATTAGAATATCAGTAACACTTTTAAAAACGTATATATATATATATATATATATATATATATATATATATACGTTGTATATTTAGGCAACAATCCTTCGTTTATGCATATTTAATTAAAAACGACAGACAAGGTACTACGTTTAAGCTTATTATTCAATTTTTCTTGTGTTCGAACAAGAGCTTTCTTTTCTGGACAAAGAGTGTGTAAAAACTGCCCAAATGTTTTAGAGTTCCGAGCACTTTCGGCTATAACTTTAGCCATTATCAAGGATGATTCGATTTTTCAGCTTAATTGAGTGAGTGCGTTCTGTGTATGTCTTAGTGTGTGGTAGGGATGTTTTTAAATTTCCGAATACGGTTAGAAAATTGTGGCTTTGTTCGTGGTTAATATTGTTAAGAGCTGACCTTTTCTTTTTTATTATTAAAGCTTCCATTATTTTTACTCTTTTTTTTCAGGTGGATGCAGTTAATATATTTGTGTTTTCTACTAGTATGTTTCTAATGGAGTCTGGTAAATCTGTGTGTGTGTGTTTAAATGGGTTCTAATGGAGCTGTGATAAGATAGGTGTAACGTAAGACGTCTGGATAAGCATGTGGTTGTGTAACCGATGTAATTATTTATGAGTCCAATTTGATCAGGAACACAGTTCCTTAAAGGGCATTTGAACTCATAGATATAATGCTCGTTCTTTGTAATTTTGACAGCTGATGTGTTGTTATTTTTGAGGATAAGATTAGCTGTCTTAATTTTTTTATAATAGATAATTAATTTGATTTTTTTTTATTCGGGTGAATTGGAGTGGTATATTTCTTTATAATATGTCTTAGTGCCTTAAATTAAAGAAAAAGCTTAACCGTAGTACCTTGTCTTTCGAAGAGAGAAAAAACAACCAACGTTTTTGATTATAATGTGGATTTTTATATATATCTTCATCAGGCGAAGAATGCTTCTTTCCATATATTATTTAAAGGAATTAATTTTTTTCTTCCTATGTTAAATCTTTTAACCATTGTTTTTTGTGTGTAGTAGTAGTAGTAGTAGTAGTCATCTGAATCCATCTTGGACTGACCAAAAAATATTCCTTTGCTTGAGGGGTAATAAAACAATTAAATTTGGTTAGAGAAATGGAAAAAGAATGGAGAATGTATTTGTTCTTATCTTTTTTTTATGTCTCTGTGTATCTTTTCATTCCTTTCTCTATTCTTGTGCATTGTGTGTGCATGTGTTTTTTGCAAGTATGTGTATATATATTCTTTTTTTCCATACATATATATTGTCATCGTGTATCTTTTCGTGGTGTATTTTTTCTTCTATTATTGTGTGTTATGCCTATGTGTGTTTTCCAGTATATCTATATATATTTTTCTCCATGCATATATATTGTATTATTAAAATGAAACCTATATAGTATAGATACACTTTGTATGGTGTGTAGGGTCCGTGTATTTTTATGAGTGTGGGCTATGATTTCTTTAGTGACGGCTTACACTTGCCAATAAATTTTTTCTTGTACTTGGAGGCAAAAATAATCGTTTGTTTGATATATTGGCATAATTTTAAGTTGCCTTAGTTGCATCTATGGATGTGTTGTGACACAAGGAGTTTTCTGTTGTCTTATAATTTAATGTTGCTTTCGTGTAGGGAGACTCTGTTGTTTATACAAACTAAGATGAGAGTACGGGAATTTTTTTCCCTTCCTCACACCACATACCATTCTACTTCCGCATTGTTGCCTCACCCCTCCCTTTCTGCAACACTTCCGGTTGTGCGCACATAAAATAAGCCTATAAAGTATTAGGGAATTAGCTGACATCCACTGCCTAACGAGACCTTTCTAGTTGAAACCGTGGTAATGGGTGTGTAAGTGATTTCTAACTTTTTAATATATATATATGTGCGTGTGTGTTGAGGAATCGAAGAGCTGAGTTCGAATTCCAGTCGAATCCATTACATTCACATACGTGCTCTACCCTTGAGAAAGGTATGAATCCTCTTCTTCTCCCTCCAGCTCTGGGTAAATAGAAGGACATACCGGGTTCTATAGCCTTGGATGGCAACCGATCTAGGAGATGGACAACTCTGAATTCAAAACCTGCGGAGGTTCGTTTGGGGATCTTGTGGCACATAGTGCAGCAGGTCTCTGTATTCGGCCCTTCAAAAAGTGTGGGTGGTTCTTCCCAGAGCCTTCACTAATATAATTAAATCATATGTGCTGGTGTCTGGGTTGTCGCTTCCCTGTGCTGCTTCACCCTCATCTGTCGAATACGATGGCAAAGTCCACCATATATATATTATAACTTTTGTTGCAACCTAGGCAAGGTTACTGAATAGAATAATCACACGAAGTTTGGTAATGAACGATAATACTTAGGACAAGATTTGCCAGCGGTGCGTAGAATTAGTCAACTGCTAGAAGTGAGTCAAGTGAATTTCACAATGCATTTCCAACTGCATGATACCTACCAACCGCCCCACATGGTCAGATGTGGCGCAAGGCCGAATTTAAAGTGTAATATCCGAGGCTGTAAATTCGGACAAAAATTCCCCATAGACCCCATATAAAACGGTGTCGGGTAGCTGTTTCCCGAGACGAGACTTTGTCCTTTGACATAGCCTAGTCTTCTACGGCCGGAGGCATAGTGTTTGACTAGCATAGCTGGAGTCAAATCTCCGACTGCAGACCAACATACAGTATTTACCACTGTATTTATGTCAATGGGGGCATATCCATTATCGTCCGTAGATATGCTACAACATCGCATTTCGCATCGGTTTGATAGATAAGCGTCTTCAGATCGAAATGAAAACCAAACCTGTGTGTAAAGAGCATGCGTTGGAATTTTTCAGGAAAGGGTAATAAATTACCTTATCAGATCCAACGACCAGAATGTGTTTTTTACATTTTATTATTAATACTGTTATTATAGTTATATACTCACACATAATATCTCAGTTACTTACAGTGTCGGGGAACAAACTGTTATGGGACCTTACCCATAATAATAATAATGGTCTATTCCATACTTAATAAATACTGCACCTCAGGAGTAGGCAAGGACTCAGTCGACTCAGTACTTTCTGAGCGACTGTTCGGTTATACTCTCTTCCTACGAACGGGAGGAACCCGAAGAAGGCTACGCCGAAGGGCGGAGTCTCCTTCGGGGAGGTAGACCGGCCCTGAACCCATTTATACGGGTTCAATGGGCATATTTTTGGCTGAGCCCACGGGCTCGGAAAGCCCACGTTAAAAAGGCCTTGTGCCACATGACAACCTCGAGGGTTGGTGACTGAATATCGTCAGTCGAGTCAGTAGTTCAAGTCGAGTCAAGAGTCGAGTCAGAGGCAGTCCGAAACAGAGTCGCGTTCAGACAATTACTGCAAGACATTGGAATAGTGATACTGGTCGAGACTACATTGTTCTCCCAACTAAACCTGATTGTTCGTACAAACACTTTCTACTTCTCTGTATATATTCCTGTTTGTAATATATCTGTGTTATTCCATACCTGTGTTCGAGTTCTTCTTTATTTGTTCTACCTTGGACTATCATCGTGGTACAAGGAACCGGACCATAACACAAATATTTTTGCACATAAACATTTTTAATTTATTGTATTTCCAACTAATGAATAAACATTCCTTTCATATAATTAACTCTACACAGATGTATCATAACTAAATATACATAGGAAACAGATAAAATTTGATTTAATAGAAATAAATCCGATTTATCCATTTTAATGGGTGAAAAAAGTATTCGTACAATGCAAATTTCATATTTTAAAACTTTTAAATTGCTTTAATACTTCATATTATTCAAGTGGAATATTCTAGAATGTTCCATTAATGTTATCAGTAGTTATTTTTAGCCTAAAAATACAAACATAACATTTTGTAATTGATATTCGTGCAAGAGGCTTTTCATCATGGCAAGGGGTAAAGAATTGACAAATTCGCAAAAAGAACTGATTGTTAAGCTCTGAAAAGAAGGTAAATGTTACAGGAAAATCTCAGACAACCCGAAATTCCATTTACTACTGTTAGTTCATTTATTGCAAGGTATTAAAAACTCAAAACTCTTGAAAACCGAAGAACAGGTGTTCCACGGAACATTTCTTCGATATTCGAAGAAATTAATGCGTCAAATTAAACAAAATTTAATGGTTACTCATCAAGGTTTGCAGGATGATTTGCTTTCATCACTAAACGAACAATAAGCAATGAGATTCATAGGAGCAGTCTAAAGTGATGCTCCTCCCAGAAAACTCCATTGCTATTGAAAAGATACAGAGATATCAGTTTGAAATTCATTCGTGAACATAGGGATAAGTAAAATCATATAGGGAAAGAGTATTATGAATAAGATCAAACCAGAATCGAGTATTCCTGGGTATAACGATAAACTACATCCAACAACAAGGCTTCTGATCAGAAGGCTTTGAGGGGCGTGGAATCACCTCTTAATTACTGGTGTTCCTAGGTCCACCCTGACTCTGGGTAGTAGTACCTGTTAGGGTCCCAACTATGGGCAAATAGTTAACCCCTAAACTGGAGTCAAAACTATGAAAGTGTAAAAATCGGTTTTAATACCAGTAATAAATTATTGTAAAATTATTACTAGCAATGAATCTTTGAAGGAAAAAATATTACCAGCAATAAATCTTTGAAAAAAGAAATATTAACACCAATACATTTTTGAAAAAAAAGATATTACAGGCAATACATTTTGGGGGAAAACATTAGCAGAAATACATTTTTGAAAAATATTACTAGCAATAAAATGTCGGCATTAAATAACACATTAAGATTGATATGCCGTAAAACGAAACCAAAATTGAGTTGTTTGGACGTAATTCTAGAATTCATACATGCAGAAAAGATGGAAATTCCTTAAAAGAAAAAAGAACACCGTTCCAACAGTAAAATATTGTTATGTTTTGTTTCTGCAAAAGGTATCGGTAACATCTCAGCAATATATGGTAGAATGAATACAGCAGCATATCAATAATTTGGAAGCAAATTAAATGATTTCGGTTGAAAATCTTGAACTTTCTCCTGACTAGATTTTCCAAGATAATGATCCTAAGCGCATTGCAAAATCTACAAAGAAATAGCTTGCTAATAATAATGTAAATATCCTGAAATGGTCAAGACAGTCCCCAGAATTAAACCCAATCGAGAATTTGTGGCGTTATTTGAAAATTCATACCCAATCGAGAGCTCCACCAAACAGCCCAGATCTGAAGATCATATGCGAAGAAGAATGGAAAAAGAATTCCAAATAAAATTTGAAAATCATTAATAGAGAAATATCAGTTACTGAAAGCTTGGATGTGTGGGTGATGTAACAAATAACGGCTCGAAATTTGAAATCGAAAAGCAGAGTTCTAATTCCAGCCGGGTTCATTATATTTTCTTACAAGCAAATATCTGTGATAAAGATATGATTCAACTACTTCTCCCTCAGCTATGGGTCAATTAGTACGACTTTTATCAGTATTATCTTAAAAAGATTTTACAATCTAAAAAATCATTTCTGTCTTTAATTGGCCTATAAAAGGTTGATAGGTCGTAAAAATATATTAATTAATAAAAACACTGCCAATTGTTAAAAAAAACATTCCTTGGGTTTCAGTCTTTGATTTTTTTTTTCTTAATCATTTCATCCCAAGCAAATTGATAATGCCACTAAGACGCAAGGGGCTACTGGGTGTAAGAAAGAATGAAAAGACTTTAGAAAGAACTGGAAAGCCAATTGTATACAGGAAACGGTTGATGAACCACTATCCCTGTATATAAACCATGAAGGAGTGTAAACCGGGCGTGTCTGCCCATCTTGATTTTTTTGCAAAATTGAATTCTACTGTAAATGCTATCGGAATGGCTTTAGTCTTGTAATGATTCCGAGGATTTTCCTTATCTTTTTGTCATTCTTAACCTCCTTTGAAAAGAATGGAATATCTGGACTGTCTTTCTCACAATTATTTATTGCCCCAGTTTTAGAAGTTATTTATTGTCCGAGATAAACACTGATTGGTGGTCCTTGAAACGCATTCTCCTTTGAAAAGAATGAAATAATATCTGGGCTCGTCTCTTTCAGAAACAGCCAGAAAGAAAGCGTAAACACTTGTAAGAAACGTCATGTGTAGTTCATTACGCCTGCTTCTCCGTTGTCTCAATCTTTCCCCTCCTTCAACAACAATTTAAAGTTCAATTTACCTCCCCACTTCAAGCTCGCTTCTGTCTGTTCGCTCACAACCAAGCAACAAGATCAAATGACATTTCATTATCACAGGCACCAGCTTTGTTTGATTCACAACGTAAACGCAGTCTGTAAGTGCGTTGTTACATCTGATTGGTTGTTGATAAGCTTTCGTCTTTTTTTTCTGTCTGTGTGGGTGTGTTTTCGGTTATATCTCATGCGTGTGTGAAACAATACAGCACGACTTCGATTCCCTGACGTTTTTTCTTTGTTGTTGCTAATTTAAACAACTTCTGTCTTGCAAAAAGCCGAAGAGTTGTCAAAGCCTTACACACAGTTCTGGTTTCATTTAAAACAGAGCTTTTCAGGTGATCTTTTATATTACAGGTAGAGTTTATTAATCAGACGCACCAAAACGTCCATTCACTCTGATTATTACACATAATAGCGACACAGCAACTTCTATAGAAATAAGTCAAAGATTAATCATGGTTACATTTTTAGCACCAACTAAATTTGAAGTTGATAAAAACCAGACGCTATGGAAAAATGTATTAGGTTGGTGCAAAAATAATGACGTAATAATGTCGTTTTTTGACATATTTTTAACGTCAAAAAACGACATTATTACGTCATTATTTTTGCACCAACCTAATACCAGGAGCGATGGTTGCACGGACTTTTGCTGCTAATCTTTGTGAGCAGAAAAAAAATGTCAAAATAGAAGAAGCGGTCGTATCCGCTAGTTTTCTAGCATGTGACACTGTTTATCTAAATTTGATCAAATGAACGAATAGTTTATTTCCACGGTTGAAGGTTGCACGGACACATTTTTGAGTTTTCGCAGTCTCCTAGCACGTACTTCTGACACTACCAGTTTGTCAAAATTTGATCCACTGTGTAAATATTTCAATTTTGATTTAGAAAGATTTCTTTCTAAGATCTATCTACACGCCCACTCAAGCGGGATGTAGGATAAGAAGCCCACACATACATAGAACTAGTGACAAATTTAGAAGAGTCCCCGCGGCACTTACGTATCTAAGGACAGCTCAGGTGCTTAGGATTAGTACGAGTGCCTCCCGAATAAGTAGTATTGCCTGGAAGGACTCAGCCCTAAGATCTATTTTATAACATTAACTTAAGTAATGGCTTCTAGGTTAGTTGAAAATACTTTATCTATCTATCTATCTATGGCTGTATATATGTGTCTATATATATATATATATATATATATATATATATATATATATATATATATATATATTTACAGCCATAGATAGATATCTATGATATTTACGAGCGCGTCAATAACGGCAAACGCGTTCAAGAAACTTTCATTGCAGATAGATTTTATTTAAAGGAACAATTAGCTTATCTTCATACCCTGCCCGGTGGCAAACGCTGCTGGCGGCACCAGGGGTGGCGGTCCCGCCATAGCCACCGAAACCGTGATATCACCCCTGGTTGGCGGCTGATGAAGACAGGGTATCGCACGTGCTAACACACGTTGTATATTAAAAAAAAAATATCTATCTATGGCTGCATATATGTGTCTATATATATATATATATATATATATATATATATATATATATATATATATATATATATAATTAAATTGGGTTTATTATATTTTATTAGTAGTCTAAATACCAATCATTATAACAGTCAGGATGGAGTCTCTATTTAAGCCACCAATCTGCGGCTGTACCATCAAAAATAAATGATTTAGAATAGAATTAATGATAAATACCTGAAAATCCTGCCAAAGGGCATGAATTTTTTATATACACACACACACACACACACACACACACATATATATATATATATATATATATATATATATATGTATGTGTGTGTGCATGTGTAGGTGATTTTTTTAATCGATTTCACCCCAAGCAAGACAGTAAAGTCATTAAGACACAAGAGGATAATAGATGTGGAATAATTATAAATGAGAAACTTTAATAAGGTCCAAAAATAAAAGAAGCGTTATCAGGAGGGCAGGAGAAATCAACTGACATTGCATATATATATATATATATATATATATATATATATATATATATATATATACTAGCCAAAGTATCAGGGTGTACATAGCTGCAATTGTATAGCGGCATCCCCTGTATACCGACACACCACTGTCTAGAAATATCTTCCTGTGTCCTCGCTTGCATCCATCATCCGTTGATATACTATGTTATTCCCCTCTCATCTTTTTTACGGTATGTCCTCCGTAAGTGATTGATCGTTCTTAGTAAAGGAATTCATCGATAAACGATGTGTGGTCGTTGCTCAGATTTAAATTGTTTCAATGTTTTAGATATTCAGTAAATTTCCTATGGCGGTAATAACTTTCAAATAGTGTGGAATTGTTCACAAATCTAGTAAGAAAACAAAAACAGGATGAAGTGTCAGAGCTTGATTCAACTGCAAGTGCAAACGCATGAACGCCCTTCTTCTTCGCACATTTACTGTCAAGCTGAGGTTAATAAGAGGTACTTCGGGAAATTTTCCCTTTTAACGCTTCAGTAATCTTTATCAAACAATCTTTGCATCAAGTGACGGCTCTAATACCTCCGCTTTAAGAGGAATTTTGTATTACGAACTGTGTTTCTATCATGTACACTTCGTTGACCGTGAATAATGCATAGTTACGCCTTTTGTATGAGCTTCAATTCGAATGTCGTGCAATTGAAGCAGAAAAATACATTCGGTATTGAGGATTTTTAAAAATTACGCTTCACAGATTAGTTACATTAATATCATGGCAAACCAAATATCATGAATGATAAACGCTTGAAATAAATTTGAATCAATAAACGCAAGACATTCTACAGGGTGCTTTAGGGAAATTGTCTAAATTATACAAAAATGAAAATAACACTGATATCTAATTTTAAAATATATATTTACCAAAATTGCCATTGTCTTCAACCAAGGCCTCCAGACGACTTCACAATCTCCTACAACTGATCTGGTTACCGCCTCAAGGCATTAGAGTCAAGTTAGTCTTGTCATTTAACGTATATCTCAGAAACAGAAATAAATGTTTGTATGTTTTTTGGGGGTTTGTTTAGCTGTGCTCCACCTGGTCGTAATATACAATTATCTGAAATGAAAAAATTAAATCACACTTCGTGCAAAATGTTCGATCTCAATTCCTCAATGAAATCATTTTAGACGATTAGAGTCTTGTAACTGATCTCTTTTCTAACCTACCAGATGAATGGAGAAGAAAATAGGCATGCAACTTTAAAACCCTCAGTAACCAAGCTAGTATAGTTTTATCATCACCGTTTAGACCACATGTTTTCTGCAGTCATAACAGATCTCAATTAAAATTCATATATACAACCGATTGCTAAAGATGCTGCGAAAATGGTCAGCTGATTCTATCGCACCAGAAAGTATCTTACTCATTCTGCCATGTTCTACTTCATTTTACAAGAATCCATTTAGATCAAAGTTGTGGTATTCTTACCATATCTGGGCTGGAGCTGCTCAATCCTCGATTTTCACCGTGAATTGCGTATTGTGGAAGTTTGAGTATTGTCTCTAAACCAGCGACTCTCAACGTAGGCCGTTAGACAAGAAATATTTTAAATGGGTCTGGAGACACCAAGAGCAGTGTCGTCATTAGTCTAGATTTATATTTTCTACTATATTTTGCTTATGTAAATAAAATATATTTCCTGTTACTTGGAATTTCTATTTTTTCTTATGTGGGCCTGAAATCTTTTTGATAGGATTTTTTTTTTTTGATACTGTGTCGCCCATAAGGAAGAAAAGTATGAGAAACTCTGCTCTAAAGTAGGAGTTTTGTGGTTTTAATACTATTGTATAAGACTAAAATTATACCGATTTTTCCATCAGTTTTTCGTAATATTTTCTTACAAATAATAAAAATTATTTTCACTGTTATTGTTTTGTACCTTGTCGAGCTGATTTTGGTAAAATGAATAACGACAAAGATAGACAATTTTATCACAAGTCAATATGGATAAAAAAAAATTAAACAAACTAAAAGCAGGCTAGTCATTCAAAAAATTACTTATCAAAGAAGTCTTACTTTTAAACTGACATGAAGTGGCTTCCCTCTGTCTTTTCTACAAATACTTTCATGTTAACTCTTGTGATGAGATTTTTCCATGATGCTCTGACTTCATGAATTTAAGCGCGCTACTAGATTGGCAACTAGGTCTCACCGTTTTAATGTTGAACCAGTTGTAAACGACAATTTTACCCTAACAGTGGTCTTTTTCGTCTGTGTAATTCTTTTTCGATTTCTTACTTCCCTGATAACTACAGACTTCAAAAATTTAAATGCAATGTCAATCGCCATTTTCTTGAATCTTTAATTTTTGTCCTTTCATCAATCCTCTGCAGTAAAATATTCTCATCCTTTTTCACACCTGTAAACATCTGCGTGCGGCGGACTGGTCAACTACATTTTTGCTTTCGTGTTTCACGTAGTCGACTGATGCCTACATCTTGATGGGGCATTATTCCTGAATGGCAGTTAGAACGATGCTCTGATCTCTTCATAGCTACTTCTTCAAAGTTCTTGAATGGAATGTTGACGCAAGAAAGGTTGCTCTTCAGTTTATCTTTATACCTTAGCCAAGGTCTACCAAAATTTTTATGACCACTATCGAGTTCACTGTAAAAAAGAACTTTTGGTATGCTATCATCACTCATCCTCATATATATCACTTTCTAATTGTAACTGTAACAAAAGTATAGCATTATGTAAGGTTTCAAATATTCAATGCTATTTAAGTACTGTGTGTCGGCATCTTTTTAAAGAAGATTTCAAAGAACAAAAGAAGAAACAGTGTATGTTTAGTTAATATTCAAATAAAATTTATATCAGCGTGAAATTGAGTAACATATCGTATTAAGAAAGAAATCTAATGTCTAATAATCTTATTTATAATCTGCTTTACTTGGTAGATAATCTTTTTTTTCAGAAGTAATACCAAATATCCTTTCAATTTCGAGTTAATATTTTTTCATTTTTTAAACTTGAAAATTTTAGGCGTTGCTAACTGCTATGTTTGCTTTTACTTCAGTTTCAGTGGATTGATTTTTCTATCCGGTCCAGTGCAGATGTTAAATATAAAAATAAATTATCACATCCTCTATTATTCTATGAAATCAGGCTTATTTATTTTCAACTTTTCTGGCACATTAACGCAGGTTCATTTTTTTAATTTTTAATTTTTTTTATTTTAGAAAAATCAATATTGCATTCGATGTGAAAAAACTGCGGTTTGATGACGCCAAAAATTTATAGCATTTACAAATTTTTGATCATTTAATTTTAAAGATCGTCTGAAAAAATGTACAGCAATACCTAATTTCTTCGGGTTTTTACTTACATACTGCATTCAAATCAGAATCCCCACAAACAAAAATGATTTTTTTTTACTGTATTCGATAAGTAAAAACAGTGTAAAAATAATTGTAAAAGATTACCAAAAAGGCTAGTCAATGAATAAATCTTGTTATATCATTTGTTAGATCATTATTAATTTAAAAAAAAAAAAAAAAAAGGTAACAGTGTATCTAACAGCATTATACTGCTGGGCACAAATTACAAGACAAAATGTTTTAGATTTGCTTTTTATTGAAAATCACACTAAACGACTGCACTGTATAACATATTACATCATAATATAGCTGAATTGTTCAGTACAATTTTCCTTTGAAGTAAATGAAGGTCATATTTGATAGAACAATGACTTTGCAATAATGTCCTTGTGCCATGTATGTCGTACATATACTATTTGTAAAATTTCAGTAAATTATAAATTTTACAAGGCTTTCACTGATCATCGGAATGAAATTTCAACGCTACTATTTTGAACCTAAACTTAATCTTTAAACTCGTTTCCTCAAAAAATGGTAATGATTTAAAAAAAAACTATTTTTTTTCTTTATTATATAAAACCCCAACTTTCCAACTGAGTGCAATACGACTGTTCCAAAATCGACTTGCCCTACTGGCACATTAGTTTTTCCTCAGCACCATTAGAGCCAGTCTATGGTTTTTAATAAACTTCTGCTCAGAAGAACTCAGTTACATTTTTCTTTTGGAGGGGGGTATTCAATCTTGCTTGGAAAAAGACTCCCTTGGTATAATTCGATCTTAGTTCTTCTGGTCGGATCGGTAATATTGAACCCATTCTTGCTCCCGTCTATAACTGATAAAATTTAAGTAAATTAAGTTTAAAATAATATCATTTTTATATTCATTCGGGGATAGTTTTTTTATAAGACGCCTGCATGAGAATGATTGTTTATGAATGTAATCTTACAAAACCTTGCATGTGAGTTTTATATGACTATATTGCCACCATTTTTATACACACAGCAATATTTGCATAGTGTGGCGCTTTCTTTAGATGTGTTTAGAATATTTGCAAGACTCTCTTTACAAATTGGTTCGCTTCTCCTAGAGTGATCGATAATATTACTGAGAGTCAGACCAAAATAAGTTTTATTAATATATTTCATGCTGTTGAGCTATGATCATCAAATTAGTCTGGTAGACTATTAGAAGTGGGTATTTTCTCCAGCACCCGTATCGCTACCGAATGGGACACACGGTTAGTTTAAACTCGGTTTAACGACAATACCGTGGAGAAATTAGCCACGCCTCCTCGAAGCTTCTACTTTTGAGGGACGCCTCAGGCGATGAGCAATATACCCAACCCCCTCCAGAAGAAGGGGTAATGCCTGAAGGAGGCTCCCCACCTTGGGCGCGGGCTTAATATTATTTGAGCCTCCCCAAACCAAAAGGCCGAGGAACTAATTATCCAGTTTAGATAACTGATCTCAAGAGAAAATTAGCAGGTTTTTGATACAAGGTGCTGCCAATGACGTTCTCATTTTGGCTTAACAATGTTATTGGCAGAATAAAAAATAAGCTGAATAAATGGTTCAATGTTCTGGCAGCTAATTTTATTTTTCTCCACTTTTTCTTTTCGAAATCAGTTATTTTACGCAGGCTCAGTATGTAGTCAGCTGACAATATATGCTGATGTACACTACATGATCTTCGTTGTGCTTTTTTTTATTTCTTTCCATCACATTATTTTCATAATTACTTCTACATATGCAAAATAACAATTGACGTCTACATAGGAACACTGTCGACATGTTAATAGAGGCCACGAAAGACGATAAATATGGATTCAATATAGCCTTTCCACTTCATGTCAGCTGAGAACGTTAGCCCGAGAAGACGCAACGGGTCACGTTTTCTGGAGGTTAGCATCAGCCATCCTCATGGAAGACAGAGACGGTCTCTTAGGTCATTCATGGAGAGCATTTTAGTTTTAGAGGCTTTAAAATTATCAAGCCATCTTTCGCCCTAGTTAACAATTATTACAGAATATTTTTAAAAAATGAAAGAATTTCAGAAATATATTAATTACGTAAAAGTATGCCCCGGTTTTATCAGAGATAAATATTTGTCAAAAGAAATATTTATTCCTTTGAGGAGCTATTTATGCACTTTGGGGGTTAGACTAAAATTGGAATCTTAACTTCCATTGCGTCATACGTTCTATGATAACGGAGTTAGATTTGCAGAAAAAAATGAGCATTAATAACTAAAATGATCAATTTGCATCACTTTTACTAATGCTAAAGTAGTGATAACTTCCGCTATCATCCGGTTCACACTTCTTCCCGGTCTTTTGAACAAGCGTAGAGTTTTATCCCTTGTTTCATGTTTAAGATTGGGTGTCCAGTTCCTTTTAAAGTCTACTTCAATTCTGTACTTCTAACGCCTCTGCTTAAATTCTGAAATAGTATTTTTCTATTTGTTTTTCCTCAATAGTAACGCACACCTCCATATTGTGTTGAACAGGAGTACATGTTTAGACCTTGTTTCCTGCTTAGGATTGGGTTTTCGGGTTCTTTCTAAAATCTACTTCAGCTCTATACTTCTAACATCTCCGACTGGACTCTGAAATTATATATTCTTTCTTTTCAATAAGAGTAGATAGGTTCGCCTATCGTCCGGTTCAACCGTCTTTTGAACAGGATTTCTTTTGGCGCCTGCTGGCTGCATTCAGTTTTAATGTGGTTTGCAGTTGTGTTTCTTTTCTTTTTCTTTTTCATGAAACCGTCATTTGTTTTGTTTTGTTTTTTTATTTTTTATTTTTATTTTTTTTATTTATTTATTTATTTATTTTTTTTTTTTTGGTTGTTGCTTTTTTTTTTCTATGTTTATTCTCCTCCCGGCATTTTGAACTTGAGTAGATGTCAATACTTTGTTCTTTGTTTAGGATTGAGTTTCCGGTTCCTTCTTAAATCTTTGCATTCTCTTGAACTCCCAGTAACCCCTTGCATCTTAGTAACATTATCGCCAAGCTTGGAGTGAATTGATTTAAAAATAAATTAAAATACGACGATTTACTTCCAGGAGTTGTATCTGCGACCCTTGATTACCGTAATGCAAATATTCGCATTCACTGGCTCCAGTACAAGGAGAGATAAACACCTGAGAATAAGGCATGCAAAAATATTATAAGACAAGTAATAAATAGAATTAACTGCTTTTATTGATGAAAGAATAATCAATTTGCATAAAATTAATTTATATATTTAGGACTACTAAAGGTCGTAATCAGTATTGATGTCTCCGATTTGTATAAATTACAGTTTCATTGCAACGTGAAATACAGGAATTGAGCTTAAAAATTGTTTCTTAAGTAATTATCTGCTATCCCTCTGACAGACCGTCAAGGAAGAGTTAAAATTCCTTTGTATGTTAAGTGTCTCTGGTGAAAACGAACCAGATTCAATAATATACAATGTAACCCGGATATAAGAGAGTTGTCGGGACCGGAGAAGAAGTCTCTTATATCCGGGTTACAGTGTATAACTAACGTCCAGTTTCAGCGCACTACTTAAAACTCAATAATCGTACCTTCTTATAAACAATGAATCTATTCTTTATTTATTTTTTTTCGATATTCTGTAATAATTGTTCACTAGGGCGAAAGATGGATTGATAATTTTAAAGCCTCTAAAACTAAAATGCTCTCCATGAATAACCTAAGAGACCGTCTCTGTCTTCCATGAGGATGGCTGATGCTAACCTCCAGAAAACGTGACCCGTTGCGTCTTCTCGGGCTAACGTTCTCAGCTGACATGAAGTGGAAAGGCTATATTGAATCCATTGCTAGGTCAGCTGCTAAAAATGTTGGTTGTCGGTATTGTGTGAGAGAATTTTTATCTCCAGAAACTATCTATGTCTACCATTCTCTTTTGCTTAGAATATTGCTGCCACATATAACCCAGTGCTCTTGCTATTTATCTAGAGCTCCTTGATAAAATCCGAAGAGAATCAGCAATATTATTGATCCTCATCTGACGTCTCAGCTTCTGTCACTTTTCTACCGACGTAAGGTTACTTCCCTGTGCCTTTTCTATAAATACTTTCATGGTAATTGTTCCGATGAACTCTTCACTATGGTACCTAAACTCTTTGAATTTAAGCTCAGTACTAGACTAGACTAGTCGAGATCACATCAATTTACAGTTTAATTGGCTAGATGTAACCATAAGTTCTATACTAACATTTTCTCGCACTTCTCGCCTGTGAAACTTTTTTCCAGCTGCATGCTTTCCAGACAATTTAAATATTCAGTAAGTTAACTGAAATGTCAATCGCTATCTACTGTCCTTCTGATTACTCTTTTTGTTCTCGCTCATTAGTAATGTTACTGTTTTCTATTTTTTCCATACCCAGTAATTCTTTGCGTCTTAGTGGCTTTACTGCCTTGCATGGGGAAAACTCAATAAAAACATTCCCATGGCCGGGACGTGTAAGCAAGAAAGAAGTCTAAAAGAATAATGACAACATATAAAGAACACTTATACTCAGAATCAAGAAACAACTGCTAAGATTCCTTGGACATGCAATGAGGAAGTAGGGTTTGGAAAACTTAACACTCACGGGACATTTTGAGAGTAAGAAAGATAAAAGAAGATAGCGAGCCACTTACTTGACGAGCCTTTTTGAACAGATGGAAGAACGGGGCCAAGGGTCTTAGTAAAGGTAAAAAATTGCCGTGGAGAGCCATGATCAAATATGTCCTAAAGGGACGCGGCACATAGAAGAATAAGAATGGTTTCACATCGTTATTTCTTTCTTGCATAAACGAGTTTATTTGAGGGAGTGCTTGAGCTGGATCTTCAGTTTCACCTAATATGAAAAGCGGTATATAATTAAAGTTCCAAGCTAGTTAGACATTTAAGGAAACATAATGACTTATTATTATTATTATTATCATTATTATATATATATATATATATATATATATATATATATATATATATATATATATATATATATATATATATATATATATATACTCGGCTCTCCCGTCGAATTCGATGTACAAGTGTTAGGCAGATCAGTTCCTAGAAAACCGACAGCCCGACAACAGCAAATGAGATTTGATTATAGTGGTGAAGGTTTCGTGCAGGACCATCCACACTTTTTGAAGGGCCGAATACGGAGACCTGGTGCCCTATATGCCACAAGGTCCCCAAACGACCCTCCGCAGGTTTTGAATTCAGAGTTGTCATTCTCCTGGTCCAATTGCTATCCAAGCCTATAGAACCCAGTCTGTCCTGCTATTTACCCATAGCTGATGGGAGAAGAAGAGGATTCATACCCTTACCAAGGGTATCAATCCGAGATGCTAACCATTATTCTACTGTGACTCCTCATATATATATATATATATATATATATATATATATATATATATATATATATATATAAGTTGTAATAAATATCGATAATTGTAATAAATATCGATAGGAGTGGGTGTTGAAAAGTTATCAACTCCATCTGGAAGCGATTGAAAATCAAATTATTATTGTTGCTCATTTGGTCATATTTTGTAAAGCGGGCCAGGCTGAAATTTTTTCTCCTCCCTGTCTTGTAGATAGATAGATAGATATATAGATATATAGATAGATAGATTACTAGTACATTGATGAACAACTAAGAACATATTGAAGTATTTGGAAATTTATCGTGACAACCTTCGCTACAACGTGTTCAAATGAAAAGAGTGAAACATCAGTATCCTCTTCGTGATAACATCAAAATTGAGTCTTTAAGAAATTTTTTGATTGGGTGAAAAAACATAATTTTTTTTTTGATTGGATAAAAAATATAAATTGATTATAGATGGGCCATTCGCATGTGACTTATATGAAATCTGGAGAATTTTTTTAAATTGAAAGTTTTGAATCAATAAATTCCATTAAAACTAACAAAATTTGTGAAATGGTTCTTAATATATGAAATGTGATCATTTTGCCATCAAAAGTTATGAACAGTTTCAATGCTAAAAAAAAGTGTGGCTTTATTGACACCACAAACAGTTGCGAGGTACGTGATACCAGGGAAATTAAAATTTTCTATGCTTATATACCAATTCCTAAATCCTGTAAATGACAATGTAGAAATAAAGAATTTTTATCAGAAATATTTCTGTATGATTTCCAGTGCTTACACTGATTTTTGCAAAATATACTACATCAGAACATAAGGGTGAATTATTGGTCTTTTTTTTTTTTTTTTGACGTATGTGATAAAAATATCAAAATTTTCAAAATAAAACATATGCGTAGATGAAATTAAAATTTCAACATGAAGTTTTTCTTCTTTTTTTTTTTGTAATTTTAATAAGACCTTTTGGTCTCACTTTAATGAGATTATTCCAGATAACAGATTGTATTTAGATGAAGGAAAAGTTTGGTTTAAGAGGGTATTAGTTTTAGTGTTTATGCAACTTGCGTTTACACTGATAAAAAAAAGTATTTGCTTTATCCATAATAAATATTTCTTTTAAATGCTACATTTTGTTGTACTTAAATTTAAACATTTGCTAACTTTATCTTATTGCAGAAAAATAAACCAAAAGATTTGAATAGAAGTGAATGAAGGTATGTGAAGCCTAAAATTTATAAAACTTTTAATACTGTGGGCATAGTTTAAGCTAGAGTTAACGTCAATTTTCAGATAAAATTTTATAAACGGATGAGTTGGGGACTTCTCAAAATTACTGAGAAAGTTTTTTCTTTGACTGAAATGAGATTGTTGTTTTATGAGATAATGAAATTCTCATTATTTTTTGTAGCGAAACAATCCAACACATTTTCAAGGAATGTCATTATTTCTTGATGCTGTCAAAACTATTTTTATTCTTAAATAAAATTACATGTATGTTACATTCATGAAATGAAATATTTAAACCTACTTACGCATGGTGCTGCATATATCTAAGACTAGCTGAACATTCAAGTTAAAACAGTTAAAGCTGGCTGATTTGACACTATATTGTGAGATTATGTATACGTAAGCTATGAGAAAACTTTTCTGAAAGTAACAGTGTAGCAATACGATTTCCCACACATCCTTAGGAGATAGATAGATAGATAGATAGATAGATAGATAGATAGATAGATAGATAGATAGATGTTTTATTTTTCCTTTTAAGTCAATTTAATGGCCAGGGTTCTGAGGAATCTCGTCTCTAGTTCTTCAAGTCAGTTTAAAGACCAGGATTTGTCAGGATTCCTGTCTCCATCCCGCCTTTGAAGTAACAAACTTTAAATTTTGTTACTGATTTTAGATAACCATAAGTGTAGAGTCCTTTGAAAAACTGACCACCCAAAAGCTGAATGAGTGGCACACTTTCCCGAACATAAGTGGAGAGATAGGGGTAATGGGACCTCAGCCAGTATTATCAGAGTCAGTCAGGAATCAGCATTCAGTGAGGTGGAAGAGAGCAGCAGTGAGTGAGTTACTGAGGCAGACAGGCACCCAGTGTAACGGTTCTTTTCCGTTGCGGGAAGTTTTTTTTTTTTTTTTTTTTTTTAAGTTTTTTTATCTCCTCCGCCTCTCGCTATTTCGCCGGCCGCGTTCTCTCTTTATATTATTTTATTATTTTTTTTTGTCCAGCTACTTATTCTATATTCGGGAAAGCATTCGGAATTTCAGTTTTGAATAAAAGCGCTGTAAAAAAATTTTTTTAAAAGCCAGGATCCATAAACTAACGTCGGCAGAAATTTTCAACTTATGATAATTCTGATGGTACTATTTCTGAATATATTTCCTAGACGAAAAAGCTGAATGACTCAATATGGAGAATATGTAAGCGCAGCTGATACTTCAAGTTGATTAGTTAGAATTAGACAGGGCGAGAGGGAAATGTCCAAACTTGCTAACATAGCCTTTAAGGTTGCTGTACAGAAATACGGTGAAGCCATCCAAACCCAACTGGCGGAGTATTATACAGACGTGATTAGAAACATTCGTAAGGACAGATACATTCAGGGCAGCACCACAACATTTGTAGAGGAATTTACGGTGGCACAAAAGAGTCATAGACTGTTTGAGAGACTGGAGACTTCCCAGAGGTACGTACACGGGATAGGATGGCCCGTTAGGAAAACACAGAGACCATGTCTCAATGGAAGGAAACAGTGGGGCTGTGGTCAATCTAGTAGTAGTAAAAAGAAGCCACTCTCCTGAAAGGAATAATCAGAAACCTCAACTTGGTACCAAGCAAATGGTTTTCTGGAGTTGTGGGAAGTCTGGTCATCTAAACAAGAACTTTACCCAAGGTGCATTCGTCCTGTTCGGCCAGCAATCTGATTTAAGATATAAGGCCACGTTGGGGAGGGGATAAAATTAATAAATTCAGGGGCAACCATTTCTATAATTAAAGGTAAGGATTATTTTAAACTAAGATTTAAATGTTACGAAACAAAAATATTTCAGGCAGACGGAAGGGAGATTAAAGTATTAAGATTAGTACCACCTTTCTGTAGCGGTGGGAGGGGTAATCACGGTGCAGTAAATGTATCTAACACCCACCTTGTGTAGATCCATGATACTAGGTAGGGGTTGGCTTCAAAGTAATGAAGCACAGATAAGCCATAACCCATCACTTCTACTGCTAAAGATTGGGAAAAGAGAAATACTGTTAGGAGGAAGGAATATGTATCAGGTCGCCCATACGGACGAACCTCGTTTTGGAGAGGCAGAATTAACTCTAACTGAGTCAGTAGTGGAAGATGACGATACGGGTCGTATGAAAATAATGCTAGCTAGTAACACTACTAAAAACAATAGGGGTTCTCAAGGAAGAGAAAGTATAAGAAGGCGAGGTAGAATGTGCAAAAGACCATAGCAGTAAATATAATAATTCCATAATTAGGGAGAAGGAGATATTAACTCCACATACGCACAAAGGGAATATCCTGCAATCTATAAGCGACAATAGAGACGTGTTAGCTGATTCGTATGCTGACTTAGGCCAGACAAAAACAGTAGATATGAGGATAAAAACTGGTAATTATCTGACTATAATGCTAATAATATACAGGACACCATTGCATAAGTATAAAATCGTACAAAAGGCAGGTGGCGATATGCTGGAAGCAGGGATAAGAGAACCCTGTGGAGGGCTCTGAATAAGATAATCGAACCAACTAGCCTATCACCTGCTCTTGATCGACAATATATTGGCATCTTTCGAGAAGTCAACTAATTTTTCCACCATTGATTTGAGGTCTGGTTACTCTCAGGTAGCCCTTAACAAAGCCAACTGGAGAGAGGCTACAATTTCTCACTATACGTGTGAAAATTCGAAGAAAAGAAAAAAAGGAAAGACATTTGTAGGCATATATTCCACATTTTATTTTTGGCTGAGTTTTTGGAGAAAAGGACAATGTGAACGTTCTGTTTAAATTTCAATCGCTTAAAAATGCGTCCTGATGATTTTACACAAAACAGGAACCCACAGGATGTACATATTTTGATTATATTTTTTATTCTTGTGTTTTGCTCTGTTTCAAATTGTTCTGACATATGATAAACGTTGTTTCATTTTTTATGTGATTTTTTTAGTGTGTTAAAAAGGGGAAAAAAGCAAAAAATGTAATCATTGTGCAGTGAGATGTGGGAATTTGTCATTTTTTTTTTTTTTTTTTTTTTTGTAAGGAAGGTCATGTGATGACACTCCTCCTTTTCTCTGGTTTTTGTCTTAAACTGGTTTTCATTTCTGTGGTATGCTAAAATTTGTTTTCTTTTGTGCAGTTAGGGCGTTATGAAATGGGAAAGATTTGAAGAGGTAGTTAAAAGCCATCTTGTTTATTTTGGAAGTTCGATAGAAATGACTCTTCCTGAGATATGAGTTACTTGAAAGGGTGGTTAAAATCCCCTTGTTGCTTTTTCTTTTTCTATTTTTTTTTTTTTTTTTGTATTATTTTTCTCTTTGGAATGTCTGGAGAGTGACGCTTCCTGTAATATGACATTTTTCTAGGGGTGCTTGAAATCCTCTTGCGACAGCTTAAATAAAAGAGAAGGGCCGGTAACCGTCCTCTAGTATACTATGACGTTGCAGAAGGCATAGATCATCCAGTATTTATCCATCTTTGTCAGAAAAATATGCATCCTCCGGTAGGATTCGAACCTGCAACTCCTAAGGGGAACCGCCACCGGATCTGTGGGTTACCCAGGGATTCCGGTCAAACAAACAAAATAGAGCTTTTCGAACAGACACTTCTCTGCCGATTTTTCTGACAAGATTTCTCGAATATTCAAGCCGGTAGATGTAAAAAAAAATACGGTTTAATTAAAAAAAACAGAGCTTCTACTCAAATATGAGTATCCATCAAATTAAGCCAAAATTAATTAAAAATAACAATATATCGGATTTAATCCATTTCCTAAGAATAAATTGTTTTTTTTTTACTTTAGGATACCATACAGAGCAGATATGTATGATTCGAGAATCATCAGAGAATTGTGTGCTCAAAATGCACTATTGGGGCTTTGTCTGACGGGAAGTCCTACGTATCAGAGCAGTCAGGCACGTCAGATCCAATGATCACGCATATTTTTCTGACAAGATGCCACAGATATTCAGACCAGTAGATGTAGTTGGATAACAATATTTTTTAATTAAAAAAAAATCCTTCTACTCGAATATGAGTATCCATCAAAAATAAGTTTAACGAAAATAAAGTAAAATACACACACACACACAAATATATATATGTGTGTGTGTGTTACATAAATCATTCATACAAAACCAGATTAGTGAAGTTAATGATATAAATGGCGAGAATACATCTTCGCAAACAAATTTATTAAAATTACATTAACCCACGAACCTCTAGATGAATGTTATGTTCCCTGTTTTTAATAAATTCAACTTGAATAAGGTCGTTTTTTGCTAGTACTTTTATCTGTTCATACAGATATCATCAGGCATGGCAATTGATTTGTTTTTCTTTATATATATATATATATATATATATATATATATATATATATATATATATATATATATATATAAAGTAATGCATTATATGGAATACACGTGCTAATACCCTTGGGAAAGGTGTGAATCCTCTTCTTCTACCTCCAGCTATGGGTAAATAGCAGGACAGACTGGGTTCTATAGCCTTGGATGGAAACTGGTCTAGGAGAAGGACAACTCTGAATTCAAACCCGGAGTGGAGCCCCTAAGGCGGATGGACGGCACTTTGTGCTACCTTCCGGCAACTCCTGCAGCCGCGTTGGTACCAAACTGTATCGGTTTATCGTCTCCTTTGTACTCTGCTAGCAAGGCCGAGAGGAGAAGCTAGACGTCTGGGCAGCGCTAGTTCTTCATATATCCCGCTCAGGCTCGTAGCGCACCGCCCTACTCCATCGTCTCTCGAGACGGACGGATGACGACGGACACGGAATATGTAGTGAAGTGTTTGATTTTGTAATTTAGTTTCTTCAAAGATCAAATGATAGCAAAAGAATTATTAAAAAACTATTCGCATTATCTTGAATAGACGTGCCTTTTAGTGTAGTCGAGAAAAGAATGATAATAGCATAAAAAAGAACAAGATTAATTAATCTATTTCTTTCCTTTTTTTTTATTCATTTTGAACGATGGAAACACACCGTGACCAATGTTTCATATATTCGTCTACTTTATCTTCTTGAATGTCATTTTTTAAAATATTTTATTAATTCAAAAAGTTCACACCAACATGTGGAATAGCATAGCAGACTTAATAAAAATTCATGAAGACAGCTATAGATATTTTACGTCTCAGAATACACTTAGAAAAAGAAATTTGATCGATTTCAGCAGTCGGGTTTCTCGTTTTATTTAAATTTTTTGTGAGGATACAGTCAGTGTGTTGTTATTATTATTATTTGTCGCTCTTGGGAATTTTGTAAAGATAGCGTTTGTTTTCTAAACGTTTTATATACTGATTTTAATTTGCTTATTTTTTTCAATTTAGCGAGAATATGCAAAATAAGAATGGCGATAAAAACGTTTTCTTTAATTATTGTTTTAAAAATTTTAACATGAAGTTTGTTTATTTTTGCTTTTTTTTATCAATGATGTCCACCATCTAGAAAGCCACTCGAGATAGAGTAAGAGACACAGTTTCTGTGGATATGTGAGGTAAAATAACGGTTAACTTTAGATTTAAGCAGTTTCAGATTGTAATGGTCGTGGAAGAATCCTATTGGGAACCGGTTACAGAAAGCACTGGTTCGTGGGAAGAAACTGTTCGAGTGGAAGTTACATATCACCAATGGAATACGAAGGGAATGAGGGCGGTTCGCTACAATGTTCGTGGCATGGCCAGTCTTAGCCGGGAAGGTTAGAACTGGGGGAACTAAGGAATATAGTTTGTCTGAATACTTTCCATAAAAATATCGATAGAGCATTAAGAGGCTTACGATGTCTCATCTGTGGGAAATATGTAGAGTAGAAAATAATTCATCACCCACAAGAACGCGGAGAACGTGATATGTCTGTAAAGAATATATGGAAAGAAAAATAGAAATATTGGATATAAGAATTAAACACTGTATGGTGACTGTCAGTTTCACACCGTAAGCGATTTACATTTTCCATAAGAGAAATTGAGGAAACTGACAATTGATATCTAAAAATTTCATTCTTCGATAATGTGCATTTTTCTAATATAAATATGTCATGCCCTTCAGTACATATAGATCCTGACTCTCTACAAAAGTTATTTTCTTTATTGTCTGTGAATTGTAATGCGTCCTTGGCTGGAACATTTACCGTTGGAACAACAGAGATGTGTTAGCTGATTCGGATGCTGATTTAGGCCAGACAAAAAACAGTGGATGTAAGGATAGAAACTGGTAATTACCTGACTATAATGCTAATACTATATGCTCAAGCATAAAATCATACAAGTGACAGTTGGCGACAGGGAAAAGAGAACCCTGTGGAGGGCTCTGAATAAGGTAATCAAATCACTAGCCTATCCGCTACCCTTGATCGACGACATATTGGCATCGCTGGAGAAGTCAACTAATTGTTCCAACTCTCGCTGCTTTCTCGCTATTGCCACTTGTGCCATTTCATCTGTGGAAAAGGAGTTGGAGGGTGGAAAATATTTCATCACCTACAAGGATGCGTAGATGCTATGCATTTAGAAGTGGTGGTGAAAAAATGATGCGAAATTAGAATGTATTTAGAAGAGAGTGAAGTGGTAAATGAAAACGAAAATTAATAGCATAAGAATAAAGAAAAACCTCTTCTTCTTCTTCTTCTCCTTCTTCTTCATCTTCTTCTTCTTCTCTTTCTCCTCCTACAACACTTCTTCTTCTTCTTCATCTTCTTCTTCTCCTCTTCCTCCTCCTACTCATTTTTTCTTCTTCTTCTTCTTCTTCTTCTTCTTCTTCTTCTCTTCCTCCTCCTCCTACTACACTTCTTCTTCTTCATCTTCTTCTCCTCCTACTCATTTTCTTCTTCTTCTTCATTTTCTTCTTCTCTTCCTCCTCCTCCTCCTACTACTACACTTCGTCTTCTTCATCTTCTTCTTCTCTTCTCCCTCCTCCTACTCATTTTCTTCTTCTTCTTCTACTTCTTCTTCTCTTCCTACTCCTCCTACTACACTTCTTCTTCTTCATCTTCTTCTTCTCCTCTTCCTCCTCCTACTCATTTTCTTCTTCTTTTTCTTCTTCTTCCTCTTATTCTTCTTCTCTTCCTCCTCCTACACTTCTTATTCTTCATCTTCTTCTTCTTCTCTTCCTCCTCCTCCTACTAAACTACTTCTTCATTTTCTTCTTCTTCTCTTACTTCTCCTCCTACTACAGTTCTTCTTCTTCATCTTCTTCTTCTCCTCTTCCTCCTTCTACTCATTTTTTCTTCTTCTTCTTCTTCTCCTCCTACTACACTTCTTCTTCATCTTCTTCTTCCTCCTCCTACTCATTTTCTTCTTCTCCTTCTTCTCTTCTTCCTCCTCCTACTAAACTTCTTCTTCCTTTTCTTCTTCTTCTCTTCCTCCTCCTCCTACTACACTTCTTCTTCTTCATCTTTTTCTTCTTCTTCTTCTCTTCCTCCTCCTACTCATTTTCTTCTTCTTTGTGTCGTGTCACTTTCTGTCGTTTGAGCTCTTAATAGATTTAATCTTTTCTTATCTTCCCTAAACCATGTTCTGCCATCCATTTACTCAAGTTAGACAAGTAGGTTATGCATTGTTTTCCCTGTCCCTCTTGTCTTCAGTCTGTCCTGTGGATATCACATTTTCCAAGCCCTCCTTCCTTACTGTGTGCCCTAGAAATGTCAACTGTCCCTGATGTTAAGTATACGCGTCTATTTTGTTTCCATTTTTTCTAAAACTTCGTCGTTGCTCATATGTTCGGTCAGAGGCATTCTCAGTATCCTTCGATAGAATCAGATTTTTGTTGCTTCAAGTCTCTTTGAGGAAACTGTCCGACATTCACTGGCATATAGGAGGATTGATATTACGTAATAGAGCAGTACGCTTTTTTTTGTTTTTTTTGTTTCTACCGAAATGTTTCTGATTCGTAATACTTTGCTTACCTTTTGGGCTTCGTCTTTCGCTATCCCAAAGCGCCTTCGAATTTCATTGTAGGCCTTTCCGTTCTGTTAAAACACTTCCCAGTGTATGATCTTGACATCCCCAATTTGTAATTTTGCACGTTCGGCTCTTCCTTTTGCTAAAAACCATGCATATTGTCTTTTTGTAATTGATGTTTAGTCCTTGCTTCTTGAGGTCATATGATCGACAATGTAATGATCGGAATAGAACAAAAACAAACTGACTCTTATAAAACGATCAATACAGTGTGTGTGAGAGAGAGAGAGAGAGAGACAACGAGAGGAGGAGGAGAGTGTATGTGTCCGAAAGGTTGATAAACCTCAAAACTAAAGAGATAAAAAAAAAAGTGTAGGGGAAAAAGAAAGCAAACACAAAACTAATATGATGAGAAAAAAAAAGAAATTAAAGACACACACTATTAGAGTATGAAACTAGATAGTAAGAAAGAAATGGAGAACATGACAAAAAAGATCGAAAATAAAACTAAGTTAGGGAAAGAAAAAAAAAGAAGAAAAGGAAGAAAGAAGAAAAGGAAGAAAGAAAGATATAGGTATGAAATAACTATATTGGAATATGAATTCATAGGAATTATTCGTCTTTGAGAGAGACCCCCTCATGTTACGATAAACAGCGGGATTACGGCCCGTGTTTTTTTAAAACCAGAAATCTGGTTCTCGGTCCCATAAGGATTTTAAAGAATGTTTCAACTTTCCGTCGGGGTAGAGATTCTTTTCTTTCGTTTTTCATCCTTGGCTGCCATTCTTTCGTAGTTCAACTTTCCCTCTGTCAGGCAATTAACCAAACTGTATACGTTCTCGTCTACATCCTATCTATCTATCTATCTATCTATCTATCTATCTATCTATATATATATATATATATATATATATATATATATATATTATAAGAAAGAGAAAGAACAGTAAGATATATAACCGTGCGTTCTTATTATTAGGTTGGTGCAAAAATAATGTCACATATGTTACTATGTGAGAAAACGACATTATTTTTGCACCAACCTAATAATTATTTTTACAAAACAGTGTTCAATGCAGATTTACAGAGCATAAATGTTATAGATTTACTCATTTAAAAATATGGTTCCATTCCTACACAGGAATTACCATATTTCAAAAACAGAAACAAAAAACTTCAAATTTAATTATAGAATTAAATTAAAGTCCTTAGTCCTGTTTCATTTTCAAGCGAATTTTGGAGTAACTTATTTCGAAATTTATTGAGTTTTCTAAGCACATACATTCATAATATTAGTTTCTAAGGATACAGGTAAATCCAAACTTTTTAACAAGCGGCGGTAGGGTATTCATTTTCACTAACACCAATTGTATCAAAATATGAGTTACTTTCGAAAAAGGTTAAGGTAGGGTAGAGGTAACTTTTCCAACGAATGATGACATCCGTTCAACGCATGTCGTCTGGTCTTTTTCAACGACAAAATGTATTTCAGCACTTTCGTTTCGCCGTTAAATTTGTACATCTATACATAAAGATTTTTTTTCTAAAAGGTTGTTTGTATATATATATATATATATATATATATATATATTAGTATAGTATAGCATAGATACGATTAGACTCAGATAGATAGATAGATAGATAGATAGATAGATAGATAGATAGATAGATAGATAGATAGATACAATTAGGCTCATATATAGAGAGAGAGATAGATAGATAGATAGATAGATAGATAGATAGATAGATAGATAGATAGATAGATAGATACAATTAGGCTCATATATATAGAGATAGATAGATAGATAGATAGATAGATACAATTAGGCTCATATACATAGATAGATAGATAGATAGATAGATAGATAGATAGATAGAATTAGGCTCATATAGATAGATAGATAGATAGATAGATAGATACAATTAGGCTCATATAGATAGATAGATAGATAGATAGATAGATACAATTAGGCTCATATATATATATACATATATATATATATATATATATAGATAGATAGATAGATAGATAGATAGATAGATACAATTAGGTTCATATATAGAGATAGATAGATAGATAGATAGATAGATACAATTAGGCTCATATAGATAGATAGATAGATAGATAGATAGATAGATAATGATTAGGCTCAGATAGATAGAAATGATACGTTATGCTATCTGAAGGTTAATGTTATTTTTTAACAATTCACTTTGAAATAATTTTAAATTTAAGCCTTTCACTGGTTACTGATAATAATCATGATGAATATCTAGTTAAACCGAGATTTACATTGTATTAAAGAAAGCTTTTTTTTTCACTCTTGTAGTCGACTGTTCTGATATTTAGATTGTGTGTTGCCATGCTGAGGAAAGAGAGCTTAGAAATTCTGATACTTACAGAATATATTGATAACAAAAGAGCCAGGGGGAAGCAGCGTGTAATAGAGGGTAATCAGCTTATGTAAATGGATGGTAGAATATGACCAGGGAGAGATAGTAACGGGTGATATATTGATTAGAGCTACACGAAGAGGAACTTGTGGAGAGACATAATCATCTACGTGCTAAAAGGACGGGACACATAAAAGAATAAACAAATCGGTTACTCCAGTTTCGCTAAAAACGTTTTAATTACAGTGTAACCCTGATATAAGAGACCCTGATATAAGAGAAACCCGGATATAAGAGAGATTTAATCTGGTCCCAAATTAGAGCTATACTTACCTAAACAAAATAGACCAAACCCGGATATAAAAGAAACCCGGATATAAGAGACTTCTTCTCCGGTCCCGCCAACTCTCTTATATCCCGGTTACACTGTATCTAGATCAATCATTACCAAACTGCGGCCATTTCATCTTTCTGGGCGTAGTATACTTATTTTCATTAGGAAAATAACGTTTTCTTAAAATTGTGTTTTGATTCGTCTTCACTTGCACAAACAATGATTAAGAATAATCTACGTTGAATTTTGTAACGTTTTCCTCATTTTAAACCTTTCGCAATTTTCACTAAGGAAGATCATACGTGTAAAGATATGTTGCTTTTGAAACAGGAAACATTCATATGTTTTTATCTAGAAACAAATGTTCTTTTTTTTATTTTCTAATGAATAAATTACAAATAAATAACACGTAGCGATATGTGCCATTCTAACTGTCATCAATGATAATATTATACCAAGATTTCAATTTTTAAAAATAGGAAAATCTTTTCTTCAGTAAAAAGTAAAATAAATGAACTTATATTCTATTTCTAAGATAAATGCTTACGTATACGGTCTTCTGTAAAAAAAATACCTTTAATCATTAGTGCGACCCGCCCTGTTATAAATCATAGATCATGCGGACCGCTGCTCGAAAAGCTTTGCCCATCCCTCATCGAGGTGAAAACGTCTACAAATTTTACAATTAAAAAATAATTACCACTGGGGGTTTCAATGGCAGCATTTAAATATATGAAGTTTGCTGGTAGTTTGCAGATATTTTAAGTTGGAAAGAAATAAGAATATCACTTAAAACGTTTACTTGATTACTTTATTTAGTGCATCGTTTAACTTATAATTATTCTCAGAAAACGTAAATAATAGCAAGTGCATTATTTAAACAAATCCGCTATAAATAATCAACAGTTTCTTTTATAAAAAAGACTTTTTTTTTTTTTTACATTTTATGACCTTTTCTCAGTTGAAGATAACCTTCATATAAACATTTCACTTTGTTTATTCTACAAATGGCAACGTTCATTTCTCTACTGGATTATTGAAAGCCATTCATCATCTTCAGGTGAACATTTGCCAATAAAAAAAAAGTTATGTGCATGAGGGCCACAAAATCCATGGAATTTTAAGGAAAAATGTAGGTGTTTGTGTTGCAGAATATGATGGCGCACTGCAGAATTAGATATAATCAAGACACTGACGAAGGAGAAAAATCTGCTCTAATAGTTGACTAAATTTACGTAATAACTCTTACAAATAATTTGCATTTAAATTAATAATAAACTTGCATCATTTCAAGTTTTTCACATTCGATTTAATACCCCCAATCCAGTTTTATAAGGTTTGAAAAACTCTCAATTAAGTAACGTCCTAATCGATTTACTGTTTTAAATCATGAAATAAGTCGCGAAGTAATTGTTTTAAGTAACGCTGTTAATTGAAATAAGTGCTACGTAATTAGTTGCAAATAAAATAAAGATTTAATTACATGAAGGCTACTAAAACATTATCGATCCATCTAAGAAGATAAAATAAACGTTGTTTGGTCAGATATTTTGAGCTAAGTAATACCTAATTTCCCGTAGGACATTGAATGTTGGACAATCTATTCGCAGCTGAATAGACCTAAGGCTGTAGATATGTTGTTTCTACCAATAAATGCTAAGGATATTATAAATAGAACGAGTGAGCAACAAGGAAGCCTTATGGAATTACACAGGAAAACCTATTCGTACAATCAGACAGAAACGGATGAAATTACTGCGAGTTATAGTTAGGAAAGACGAGAATTCAATACACACGTGAGAGATACCGAATGCGAGGAAAACAGTGAGTAACTAACTTAAACTGCTTGTGCGAATGGATGCCAGAACAAAGACGGTCAACAATTACTTAGAGAAACTAAAGACGGTAAATTATCTTCTTCGCATTCATCTTGAGAATTCTTGGCAAATAAAATAACTTGAACGAAGTTTGTTTTTTTGTTTTTTTCCGCACTCCGTCTGGTTCTTGGTGAATAATCTCCCCAGAAGTCCATCCTTATATCTGATGCCTGTAACCGACGGAAATCATCAGTTTTCTGGATCAATTATCAACCGAATGTGAGCAGCCATCACACTAAAAGAACCATGTGCTGTATTTCTCACCATATGATAAAATTCATATTCTCTGTGATTGTTGGGAAAAGATTATGCCACTTCAAAGGCCGAGGATGTTGATGATGATGGTGGTGGTGGTGAGGGTGATGATGATGATGGTGGTGGTGGTGATGATGGTGGTGGTGATGATGATGATGATGATGATGGTGGTGGTAGTGGTGGTGGTAGTGGTGGTGGTGATGGTGGTGGTGGTGATGATGATGATGGTGATGATGATGGTGGTGGTGGTGGTGGTGGTGGTGGTGTTGGTGATGATGATTCATAATATGGACACCCAAAAGGGGACATATTTTAAGTGGGTTTTTTTATTGACGAGTTGATATTTACCTACACTTACGTTGCACTTAAGTTTTGACTGAAATTGTAGAATTTTTCTTTGCGTAAAAACTTTTTTATGTGTTTCCACAAATTTTAAAGAATTCCATTAATGAGAAAAGTTTTGATTATAGGTTTAAAAGCAAAATGTCATTAAATGCATTCGTGCTGTTTTATCCCATAGCTTCAGTTCTGTGTCGTCACCAAAGTGAGTTTTTGACTGGTGTGATCATATTTAGAAATGAAGTGATTAAAATAAGATTACATTACCAACTGAAACACCTATTTTTTTATTTTTTATTTTCACTAACGTCTGAACTAATGACAGGTTTCTTTCTGACAAGACTAATCATAGAAATAATAGCTTTCTGATTGCCTCCTGCCTCGTCATTTCACATACAACTTGTAACGAGGTTGCTACGGATTCATGCTATCTCAGTTATCCTTTCCAACATTACACTTGAAAATGTCGAACTGAAAAAGACCAGACAGTTTATCATTTGGTAATCCGGAAACATCCTCAAAGGAATTATCTTAAAAATATATTTTTTTAATTTATATATTACTCTCTGACTGGCTATTTTATAAAAGTTATTAAATGGGCAAATATTGACCCATTGACGCCCACCGTCGCATTTTTTTTGGGACAGTTGACATAAATGATTTATATATAGAAACCTATATTGCATTTCTTTGAATAAGAGTGCTCATTCGAATAAGCATGCCCTCAAACATGTACATAAAGTAACCCCCCCTCGAGAGGTACGGTGGTGTAATAGTTAGCGGTTTGGATTGAGAAATCGGAGAGCCGAGTTCGAATTCCAGTTGAATCCATTTCATTCACTTACGTACTAATACTCTTGGAAAGGTATGAATCCTCTTCTCCTCCCAGCTATGGGTAAATAGTAGAACAGACCGGGTTCTACAGCTTTGGATGGCAACTTGTCTATCGCAGAAAGAAATGTCAACCTACTGCGGGAATAATCTGCTTTGTCAGTCATGTATCAAAAGATATATAATCGCCTAAGTGTGTATCACGCATGACACATAACTGATTGACTGACCGCCCGTTCAATAAAATACGTCATTTTTTTTATTACAAACTATGGAATTTTATTTACTATTTATTTATTTATTCATAATCTCCCTCAATAGGAGTAGATAAGTTTGCCTATCATCCAGTTCATACCCCTTCCCCGTCTTTTGATCAGGAGCAGAGGATTATCCCTTCTTTCCTGTTTAGGATTGGCTTTCCAGCTCGTTCTCAATTCTTTTCTTGCTCTTGCACTTCCAGCTGCCCCCCTTGCGTTTTAGTGGAGTTATCGTCTTAGTCGGTGTGAATTGATTTTTTAAAAAATTATAAATTAACGCTTCACGTTCAAATATGTGTCAGGTTACCAACTTTCAAAGGTGGGACAAATAGGATGGTTCATTAATTCTTAATAATGTTCCCTTCTTTACATGCCACAGGAGCCACTCAATGTAGCGCGATTTATTAGGATATGTGGAAAAGATAAGGGTTAACCCTAAAGTTGGAAATGTTAAGAATGTAGCGACAGGTTAAGCTTCCTCTCGAGAAGCTGTTCCGCAAAGCAAGCGTTCGTGGCAAGAAGCTGTTCGAGTGCAACTTTCTTTTTAGCAATAGAATAAAAAGGGAAGGGAGATCGTTCGACAGTGTCTGTGGCATGTCGAGTCTTAGCTATGAGGGTTAGATTTGCTGAAACAAAGTATGTAGCTCAACAGAACATTTTCCGTGGAAATATCGATAGTCTGTTGGAAAGGGGTTGAAAATAATTCATCATCTACAACGCCGCGTAGACGCTTTTGAACTCTATCAAGAATGGAAAATGAAAACTAAGAAGCTGCAAGCTAGATATGGCGGCAATTCTCCATTTTGTCTTGTCCGGCTCTTGTAAAGGTAAAGCATAACAGGCAGTGTCAGATATTCACTGCAGCTGTACCAGGAACCGACCATTTCTCCAGTATCTTTAGCGATGGACCGTATATACGAGTCCCACTTGATGCCTAGAGTGAGCTGAAGTCCTAATACTGGTTCAAGGCAAGGGCCGTCCCTGAGAGGAAACTCTTCATCATAATAACGACAATTCAGGGTCTACTCGGTGATGATGGAACGTTACGAGTTTGATTTTTTTTTTTTGAGGTGGGGGGAATTGAAGGTGACAAGGATGTTTTTCGAAGTTTCAGTTGTTAGAGCTCGTTCAGGGGAATTCAGTTATCATCTAGTGCTCCATATACTGTTGTAACACTTGAATAATAGATCAGAGCATGCTTCTAAGCAGACCAATAATATAAAGCAGAAAAGGCTTAAGACAGAAAAGTGAGTCTTAGGGGACGTCTGAATTGACCTCATGGGCCTACACTGACCCTTAATTTTCGTGGAACTACTTATTAGGAACAGTTATAATAAATA
>OZ010574.1:34933442-35098442 GCA_963932145.1 Acanthosepion lycidas
TTTAAGGGAATGGGAAAAGAGAAATTGGGTATATTAGCAAGAGAGTGTCTTAAAAATGTTGCGGGTTGGGGTGGCGACCAACCTAATGTCTGTGTTAGTAACGCATTTCCAGTTAAACCCATATGTTGATGCTCGGCCTCACTTAAAATATCAGGATTCCAAATGCTGATTTACAAGGAAGTGAGAATATTCCCTTTAAAAGTATGGGGCAAGAGAAGCTCCCTGCTTATATTTAAACAGTTTGGGGGTTTTTCACATTGGTAAGTTTTTTTTTTCTCCTGTTTCCCTTAGTACTTCCAGGTTTCACAAATGTTCTATCTGCATGTGACCAACGAGGATGTTTTAAGGAAAATCGAAGCAAAAAAAAAAAGTTCTTCTTTTGTGTACCGTGTCCTTAAGAACGTGGCCAATCATGGCTTCACACAATTTCCTGCCCTTTGATTTATAATGTATTCTACTGAAACAAGATGCATCACAACTGTAAACAAGTTTTTTGAAAACCCCTTTAAAAAGGCTATAATTCATCAATACGTATCACTTCTTTACGCGCTGTGTCTCATCAGGACGTAGACAATCACAACCTTCCACATCTTCCTGTCTCTTGTAGCTCTTAATAAAATTTTCTTTTTTTGTTATCCCTCCTAAACTCTATTCCGCCATCTTTTTACTCAATCCCAACAATAGTTTATGCGTTGTTTTCTTGTGTCCCTCTTGCCTTCAAACTGTGCTGTGCGTATCAAATTTTCCAAGCTTTCTTTCCTCATCACGTTCCCTAGAAATTTAAATTGTCTCTTCCTGATGTTAAGTATGAATTTCCTTTTTGTTTCAATTTTTTTCAAAACTCCATTGTTGCTCACATGTTCGGCTCATGGTATCCTCAGCAGTTTTCCGTAGAACCGTATTTTTTCATGCTTCAAGTCTTTTCTTCATCTGATATTGCGTAAAAGGAACTGATACGTAAAAGTCCACTAATATTTTCTTTGTTTCTAACGCTTTTTTTCCTGTTCCTTAATACTCTGCTTAACTTTGAGAACGCATCTTTGGCTATCCCAGTGCGCAATCGGATTTCATTGTCTCCCATTCTGACTTCTGTTAAAACACTTCCCAGAAATAACATTTGTAGAAACAGAAATGTATTTCTACAGAAGAATGCAAAGAAAATCTTGCACGGATTATATGACCCAAAAGTAAATTTTAGGAAAAATTTAAACATGGAGACAGTTAAAATCTTTTGGGCGTATAATGAGAGAAGAGTGCCTGAAAATAGGATACTCACAGGACATACTGAAGGCAAGTGAGTAGAGGTAAGTAACGACTAATTTAGTAACGTGCTTGTAATATATATATGGCAGAATAGGGACTGGGTATATGTGTCAGGAGACAATTTTGCGATATTTGAGTCACATGTAGTCGTAGACACCGTTGTTTGGAATGGTAGGTTCTGAATTCTTGGTAGGCGTCATTTTTTTTCTTGGTAGTTGACGGCTGCTGCTGTACCTGAAGGTAGAAGTAATAACGAAGAAACGAATCCGAAATAGAATTAAGCTATGTTTATTTTGGGTCTCTGTATTTCAGGCCTGTTCTTATTCTACACCCGAAAAGAAAATACGAAACATAAGTCTCTTTTACTTATATGCTTGCCGCTTGGTTCAAAAGCAATGATCACCTCCTTGTTGTAAAAACTGGATATACCATATGTTATACCTAATGTCGCCCGTCGCTGACTATCGAAACTCCTACGTTACCGACTTTTAAGGAGATGCACGCAGAAACTCCCTATACTTGGTCGGTCGATTTTTGTCAGAATCCACTTTTCGGACTCCTTTCATTTTTGAGCTTTCTTGAAGTGTCATTTTTTAGTTTTTGTTTTGTTACTCCCTTTACTTAATTGGAGGCCAGGTTGAAGTAATGGATAGCGATTTGCATTGAGGAATCGGAGAATTGGTTTCATTCCCTTATCTTTAGGAAAGTTATTAATTTAGCTCTTCAGCGCCACCACCAGTTTTGACAGTTTGATTCCCATAGCTAGGTGTAAATAGCAGGACAGACTGGTTCCTATAAACTTGGGTGGCAACCAGTCTTTGGTTATGGGTTAAATGGCTCATCAAACCACAATTTGCCAGTTTGGTAAGTACGCTATACTCTTGAAGACGTGGTCAACAAGGGAGGCGTTTCTCCAACGGGAGTGGTTGTCGTCAACTGCCTACTCCACCAATTCTGATCTGGTGAGTAGGGTAAGTGGAGCCCCATCAGCACAATAATAAGGTCGGATGACCTCCTCACCATAGCTTCATTATTTCGCTTCATGATGAGAATGTCTACATTCCCTGAAGACAAGGACAATGACGGACCGGTTGTTCTAACAGGAGTCACTAGGCACTGAATTTGGACCGGATCTACCTTAGCTACAGTTTTTGGCAGATTGTGGTTTGAAAAAGGAAGGAAATGAGATAAGCTATGTATTTTTGTTTTTTTTTTTGGTTTTTTTTTGTGTGTGTTTGTAAACGAGGTTAACTAAAAAAGCATAACCGAAAGCAATTGGTCGAACGTGGTGTAATGGTTAGCAAGCTTGTCTCGCGAGATTAGTTACAATTGAAGAACGAGTTCGATCCTCGTTGTGATGCCTTATAGTTTCCGTCTTGAGTCATATTTAAATTAGAAAATCGTCTGTGGGCCCTTCGAGATGGTGTAATGGTTAGCAAGCTTGTCTCACTAGATCAATTATGACTGCGTAGTGAGTTCGGTCCTCACTGGGCGCCCCATACTTTCGGTCTTGTACCAAAACTAAGCTACGAGTGTTAAACCACCATAAATGAAAAGCGTTTTTTGAAATGGTTTATAATCCCGGTGAGTGGAGTAAAATCGTTAAAACAGGTTCAGTGGTGTATGAGAAGTAAAAAATAAAGAATAGAAGATCTACACTGTTTTAGTCCTATTTCTGGTCTAATTTTGCTATACGATCTTTTCATCAGATTTGTAACGATGCAGAAGGTGCTTATCCCGGTTGGTGATTTACGGTGTTATTATATTATGTATATAATAAAGCACATATCAGGAGAAGCGTAAAAGGGAGAACAGACATTACTTCCCTTGCTCAGCTCTCGTTACAGATTCATTTGCACCAACGTGAGATTAAACGTTAAGGATTTAAAAATAAAAAGAAAGCGAACAAGAGAAATTGAAAAAAAAAAAGAAAAATTTTAGCACTTTTCTCGTTTAAGTTATCGCTCATCGGGAAGAATGCATTCAGATGAAAGACGAGCATAAACATATACCCTTGGGTGCACAGCTGTGTATATTTTCTTTCGTAGATATTTAAGGAAGATAAAATAAATATCTTGATATGTACATACAAAGGCCAACAAAATCAAATAAACATAAGCTTACAAATATACTTAAAGAAAATGGGCATTTATAACGAACAATATTACTTTCTTTCTTTCTTTTTATGTGCCATGTCCTTTCAGGACGTAGGCGATCATGGCTCTCCACCTCCCTCTATCCCTTGCAGCTCTGAACAAGTTCCTCCCCTCTGCCACCTCCCTCAGACCACGTTCTGTCATCCACTTGCTTAAAGCCGCTAGGTATGTCATGCGTTTTTATCTTTGTCTCTCTTTTCCTCTATCCGACCCGTGAGTATCAGATTTTCCAGGCCCTCCTTCCTCATTATATATCCCATAAACTTCAGCTGACCACATCTCTCTCTCTCTCTCTTCGAGTCTCTTCTTCATCTTTGAGGAAATCGTCCAACATTCGCTGCCGTAAAGAATGACAGATGTCACGTAACCGTAATTTTTCTTTGTTACCAAAGATATCCTCCAGTCTCGCAGTACTCTGCCAAGTTTTTGGAACGTGTCCTTGGCCATCCCAATACGCCTAAGGATCTCAGTGTCGCACTTACCGTCCGCTGTCAAGACGCTACCCGTCCTCTGTCAAGACGCTACCCGTCCTGTCAAGACGCTACCCGTCCTCTGTCAAGACGCTACCCGTCCTCTGTCAAGACGCTACCCGTCCTGTCAAGGCGCTTCCCGTCCTCTGTCAAGACGCTACCCGTCCTCTGTCAAGACGCTACCCGTCCTGTCAAGACGCTACCCGTCCTCTGTCAAGACGCTACCCGTCCTCTGTCAAGACGCTTCCCGTCCTCTGTCAAGACGCTACCCGTCCTCTGTCAAGACGCTTCCTGGTTATTTAAAATTCCGCGTCTACTTGATTCTAGTGTTCCCGACCTTCAGATCGAATTTCAGGTTCATCTTCTTACTAACGACCATGCACTCCGTTTTCTTGTAGTTTATGCCTAGTCCCTTCTTCTCACTCGTAAACATTAAGAACCTTTCATGAATAGGGAGGTTGATCTGTCCGCTAAACGTTGCATTTAAGTTCGACGAAATGGCACAAAATATCTGCGCCTAAAATCGCCACTTTTCGTCAATACTTATAAATGGTAGGTGCCCGTCTAACTGCACTATTCAGATATTTCTCCGTGTTTTGAAAGGGTATTGGTCGCTCTGCTACTACGGAGAATTTGTGGGTGATCGTTTTGCGCTGCTGGTAAAACGCTTAAATCGGTGATGTTATCGACTATAAATCGCAAACCAGAGAAAACTGTTCTTTCACGCAATTCGGTAAAAAATATTAAATAACACACTAAACTTAGCAAAACAGGATATGACTATACCCATTGAAGATACAGATATAATAAAATACTGCAGAAAATCTACAATATACTACACTAAAAAAGACTACATTGCGACTGACAGTTTCAGGTTTGATTGAGATGATCATTATATATCTATGTAATATATATATATATATATATATATATATATATATATATATATATATATATGTGTGTGTGTGTGTGTGTATATATATATATATATATATATATATATATATATATATATAATTATTTATTTAAAAAAAAATTATAACATAAATATGTTATAAAATCACTACAAAAATAGCCATTTTGTTTCAACACCCTCGGTTGAAACAAAATGGCTATTTTTGTAGTGATTTTATAACATATTTATATTATAATTTTTTTTTTTTTTAAAATAAATAATTATATCTGCTCTACTTTGTATTGAGCACTCTTTTAAGAATAGTAATTGTTCGTTATTGGAATTCATTCCATATACACCAATCATATACTTGGATATATATATATATATATATATATATATATATATATATATGTGTGTGTGTGTGTGTGTGTGTGTGTGTGTGTGTGTGTATGTGTGTGCACGCGCGTGAGATTAATACAAAAAATGGTCATTTAAGTAACTGATGTTATATTGTGCACCCCGACTCAAGAGTTTCATAGACAAACATTTGTGTCATCGTCCCGTCCACTCGTCAGGAGCTATCAGCAATTGACTTCCGATTTTCTCATTGTCGTCATTTTAGTCTGCGATGTGGAAAAGAATACATTTGCAACATCTGTTATTTGTCCTGTAAGAATGTGAAATATACATCGGGGTCGGTACATTTCTTGGCGTTGATTCCATGACGCCAGTGATACCAACAATATTTTCGACCCCTGCTATTGGACCGTTTACCTCTGCCGTTGTCTCGTCTTAGTGTCGTGATGCATGTCTCTCTTGAACGAGTTAATTAATACCCAGCGTCATTTTTAAAAATCATTTCTTCTTATCTGTCCACATTTGAATTTTTGGACATCGTTGAAGTGTTGATGGTGGATGCGATGTGGACATCATATATATTATCCACCGTTTCGGCTAACATGTTGAGCTCTGATTTAAGGGTCAGTGGTCTTAAAATTTTGACCGTGTCTATGGGTAGCGTATGTAGCCACAATCGTCGTAGTAGGTTTTCATCCATTAAGTTGCTACCTAAAGAATTTTTCATGTCTGTGATGGTGATCAGTTACCTATCTCTATGTCCCTAGAAAGTTCCTGAATTTTGGGCCTGATCTGACTTTCCGATTTATTCTAGGATAGCTGATTATTAGAATGCCGTACGGATTTGTGGTCGAGATGTGCTCGATAACGCTCGTTAAGCTCTGTAGTTTTATCCTCTACATAAACAAACTTCATTTACTGTGAAATTATCTTTCAGATCTGCAATGAAGCTTGTACTTGGTTGAATCAGGTCCGATGCTTTCTTCTTTTAAAAGGAGGTAAATGGATTATATTTAGTCTTGCTTTGTGTTGTTTGAAACTGACAATCAAATGTCTTCCATTTTTATAATGGTGGTCCGAGGTGGAAGTTCGTTGGAAACAAATTAGACATTAGTTTGGAGAAATGACCAAAGATTTATTTTTATTTACAAGATATGAAAATGTCCCTGATAAGTCGTACAGTGTGGCATCCGAATATACGATGTACGAGGTGTGACATAAGGGCGTGAGAAAGGAGTACGCTTAATCCGGTTAACCGTTTGTTGGCTATCGGTTTGGGCTTGTCGCGTTGATGATGGAGATCGTTCTTTTTCTATGGCCACAGGAGGTGATTTTCTTAGCCTAATAGTCGAACGAGAAGACAGCCGTGCTCTGGAGTAGCTTCTATAGTTAGCGTGTGCGTGTGAAGTCTTTCTCACTGCTGCACCCCGGCTTTTTTTATAGCCTATATAAGGGAAACGCACAGACGTAGTTGTAGATATCTGTTGCAGTGAGAGTCGCTTCGATAATTGCCAGCACTCTGGTATATTTGTGTTTGTATTAAAATTTGTTTTGAGTAGAGTGCAGCGTGTGTGGGATATAGTTAGGTGAAAATTGGCGTATAGTAGAGATATATGTCTCCTAATAGTTGTATAAATTTGGCTTTAATTAGTTATATCTAACTATGTATACATTGTGTTTTACTGCTAGAATTTTACTTGTTTTTGGTCATTTATTTTATTTATTTATTTTAATTTATTCTTATTCGTTTTCAGTTATCGAATTTTAAGGAAAATAGTAATAATTTGTTTTCCTGTCTGCATTTTGAGATGAGTTCCGATCGTTTATTTAGTAGTTTGTTTTGGTCTGGGAAGGTAATTATAGTTACTTTTTTCCTCTAGGCAGAGTTTGCAGTTTTTGAATTGATTGTTGTAGGCTGATGTTCTTTTCCTTATTCTACATTATATATTTGGTGTGATTTTGCTTTGTTTTTAATCTCCCATATATGTTTAGAAAGCAGTGGGCTGTTTGCGTATTTCCTATTTGTAAAAGATGTTTTGTGTACGTAGTTTCTTTGTTTTCAATTACTTCATTTACTCCTATGTATATTTTTTTTCGTTATCTGATGATTTTACAGTGTGAATATTGCTTCAAGAATCATAAGCCTGTTTTTACAATTTGATTTTGCTAGTATTTCGGTACCGTTTCTGAGTAGCCGACTAATGTTACTATGATCCTTATGCTTCTTATTAATGAATGGACGCTATGTCCCTATAAGTATAAACAGTCACCATCTTCCCCACACACCGCCATAATATACGCCTCTTACTCAGTAATTCTCTCACACGAGTGGCACTTGGGCCTTGTACAGGGTTTGCGTTATTGTAAAATATACATATATTCTTTCTTTTTATGCTCTTAATTAAATTATATCCATTTTATAGATGAAATAAAAAAAAGATTAAAATCACAAATCAGCTAATAGCTATATTTTCGGCTAAGACCTACTGATTTACGCTCGTGTATATATATATATATATATATATATATATATATATATATATATATATATATTATAATTATTTTCTTTTTTTTAAATATGATTCCATCGCCACACAGAAAAATTCTATATTTCAAACCTGAAACTAAAATTGTAAATTTAATTATAAAAATTAAACTTAAAATCCAGTTTCGTTCCATTGTCAAGCGATTCTAGGAAATTATGCTCTACTGTTTGTATTGAGCACTGTTTTTTGTTTTGTTTTTTTAATAAACATAATTTCCAAAAACACCGGATTATAAAGTTTACTATTTTTTCTTATTATTTAATATATGTAAATATATATATATATATATATATATATATATATATATATATATATATATGTATGTATGTATGCATGTATGTATGTATGTATGTATGTGTGGGGGTGTATGTGTGTGCGTGTGTGTGTATTTGAAAATGACTTAATAAACATAATCACTGACGTGGAAATAAGAAAATTCAACAATATTTAAAAAAAGACCCGTAAAAAATCTAAAAATAAGAATCAAGTCAAAAAATCCATTTATAAAATCATATCTATCAAGAATAATCTCTAAATCGAAAATCGACAATTACAAGAAACTAGTCGATAAGTAAGTTAACAAATTTTACAAATGCACAAATAATCAAACAGTAAGTGATAAAAGGTAGAAGCTAAAAACGTAACCTGTAAAGTAAAATTAGACTCCAGATTAAGACAATAATAATAGTAGAACTTAAACGACCATGATGACAACTTAACGATCAAACCAACCAGCAGATTAGTAAACGCCACAAAAAGCAACATTGGGAAAATAAGCATAATAAGAACTACTAAAAAAATTGCTCAAACCTTAGAGTCATTAAATATAAACCAATGGGAAAAGACAAAAGCAACAATTAATTGGTTTAATAAAATTAACAATAAAGAAAATTGTTCTTTCACACAATTCGATATAAAAGGCTTTTACCTATCAAAAATATTAAATAACACATTAAACTTAGAAAAACAGTATATGACTATCACCATTGAAAATATAGATATAATAGAATACTGCAGAAAATCTACAATATACTACCCTAAAAAAGATTACATTGTCACTGACAGTTTCAGGTTTGATATGATCATCATGTATCTATGTAATATATATATATACATTTGTTTGTGTGCCTGTATATATATATATATATATATATATATATGTGTGTGTGTTTGAGAGAGAGAGATTAATACAAATATAAAATTTGTCATTTAAGTGACTGATGTTATATTCAGCACCTCGACTCAAGAGTTTCATAGACAAACATTTGCGTCATCGTCCCGTCCACTCGTCAGGAGCTATCAGCAATTGACTTCCGATTTTCTCATTTTCGTTATTTTTATATTAAGTTACAAATTTAACTGATGCACTATTTATTGGTGCCAGGGTGATATTTTCTTTTCTGTATGTGCGTTTGTATGTGAGAATCTGCGTGTACGCGTGTGTACATGTAGGTGTCTGTATGTGTTTATAAAGTTGTTATCTTATTAGTTTACATATTATTTTTGTGAGTACACGCATTTGAGTTCCTACTGCTTATTTATAGCAATTCAAATACACGTACCCACTAAAACTAACGTTTCTATTAATAATAAATAATTAATTCAATGGATATATCTAGATATATTTCATCACTTTAAACATTATTTTTAGCGGACACTCGTATCTGAGTAAATGCTTCGTTTATTTATTAAAATGTTTATTTATTTATTTTTGTATACCGGCCTGAATATCAGAGAAATCTTATAAAAAAAAAAAAAAAAATCATGCGCTCTTCGGTAGAAATCGAATTCGCGTCCCTACCCTTTGGGCAGAGGGGACTGTCAGTAAATCCGACAATTTCCACCGACTGAACTACAGAGCAGTGTGTCATGCATGCTTGAAGATATTCACTAACCTCCTCACGCGGTCAGATGTAAAACAAGGCCGAATTTAATGTGGGGTATCCGATTACGTAGGCTCGGCCAAGTTTCCCCGTAGACCCCGTATACACAGGGCAGATGTCTATCTCGAGACGGGGACAGTTTCAACATAGCCTCTACTGGGTTCCTCCCTGCACGGATGCAGAGCGGTTGACATGCACACAAGCAAGTGAATCGCAAAGCAGTTTTCTATAGAAGTGATGAAACTTTTATTTATTAATCCGACCGAATTTATTATTTAAACGTTATTTTTAATGGATACACGTATTTGAGTAGACGCTCCGTTTATTTATGAAACAGTATCTTTATTTATTTTCGTTTACCGGTCTGAATATCCTAGAAATATTATCAAAGAAAAATATGTGCTCTTCGGAAGGATTCTTTGATAAGTTCGAGAAAATTGGCTCCCTGTGCCGCGCCAGGAAAATTTTCTCGCCGGAGTCGATACTTCACATCTACAAATCAATCATCCACTCTTGCATGGAATATTGCTGCCATATATGATCTGGAGCCCCTTCTGTTTGTCTCAAGGTCCTTGATAAAATCCAGAGACGGATATGCAATGTAAATGGCCCTGATCTGGCATCTCGTCTGCAGCCGCACTCTAACAGACGTGCCGTCGCCTCCGTCTGTCTTTTTAACAAATACTTTCATGGTAACTGCTCCGATGCGCTGTTTTCGCTGGTTCCCAGACTTCATGAATTTAAGGGTTCAACTAGGCTGGCATCTCGCTCTCACCCTTTCACTGTCGAAAGTGTTAAATGTAACCGTCTCTTTCACTCCAATAGCTTCATGTCTCGCACTTCTCGCCTGTGGAACTCCCTCTCCTTTTCCTGTTTCCCTGATAGCTATAATCTCCAACTATTCAAATGTAATGTCAATCGACGTCTCTAGATGCTTAGGTCTATTCCCTATTCTTCTCTTCATCCTTTCCTCTATCACACCTCTTTGCTCTCGCTCCAACTCTTTGTAACCCCTTGCGTGCTATTGGCTCCCCGCCTTGCTTGGGGTGAAACGCTTAAAAAAATAAAGATGTCGGAATAGTGTCCATCGAGTGACTGGATTTTCCTTTATGGAAATTGCTGTTCGTGTTGGATGTGACGGGTCGATAGATCTTCTTTGTTAGCAATAGTGCTCAAATTAATCTTTCTACCGTGGGTATATCCTGTTCTAGACGGCCAAGTAGTTCATGCACTCATCAAGTTCGATCCAATGGTAACTATTGACAGATTGCACGGCGTTGACACTGATAAGAGTAAATGTGAGCCAGCTGTTTCAGTACCGACCATCTGCTTCGAGGCAAATTTCTACTTAGGTCCCAAAGAGATCGGAATCATCTCCAGCAGCGTTGCGAAAGGGTCATTGTCACATTCTGGCGTAGAGAATTTTCAGTGACGTCCGTTCGCTTGTGCGATATAGACCGAGAAATTGACATCTTATTTAGTGTATACGTCAAAGATACAGTCAATTATGAGCCTTGCATTATACACGCTTAGGCGATCATGTATCTTTCGATACAGTTGGTTGCCATTTCTTTCTGCGCTAGGCCAGTTGCCATCCAAGGCTATAGAACCAAATCTATTTATTCATAGCTGGGAGGAGAAAAGGATTCATACATTTCCAAAGGTCATTAGCACGTAAGTGAATGTAATGGATTCGACTTGAATTCGAACTCAGCTCTCCGATTTCTCAATTCGAGCTGCTACCGAGCCGCCGTGCCTCCCAGATACACAGGCCTAAATACTGATATCCTTGGGTAAGGTGGAATGAGTTGAAAATCTCACTCGCTTTTGCAGAGGGAGCATTAAACACTGCTATGAATGTTCCAAACATTTTACTGCTGCTGATTACTTTTTATCACATTTTTCCAATTATTTTCTTTTAATCAGTTTACCCCCGAACAAGGCGATAATGTCACTGGGAGGCAAGTGATTGCTGGGCGAGAAAGAGAAAGAGAGAGAAGACTTTAGTCGGAGAGAAATGACAATAGATGAATGGAATTCAGGAAGACAAAATATGGCGAGTGGCGTTGCATTTAAATGCTTGAAGGTGGCAGGAATCTACAATGTAACTAGCTCATCAACAAAATGGTGAGATCTTGTTGCCAACAAAATGGTGTGATCTTGTTGCCAACAAAATGGTGTGATCTTGTTGCCAACAAAATAGTGAGATCTTGTTGCCAACAAAATGGTGTGATCTTGTTGCCAACAAAATGGTGAGATCTTGTTGCCAACAAAATAGTGAGATCTTGTTGCCAACAAAATGGTGTGATCTTGTTGCCAACAAAATGGTGTGATCTTGTTGCCAACAAAATGGTGACATCTTGTTGCTAATCTAGTCAATCGGTTAAGTGCCATACGTGATGTACACTTTGGCGAACATGTCTCTTTCGATTTCTGACTGACTAGGCAGAAGATTTTCTCCGAACTAAATTACCGTTTCTTTCTGCAGTAGACTGGCTGCCAATCAAGGCTATATTAAACCGATGGCTGGGAGAAGAGATGGATTCATATCTTTCATACACATACAGTATTTGCGTGCAAGAGTATATAACAAACCGGATTTGAATTCGAACTTGGCTCTCCGAACCAATATTCATTACGCCACAAATTAACAAATAACCGTAAAGGCATCGTCTGTAGACCTAGTGAAATGAAAGCCATATAGTTCATCCGAAAGAAGGCTATGTAAAGTGATTCTTATCCAAATTGTCATTGATTAGAGCCCGTAGTGCGTACTGTTGACTTTGGAGGGAATAAGAACCAGTTTTGTTATGTTTTATATTTGCATATATAAGTATTGTTGTTTATGATATCTTCTTTTTATTTTTTATTTTTTTTGCTCATCAGTTACATAGTTTGCAAAGCTATGATTAATATAGGATTGTATTAAGTTTTAAAGTCTTTTATAAAATGTGTTAACAACATCGGTTGATCATTTTTTTTATGAGAGCTATTTTTCGCTTTGGTATTAAAAAGACGAGATTTTTTTTGTTTACTAGTTCATTATAATGATATGCTAAAATTATAAGGATTAAAGCCGACTAGAATATCAAGGAGGGATATTCTATCATAAACTTTAAGTTCGTTAATATATTGTACATGGCACAGTGGATAAAGATGTTAGTTTGATCCAGTGACAGGACTCAAAAAGTGTGAGTTCAATATCTGGTTAAGGCGGTGGAGAAATTTGAGAGGGGAATTAATTGGAAATAACTGACATCCATTAGACATGGTATGTGAAACTAGAGCAAAATAGAGGGTTCAGTTCGACATTCCAACCACCTGAAGAAGGCCGGGGAATACAACGGCCGAAACGTTGTGAAAATCATGGCGACAACGATGAGGACAATAGTTCGAATAATATAAATAGCGAGATTTTTCAAAGTTTTCACAATTTTTTTTTTTCTAGTCGGTTATTCCTTACTATGTCTTTTATCAAGTTATCGAACGTATATAATATTTCTGGAAAACATATTAACAATTCTGTTTTCTAGATTAGCAATATAGAAATTCAATTAAGTTGGGCTTTTCTATACTCAGTCTGGGTGTAGATGATATCATTTTCGTCATAAAAAAGATAGATTTGCCGAACAGAATATCAGATTAATATTAAGAGTTTGGAACGGAGAACATATTTTTGCTGCAACTATCTTAATGATGACAAGAGATATTTGAAAATACATGAGCAAAAATATGAACTTCTCGCAGTTTATCCACAATAGGATCAAGATGTGTTACAACTTACACGGATGGCGGAAAAATGGAATAAAAATGAAACAAATGTTTCTTGTTAAATATATATATATATATATATATATATATATATATATATATATGTGTGTGTGTGTGTGTGTGTGTGTGTGTGTGTTAGCGAGAGAGATGTTATAACGATATATAATTTTGTATAATCTTATATATCAACAAACAGTATTTAGAAACGGATGAAACTCGTTACAAAACCTTTTTCCAGTTTCCATACTATTTTTCTATATATAAATATGTATAATCATCATTGTAATTCTCATTTATATACATATATATATATATATATATATATATATATGTGTGTGTGTGTATGTGTATGTGTGTGTGTAGATAGGTAGATAGATATGGAAAAACATAGAATTAATCTGAATTATACTGCACTCTTAAAAAAACAAAATAATTCACTCAGAAGAAATATCCGCGAAAGTGCCGCCATTTGACATTATCCAAATATTAATCTACGCCCAGGTCTTTTCCCAATATCACCTTTTCCTAACAGAATCACTTCTCTCCCAAGCCAACATGTACAGCAAATATATTAGGTTGGTGCAAAAATAATGACGTAATAATGTCGTTTTTTGGCGTAATTTTTTAACGTCAAAAAACGACATTATTACGTCATTATTTTTGCACCAACCTAATATTAAGAAATCAAACGAAAACGGCAAAAGCCGTCATCACAACAGTACAAACAATATTTCTACATATGAAAATTTCATTTCAAACAAATAAATGATGAAATTTTCTAGTTGACCCAAGGAACATATATGGACGTTTCAAAATTCTTCAATTTACTAACAACATTTTTTTTTGTAGATACATTGTTCAAATAAATTCATTTCGTATTTGGCCTCGAAAAAGTCCGCTGGGGACGAAACGCGTCGGCTAAAACTAAATATAGTTTTCCTATTGTCTTTTTTACTTTATACATACATATACCCACACCCACACACATACACACACACAAACACACCCACACACGCATACCCACACACGCACACGCACACCCACACACAGACACACATATATATATATATATATATATATATATATAAAAATCTTTATGGTGATTTAGAATTGCCTAAAAACATTGACTTTGGAAGATATACACTTGAAATGATGATTCTTATTTTAAATTGATACAAACATATGCGTGTACATGTATTCATATATATATATATATGTGTGTGTGTGTGTGTGTGTGTCGTTATATTGCTTGTCAAACATTTTCTTCTCTCTTCTTGATGGAAGCCCTTTTAAGGAATTTCTTCTAAGTCAATTTGTTTTTGCTATTGGCTCATCATTTATTTATTTCTTCTTTCCTTTTTTCTTTCTCTTTCTTTTTTCTTCTCTTAGTTTTAACTCTTTCTTATTCTTCTTGTTTTTATTTCTTCTTTTTTCTCTTTCTTTTTCTTCTCTTAGTTTTAACTCTTTCTTATTCTTCTTGTTTTTATTTCTTCTTTTTTCTCTTTCTTTTTCTTCTCTTAGTTTTAACTCTTTCTTATTCTTCTTGTTTTTATTTCTTCTTTTTTCTCTTTCTTTTTCTTCTCTTAGTTTTAACTCTTTCTTATTCTTCTTGTTTTTATTTCTTCTTTTTTCTCTTTCTTTTTCTTCTCTTAGTTTTAACTCTTTCTTATTCTTCTTGTTTTTATTTCTTCTTTTTTCTCTTTCTTTTTCTTCTCTTAGTTTTAACTCTTTCTTATTCTTCTTGTTTTTATTTCTTCTTTTTTCTCTTTCTTTTTCTTCTCTTAGTTTTAACTCTTTCTTATTCTTCTTGTTTTTATTTCTTCTTTTTTCTCTTTCTTTTTCTTCTCTTAGTTTTAACTCTTTCTTATTCTTCTTGTTTTTATTTCTTCTTTTTTCTCTTTCTTTTTCTTCTCTTAGTTTTAACTCTTTCTTATTCTTCTTGTTTTTATTTCTTCTTTTTTCTCTTTCTTTTTCTTCTCTTAGTTTTAACTCTTTCTTATTCTTCTTGTTTTTATTTCTTCTTTTTTCTCTTTCTTTTTCTTCTCTTAGTTTTAACTCTTTCTTATTCTTCTTGTTTTTATTTCTTCTTTTTTCTCTTTCTTTTTCTTCTCTTAGTTTTAACTCTTTCTTATTCTTCTTGTTTTTATTTCTTCTTTTTTCTCTTTCTTTTTTCCCTTCCTCCTGTTTACCGCGGTATATCTGTCTGTCTGGCTGGCTTGATTCTATTTCTTAAAAATTTTCGGTCTGAAGAGAGGAATATAAACATGTTGATAAAATAAATCATAACCGAGATGGATTTTAAGCTGTTTTCTTATTTTATCAATATATATATATATATATATATATATATATATATATATATATATATATATATATATATATATACAGTGCTGTTCGATAAAAGTGACTTACATGATTTTTTTTACTAAATGTTCTCTTCCCCGATGAAACGAAAGTTGAGCTAAATTCAAAGGATAAGCGATCTAAAACCCGAAGAAGAAGCTTTGAAAGTTCTTTGAATTTAGCAGTAAGTACTGTCAAGCCTCCATTCAGTATAATGTTCTGGGGATGCTTTTCTTTTCATGGAACTGGTTTCTTAAAACCTATTGAAAAGACCCTCAGGAGCGAGCAGTACAAGAGAATTTTAGAGTCTTGTCTCCTCCCTTCTGCTGAAAGGGTGCAAATCGACCCCACCAAGCACATTTTTATGCAGGATAATGTTCCCTGTCACAAATCAAAATTGATGAAGGAATACTTTGATGAGAAGCAGGTGAGTGTTATGACATGGCCGCCCCAATCTTCTGACCTCAACCCCATAGAAAACTTATGGAGCATTATAAAATAAAGTTGAGCAACATGCTGCATAAGTTTTCTATGGGGTTGAGGTCAGGATATTGGGGCGGCCATGTCATAATATTCACCTGCATCTGATCAAAGTATTCCTACAACTGTTTTATAAATGAGGATCACATCATTCAATGGATTAACAGTATTTTAATGCATCAATTATGTTCTACTAGCGAAGTGATCTCGCCATTAATCGCATTAATATTACTGATTGATTCTATGTATGATTATTTCATTATATATATATATATATATATATATATATATATATATATATATATATATATATACAAGAATATGATTGGTGTATACGGAATAAATTCCAGTAACCAACAATTACTATTCTTAAAAGAGTGATCAATACAGAGTAGAGCAGATATAATTATTTATTTAAAAATTTGAACATAAATATATTGATAAAACACCAGAGGTATTGAAGCAAAATGGCTATTTTTGTAGTGATTTTATAACATATTTATGTTATAATTTTTAAATGAATAATTATATATATATGCATAGTTATATATGATATATATATATATATATACATACATCTAGTTCTATATAAATGTATACGTATATATATATATATATATATATATATATATATATATACGTACATATGCATGTATATATGCATGTATATATTTCTCTCTCTCTCTCTCTCTCTCTCTATATATATATATATATATATATATATATATATATATATATATATATATATATATATTAGTATTTCTGTGCATATATCTTCGTGGGATGTCCATATATACCATTCAGTTTGCAATTTGATCTACTTTGCAAAGATCCACCGGGGTGTAATATTATCTAAGGCGTTACTCATGTCGACTCAAGATTTCCAATGTCCGTCGGAGAGTTATTCAAAAGAAAAGATAATCAGTTTTAAGCAAAATTCCCAAATAATGAACTAAAGGACATGCAACTATGTTTTGCGACTCGTAAACATTCCTGACAGTTAAAAACAAAAAAGCACGGAATTTGATGGCTCTGAACAATTTTTTTAATTTTTTTTTTTTTTTTTTCGGCGCGCCTAAAGAAACCAAACATTGCGTTTTGGAATAGTTTCTTGAAATACTTTCCGTTTCATTACCGTTTCGTACGTTCTGTTGCGTTCCATCCTGCGAACCATTCCCTCGCAGATTTATTTTTTTATTGTCTTCAGCTTCTTTTTTTGCACAGTTGAATGAAAGTTTTGACACTCAATCTGAGACTTTTTGACAGCGCCTCGTATTGAATTCCGGTGTTTCACCTCAACGTGGAGTCATGTCAGGGGCCTTTCAACATTATCCAAACATTTCCCACTTTTGCTTGTTGTGATTCCATGTTTTTGTTTGCGTTGCCGCAGAAGAATGTGTTGTTTCCTATCAGTTTTTATCTTTCTTTTGCTTCGTATTTTTTTTTTTTTTTACACATTGAGCAGAACACTACCTGACGCCGAAACAAAATGTCATTCCTCAAGCCAAGAATTTATCTTACGGTGGAAAGTCGTTGCGTCGTTCTGACTTGTTAACCAGTCCAACAAAATAACTTGTATCGCAGATTTCATTTTGCTAATTCCCAGTACTACTTGAATTCTGCTTTTTAAAACTATTTATTACAAGGAACACTTTTTATCTGTTCCATAACGGAACATGCTTTGAGATATATAAGTGTTACTATACAGGGTGTCCATAAAGTTCGTGTGCACTTTAAACAATTTATAACTTTATTTGTATTTGCGATAGAAATAATCTGTAAAAAAATGTTATGTTGTACCTAATTTTAAGTATAGCTAAAATAACTAATGTGATTTCAGGCATTACTGTAAATCAGTTGGCAAATGTTTTCCGTGAACTGCAAAATCGTATTACCCTTTGTATTGCTAATGATGGCGGACATGTGGAAACTTAAATAAAATTTCAATAAAACCTTAAAAAATATAGATTTACTTCTTTCTAATCCTTTTTACAAAGTATTTCTATCGCAAATACAAATAAAGTTATAAATTTTGTAAAGTGCACACGAACTTTATAGACACCTTGTATAAAATACTATATAAAAATTTAGCTATAAAAAATAACTTATCCGTTGTCTAGAAAAATTCCGCTTATATCGAAAAATCCCAGTGAATTTTAGTATTATTCCACGCATTGTCAGAAGACAAAATTCTATAATTCATTCGGTAAATATACTACTACTTCTTCTGCGTCGTATCCTTTCAGGACGTTGGCGATCATGACTCTCCACAACTTCCTGTCCTAATAAATCTTGTCATTCTGCTATCTCTCCAAAACCTTGTTCTGCCATTCATTTACTCAAGTTTGATGGGTAGGTTTCCTCTGTCCCTCTTCCCTTCAATCTGTCCTGTGAGTATCAAGTTTTTCAAGCCCTCTTTTCTCATTATGGGTCCTAGAAATGTCAAATGTCACTTTCCGATCTTAAATTCAAGTATCCTTTTTGCTACCATTTTCTCAAAAACTTCGCCGTGGCTTCTGTAGAAACAAATTTCTGTTGTTTCATGTCTCTTGTTCATCTATAAGGAGATTGATCTGTATTCACTGCTATATAGATGGACTGATATTATGTAACAGTTCATTACTCTTTTCGTTGTTTCTAACGATTCTTGGTAGGCATCTTTCGCTATACCAATAAGTCTTCGGATTTCAGTTTCGTAATTTCCCTCCCCTCTGTTAAAACACTTCCAGATATTTAAATTCTTCTGATTTTGGTATCTCCAGTTTGAAATTTGCATGTTCGGTTCATATGCTGTTTAAAAGGCCCTACATTTTGTGTAGGTATAGCATCTTGCATATGGTTGCTTATTAAGTTTAACTTATAATTGGTACAGATGTTTAGCACCCGATGAGGATCATGGCTCTCCACAATTCCCTATCCTTTGTAGTTCTAAATGCATTTTATATTTTTGTTATCTCTCCTAAACCTTGTTCTGCCACCCATTTACTCAAACTCGCTCTTTAGTCTATGTGTTGTGTCCCTTTGGGCTCCAATCTGCCCTGTGAGTATCAAATTTTGCAAGTCCTCTTTTCTCCTTTTGTGCTCTAGAAATTTCAGCTGTCTCTTCTTGATTTTAAGTATAAGTTTCCGTTTTGTTTCCAATTTCTCTAAAACTTCGTTATTAGTCGCATGTTTAGTCCATGGTATTCAGAGCATTCTTCTATAGAACCACATTTCTGCTGCCTCCAGTTTTTTTCTCATCCGTTAGGAGAAAGATACAGCATTCCCTGCCATATAAACGGGAGGATATCACATAGCAATCCAGAACCATTTTCTTTATTTCTAGCGATTTTTAGCAAGCCCAAATTAATTAGTTCATATCGGCCATTATTACCCGCTTGTAGGCTTAAAATTACACAAATAATAAGAAACGGAATATTTTCGTTAAACAAAAGGAAGAGTACTTAACTCTTATATCATATCGATCCTCCTATGTTGCAGTAAATGCCAAACAACCTCCCCACAGATGAAGAAGTGACATGAGGCAACAGAAATGTATTTTTAGAGAAGGATGCTGAGAATACCAATGGACTGGACATGTGAGCAATGACGAAGTTTTAAAGAAAATGGAATAAAAAAAAAACACTTCTGCTTAACATCAGAAAGAGACAGTTTACATTTCTAGGAAACATAATGAGGAAAGAGGGCTTAGAAAGTTTGACACTCACAGGACATATTGAGGGAAAAACATGCAATTGAAATTGGTGCATAATCTAACTTACGAGTTTGTGTAAATGCTTGTCAGAACAGTGATTACGAGAGATATTGAAAAACAAAATTTACTACTAAAAGTCAGGACATTGTAGAAAGTCGTGGTTAGCAACGTCCTGAAGAGACACTGAGCATAGAAGACGACGACGACTGCCGCCATCAGATAACATTCTAAATAAAATAAATGGCTTTGCTATTAATAGTAAAATGCAGTTTAAACTCACCGAGATGTTGATTGTTTAAACTGAGTCATTTTATATTCCGAGATTTCAAATGAGTAAGCACTAAACTATCCCGAGTTATTCTGGACGAAGATATATTGCATTCTGCGAAGGTTTAATCTTGGTGCTACACAAGATAGCCAAATAAATCAACTCTTGGATAAGTAAACCAGTATATTTTTGGCGAAATGTGACGTCATACAAACACGTAGATTCGGGTACTTCGACTTGGTGTAATGTTTAGAAAGCTTGTCTCGTTAGATCAATTACCACTGAGTAGTGAGTTCAAACGTTATAATTTCAGCCTTGTGCCACATCTAAGCTGTGATTAGTAAAGTCATTATCACGAAGACTTTGAAATGATTGTCTTATTTGCATGCAGTTTCGGAGCTATAGGGAGGCACGGTGGAAAATAGAGGCTCGGATTAAGTCTAATCCAGTCTAATCCATTACATTCATCTACGTGCTAATACCCTTATGAAAAGTATTAATCCTTTTCTTCTCCCTCCATCTATGGGTAAATAGCAGGACAAACTATGGGTAAATAGCCTAGTCCAGAAGAAGGACAATATTCAAAACCTGTGGAGGGTTGTTTGAGGACCTTGTGGCACGTAGTGCACCAGGTCTCTGTATTCAGCCCTTCAAAAAGTGTGGTTAGTTCTGCAAAAAAGCCTTCATCACTATAATCAAATCATGTGCCTAACCCTCATACGTCGAATACATATATGAAATGGATTAAATCCGACAAATATTTTAATATTAGGTTGGTGCAAAAATAATGACGTAATAATGTCGTTTTTTGACGTATAAAAAACGACATTATTACGTCCTTATTTTTGCACCAACCTAATATATTTTCTGTTCATAGGTTTTTGTTTTTGTTTTATGGATACACTTGTTTGAGTAAATGTTCTGTCTTTTTTTTTTTTTTTTTTTTTTTAATTAAACAGTATTAATTACATTTACCTGCCTGAACGTTCGAGAAATTGTATAAAAAATATGCGCCCTCTGGGAGGAATTGAACCTGTATCCTGTACGGAACCATCATTTAGAGTGATGTGCTATGATTGCTACGATTTGATCCCTGTCGAAGGACGCATATTTTCTAGGAAATTTCTCGAACGTTCAAGCACGTAAATGTAATTAATACAGTTTAATTAAAAACAGAGTATGTACTCAAATAAGTGTATCCATAAAAAAGTATAACAAGAAAAAATATATATATAATATATATATATATATAAAGAGAGAGAATTAATACAAGTAAAAGGTATGTAACTTATGAGTGATATTGCCCTCGGCAACCCGACTCCAGAGTTTCGTAGACGGATCATTCGGGAGTCACTCTGTCCACTCTTCAGGGGTTAGCAATTGACTGTTTATACATTTCGATTTTTCTTTTTTATATGCACTTCTCATTGGTGCAATTTTTTTCATAGTATATGTGTGCGTGCGTGCGTTCGTGCGTTCGAACGTGTGCACACATACGCCTATCTATCCGTACGTGTAAAATACCGTGGTTAACTGCCTGTATGGTCTTTTTTTTCACTTATATATCTGTTTTGTAACAAAAATAAAAGGTGGGACAGTCACAGAATAGAGCTGAGATATTTTTCTTTTTTGAGAAGCAAACACAGACTTCTGTCTAAGTGAAAACAGTTAATCGATTGAATGACCTCAACACAACTCAATAGTGTTTTCTTTGCCGCCGTTAGACACTCGTTGATAACGAAGTAAACACGAAAACAAAATCTAACATGCAGCGAGGTGAACAATAATCGTGACAACTTACTGTAGTGTTATGCGACGCCATCATTTTTAAAGATAACACCATCAATTTGAATACAGCTAACACAAAAGATTCAAGCACCTCTCCCAATCCATACACTTCAACCTGAAAAACTCTGAAGCAGCGCTCTAAAGTCGATGCTACGATTCAAACGTTCGTAATATGCTTTTGTATTCAGTGCATTGCAAAAGTCTACACACCCTTAAAAACTGAATGTATTTTGTTTATTTTGATAGAAACAATTAATATTTTAAACGCCAATAATTTGTTGTAATAAGCATGTCTATTACACTTATTTAATTCACAAAATACATTTGAACAATTTTTATATATATTTTCGTTAAACTAATAATTTATCGTGGAAATTTATTTTCAATCAACATGGTTGAGTACCTTTTTTTTCAATTAAAAACAAATTAAAATTTATTGAAACAAAACAATTACAATTGACCACTGATGACAATTCCAGATTTTTAAACAAAGATAATTTTGAAAAATGTCTTTGCAAAAGTCTACACCCCCTTTAGAATGCGTTCAGCTAATACTTTGTGGATGATCCTGCTGCGTCAATTGCAGCCTGCAAACGCCTTGGGTACCTTCCGCGAGCTTACTGCAGTGGCCTGCTGACAGTGTTTGCCATTCTTCATGGCAGAACTTCTCGAGCTGTGTCAGATTGGATGGGGAACGTCGGTGCACAGCCAGCTTTCGATCTCGCCATAGATTTTCTATAGGGTTGAGGTCTGGAGACTGACGGGGCCACTCCAAAGTTGTGATTTTCTTGCTAGCAAACCAAGCTTTAATGCTTTTTGACACATAAATTTGGGTCGTTATCTTGTTGAAACTAGAAATTGCGAACCAAGTGCAGAGCTCTAGCAGACTTCAGCAGGTATCCCTCCAATATTTCTTGGTACTTGACACTGTCTATGATACCTTGGATGGTTACCAGCTCTCCAGGCCCTGCAGTTGAAAAACAGCCCCAAAGCATGATCAAGCCACTGCCATGCTTTACAGTAGGGACGGTGTAATGAGGTTGGTGAGCAGTGCCTTTTTTCTGCCAAACGTAGCCTTTCGTATTTTTCCAAATAACTCGACTTTGGTCTCATCTGACCACAAAATCTTTTGCTACATGGTAATGGAATCATTGATGTGACTTTTGACAAAGTTTAGCCTAGCTTGCTTGTGCATAGGCTTCAGAAGGAACTTTTTTCTAGCTACCCTCCCTTGCAGGTCAGACCGATGTAATACTATGGAAATTGTAGATGCATGGACATCTGTCCCAGTACTGAAAACTGAATCTTTCAAGTCTTCCAGTGTTGCACTATGGTTGGAGGTTGACTCCCGGATCAGTTTTGATTTTGCTCTTCTGGTAAGTTTGCTCAGTCTCGCTGATCTTGGTAGGGTAACAGTGGTTTTGTGCACTATCTACTTCTTAACTACAGTTTTAACAGGGCTTAGGGGCAATTCTAAAGTTTTTGCAATCTTTTCATAGCCATTATTTTCCTTGTACTTTTGAATAATAAAGTTTTTAAGTTCCTGAGACAGAGACTTGCCCATTTGTGTTTACAGTCATAGCCCAAAGATCAAAATACCAAGAAACCATGTGGTGGATGATTTTGTAGGCAGTTAAATCACCTTATATAGCAAAATAATAGACTGGTCAAGTTTGTTTGTTATGGTAGAACACACATGTCACTTTTGATTGTTCTGGATTGTATACATCAATGATAAACTACGTGTTAACACACTATAATATCTGGGCGGGGATGTAGACTTTTGCAAAGACATTTTTCTAAGTTATATGATTTTACGAATCAGTGTGACATTTTTAAAATGTAATTTCTATATCAAAGGAAAGTGTGATGGATCTGTTTATTATTAAGCAATAATTAGAATTGAAAAAATGTGTTGCTCCATGTTAAATTATACAAGATATACAAATTTTCAAAGGGAGTGTAGACTTTTGCAAGCCATTGTAGCTTGCATAAATACAATGTGAGAATATATCTTGATTGAGATTTTCCAAGCGTAGCTTAGATGTGGCACAAGACCGAATGTATGAAGCACCCAGTGAGGATCGAACTCACGAGTCAGTTGTAATTGTTCTAGATAGACAAGCTTGCTAACCCTTACACCGCCTAGAAGTGCCCGATATGTCTTGATATATCAGAACAAAGTTAGAAAAATTAATAACAATTTTATTTTCGTTGATGTAATTATATATCTGTATGAAGGGGAGTGGGGACACAAACGTTGGTTATAATTATACATTGATAGTAAACTCTAAAAATGTTGAATCGTTGAAATTTTAGACTTAATTATAATTTTTTTTCTTTTGAGATATTTCTGAATACATAGTCTAGTAAATTTCCATTAATTTCTTTTTCTTTTTCTTTTTCTTTATCTTTTTATATATATTCCACACAGTGATAATAGAAGGCCTCCCAAGAAAGAAGAAACGTTGTAAGAATCCGAACGTAAATTTACCGTGAAGGATCAAGCAAAGAACTTTCTATCACTTTCGTCTCTTAATTTAAGTAGTATTTATTGAATTAAAATTATGGCCAGACTCATTAAAATGAGCAATTAATACATTGAGTGTTTTGTAAATGATCCCTTTTCTGTTCATTTTGTTTTTATATTCTTCAGTGTTTCTCCTATGTATTCTTTGTGGCAATTATTACAGGTGATACAGTAAAAGCCTTCTTCAGGTTTTAGCCTATTATATTATTTTATTTCGTATTAATTACGTATTTTATTGTTTCAGAATTAATTGTAACAAATGTTACGTTAAGCCCAGACAAATTCTTTACATTTGTAATTATCACAGAGTAGAATATTATATTTTAATTCGTTGAATTTGCCAGAATGTTCAATTCGTTTATTTTTAAATAGTTTACGAGTCTTATCTTTCGTGTTGAGTTTGAAATAATTACGGTATTCTAGGAGCTTAAAATGTTCTAATACATTCCTTCTCTTCATATAAATATTGAGAGCTACACATTTTACGTGCACTTAAATAGAATAATTATTCCAGGTGTTTAAATTTTGCTATATTTTGCGGAGTATAGTTTCCAGTATAGGAAGTAAATATATAAACAGTGTGGACATAGGAATCGACAATGTCTGTATCGACAGTCTTGTTAAATACCACCTGTCTGTTTTACTTATTGTACCGTATACACTCGAGTATAGTGCGAGTTTTTATGATTAGTTTCTTACGCAAAAAATAGAGGGACGCACTATACACCCACAAAAAAATCACTCACTGTAAGGTCTGACGATCTCGCAAGCCAAGCACAAAAAGCAAGGTCTTCGTAAGTGCCTGAACGAGGTGTAGTCTGTAAGGTTTCAAATATAGACGTCTTCTTAATACACGCCAGGTAGTGGATTGAGAAATCGCAAGCTCACGTCTAGCTCGATTTGTAGACTTCCGTGCACGGATTCTTGGCACTTATTCCCTCGAAACTCGTGATCGTCCTGAGATTTTTCCTTTACACAGACACCCACTCTCCTGAAACTGTTTAAACCACCGTCGAATGTTCTTAGGAGATGGCAGATTAATTTCGAATTGCCTTTGCCTGCACCGTGACAACCGTATTTGTTTTCGTGAACTCGAAAACACAGAACGACTTTTGCTCCAGGACTCGCCATTCCAGGGGTAAAAAACAACTTAACATTTCTAGAGATACGACACCACTACAGCGCCTCTCTGGCAACCATTCAAAACTTAGAAAAAAAACTCATCTTTAAAATGGTCACTGACTCATTTTATGACGATGCTTGAGAATTGAAGCAATGTGTCATGAAATCATTCTTTTTTAATAAGCCTGTATATTTTGTATATATTTTAAAGCCCTAATAATGCTATTTAAAAAAAAAACATTAAATCACCCTATACAAGGCAGTAATGGCACTAAGACACAAAGGGTTTCTTAGTGTCAAACAATAAACAAAAGATAAATTTTTATTAAGGAGCGAGAACAATCGAGAAGACAATAGATAACGATTGACATTGCATTTAAATTTTTGGCAGGTCAAAATTGGCAGGAAAGTATGTATACGGAAAATAACTCTTCAAACGAGAATTGCGCAAAAAGAAACTGTTAGCATAAAGCTTACGGTTTACATCTAGCTAATTCACAGCTAGATGAGACCTTGCAGCCAATCTAGTACTGCGTTTAAATTCATAAAGTCTAGATCCAATAGTAAAGAGTTCATCCAAACAGTTGCCACCAATGTATTTATAGAAAAGACACAGAGAAGTGACCGAAGCCGAGACCTATAATATTACTGATTCTTCTTTGGATTTTATCAACAATCTTTAGATATACAGCAGGATCAGCGGATCATATGTGACAACAACATTGAATGCATGAAAAAATGGTAGACTTATAAATATGATTTATAAATGTATAAACATTTCTTAGCAGCAGACCTAGCGATACATTGATTAAAATCTTTCCACTTCATGTCAACCGAGAATTCTATAAATATAGAAGTCATTAAGAGTTAATCTTTTGTGCGCAAAACAACCTTTGGTGATCATGATCCTGAAGTCTTGAATGGCATTTTGCAATAATATTTATCCAATCTACAATATAACTGAGGGTCTCGCAAAACACTAGGACTTAACTGTCCATTATTCTTATTAAATTAAATTGACAAAATGAAAATAAATTTTAAGCTTGCGAAAACATAAACAGATTTTTAGGAAATAAAGATTAAATGTTAAAACGACTTAAGAAATATTATTAATCTTCAAAATTGTTTCAATGTAAAATTAATGTTCAGTATACAATACACCAATGAAGAGTAGATGCATGCATACATGCATATATATTAGGTTGGTGCAAAAATAATGACGTAATAATGTCGTTTTTTTACGTATTTTTACGTCAAGAAACGACATTATTACGTCATTATTTTTGCACCAACCTAATATTTACGCTATTTATATTCCAACTATTGTCCTCATCTTTGTTGTTGTTAGCACAAAGTTTCGTTTCGTTGTACCCCCCCACACCCTTTCTCAGGTGTATATGGATCTCGTACCCTACTGTGAATTCAGAACTGAAACGTATATTTAATCAAATGCTCATGTCCAGTGATATCGTCTAGATTTCATATTTATTTAGTTAATTATTAATCGGTCGAGCTAGCTCGGACATTCATATGTCTAACACGTCGCCCATCATGATCCTGTATCAGGGTCAGAAGATTATTAAGGAAGCATTCTTCGCCATAACATAGCTGATCAATGTAGGTGGTTGCTGGACGACCAACCCGTCTTGCTTCCTCGGCTAGGTGTCCAGAGCAGTAGATCATTCATTAGTTCTTGTTTTGATCGCTAGCAGTGTCCTGTAAATTACATTCTGCGTTCGCGTAAGATTGGAGAAATGTCAGGGACTGGTTCATGTATCTGTGAATTAATTGAATGTTATCTCCAAGAGATGTTAAATATAGCCCTCAGCATCCGAGTGTAGGTTCCGTCAAGATTGTACTCTAGAATTTTAGTTTATGTTCAAGTAGTGACACCATACATTAGCATCACCTCTGCATTGGCTCAAAAGAATCTACGCTTGAGTTTGTCTCGTAAATCAGATTTTCAGATTACGTCTGTTATATTCAAGGTTTTCCATTCTTTAGCAACGCGAATTTTCACATCCTTTTTAGTAGAATTTATTTATTCGACATATTTTATTGATTCATCTGAGACAGCTTGTATTGAGCCTTGTATGGTTGAACCATATGAATTCAATTTTAGAGATATTGACATATAGTCCAAGATCAAAGGTAGCATTTTCTAGATGATGCAGAAACCAGTGGCATTGGTAATGTTGTCTTCTGTGCTAGCCAGGTCAATATCTGTAATCAGTATCTGTCAACTTTGTTGCAAGATATCGACTTGAGTCTCTTGATGTAAAGTATAGACGATGATGTCTGTCGAGAGAATTTCTCGATATGTAATCAAGGATGATAACAAAGAGAAATGATACAAGGGTGCCACCTTGAAGGATCCCTGTTTTGATGTCGAAGAAGCTTGTGTTTCTAGTATTTTTGTTTAGCATCACTATGACTATTACTGTCTCAAAAGAGGATGCCATATGCCAGAAGGATTTTATCTATTTTCCCTAATGTACAGAATCGAAAACTAGAGAAATCTACAAAAAGTAAAACGGACAGTAGATTATTTGCCCTGATGCTATCAATAACCCTCCGAACATTAAAAATTTGTCTAAAGGTTGATCTATTTTTTCAAAAGCCATTTTGATTTCATCGGATATCCTTCTCTAATTCAGGCTTGTGTTGAGAAGCATTGAGTTTTCTTGCTGCAATGGAGGTGAGTATGATTCCTCGATAATTTTTGCCGATCCTAGATCTCTTTTCTTTGGGAAAGAAAGTATGCATCCTTCTGTCCATCTTTCTATGATTTCGCCCCTTATATGTGGCGTTACAGAGTTGGAGTAGAATATCGTTGAAATCCTGAGTCTTCCATACCTCCGGAGGAATTATATCAAGTTCTGATGCTTCCTTATTTTTTTTAAAGCCGTTTCAAATTCTGCATCTTTAAGGGTTTCCAGAGTTATTCTCAAGAGAAGTATCAACATTATTGTAGGTTGGATTAGGAGGATGGTTCCTCGGTATCTGCTTGTAGGGTTTAAAAACTTATTCTTAAGAACAATGGTGTACTTGTCTTTTAGATGGCTTGTCTTGTTTTTTGTTCGAAGAGACAAGAAGGCAGTCTGCCTTTTCTTATTGGTTCTAAGATTAAATCGGATGGTGAAAAAGACCATTCGATGGTCTGAAGATACTCCTTCAAATGTATTGAAGGCTTGGCCATTAATTGCACTGTTTTCCATTTCTTGGTTATCAGGATGTGATCTAATTGGATCTTTGTGCCATTGGCATTGGTGAATATCCATTTTAGGGATCTGTGCTTCTGAAATTTGTTGGTTAGGCATATAAAATATTTCCTGTATAAAGTCTTCGACAAAGATTCCATTTCTGTGGAAGGACGCATGATATAAAAATTTGGGTACGTCGCTAGAGTTTGATGGTGAATAGCAGATGATGATGGTCGTTATACGTTTTGCTGTTGAAGCAAGCTATAATGATTCTGGGTTCTATATCTTCAACGTTTCATGAGTGATTTATAGGTTAGTGTACTAACATGCCAACACCGCCAGTGGTAGTACCTTCGGAATTTTCCCAAGCCGAGGCTGAGATGAAGATCTAGCCTTTCCCGTCACAGAGATGGACATTTAAATGAAAATAGTGGTGATCCTGAATAGAAATGACGTTGATATTCAGATCATTGGTAGATGAAACGAGTTCCGATTTACAGAGTTAAGTGTGAGAACGTTGAAGGTTGAATTAATGTAAATTTTTTGCATGCAAGAAGTTTTGTTTTGTAGTAAAACCGTAGCTGAATTTTCGAAAACTGTGCCACGGTAGGCATAACAGTGATACCCGCATGACGGGTGATGCAGTATGTGTTTCTGGCTATTTACTGTTTTACATTGTTCTTCTTGCCTTCAATATGTCATTTGAATTCCAAACTTTCCCACTCCTCTTACCTCGTTATGTAATACATAAATTTCAACTTTTCCTCTGATTTTAATAACAGGGTGCGGCAGAAATATCTCCCACATTTACCTACCAGAAATACCTCTATATAATAGTAAATCAATAGTGGCAATGCTGTCTTCATCTAGCTGATCTCTTAACATTACACGGGATGTATTTCTGCTGCATCCTGCATAAATGTCTTTGATACAGTGTAACCCGGATATAAGAGACCCGGATATAAGACAAACCCGAATATGAGATATTTTCTCTGGTCCCAAATTAGAGCCTGTGTTAATGTATATATAATAGACCAAACCCAAATATGAGAGAAACCCGGATATAAGAGACTTCTTCTCCGGCCCAGACTCTCTTATATCCGGGTTACACTATATTTACATAATCCGTCCATGGTATTCTTAGCCTTCTTCTACAGAACCATATTTCTGCTGCCTCATGTCTCCACTTCACCTGTAAGGAAATTGTCCACCATTCACTAGCATATAGATTAAATAATGTTACATAACTGTTAAAACTTTTTTTTCTATCTCCCTATGAAGTGCTCCTGTTTCTTAACACTTTGTCTAATCTTTGGAAGGCATCTTCGCTCTTTGAATATGCCATCGAATTTTGGTGTGATTTATCTGTCCTCCATTAAAACACTTCGTAGAAGATATATAAATTCATAGAGATGCTTGATTTTGAAATTTCTAATTCGTAGCTGGCTAACTGTTGTACTGTCCTCCCTCTAAAGAGTCTATGTTGGACTCTTCCGCTTACTATAAGATTAGTAGGAGAGAACGCGTTGGGGGAACAGTCGCACAGATTGTTCAAATGTCCAACTCTCTGCCTCGGCAGAGAGGAACTCGGACGAAGATTTGCCGCAGGGAAAAGATTCGCCGGGGAGGTAGACAGTCCCTGAACCCATTTATACGGGTTCAAAGGGAATATTTTTCGCAGAGCCTACGGGCTCGGAGAAACCCACGTTAAACTCAACCTTGTGACACATAAATCCCTTGTGGGTGGGGGCTGTTAAATATTAACAGTCGAATAGATTGTTCATCTGTCGAACTCTCTGCCTCGAGCAGAGAGGAACTCGAACGAGGCTTTGCTGAAGGGTAGAGTTTCATCCGAGGAGGTCGACAGGCCCTGAACCCGTTTATGCGGCTTCGAAGGGAATATTTTGGCCGAGCCTACGGGCTCGGAGAACCCACGGTTAACTCGTCCTTGTGCCACATAGATCCCTCGTGTTGGGGACTGTTAAATATTAACAGTCAAAAAGATTGGGTCAACTAACACACACTCACTAGTGTAATACTCTTCTGTTGTACTTACTGTTTAATATATGCATATATATGCAACACTTGTTTTGTTATTTATTCAACCATTTACTTGGTCACAACACTAACAATAATTACAATAAAGGAAAAATATTTTAATATTAACCAAGTCTAATGAACAAAAAAGAATGAGTAAATTATGACTGTGCAGAAAGACGACAGAACTTCTCTACACTGATTGTTGAATATACATTTTTTCCATTCACTATGAGAAGGACGCTTGCATATAGGAATCGTTGTCGCAAAGAGGGTCGCACTGTTGGTTGTAAAGTGGATTGCAAATTAGATCGTAGTGTTGAGTCGTACCCATTACCGCACAGAACTTCGGTCTTTGCTATTACTGTATTATTAATCTATGCCTCTCATGTAATTGAACCTTTTCTTCATTAATGTTTTGTTCCATGGACTTTTCTTATAATATTATTAGCCATAAACTACGCTTTTATTCGAGCATTATAACAGCTACCATAAAAGATTCCGCGAGTGCACTAAATGACCGTGATGAATGAATATTTTCCGTTTATCGCACGCATTGCACATTAAGGACATGAGAACTTCCGTCCAGCATCTTACTTTCGTGATGAAAGTAATTTTTTAAGAATTCTTAGCATAATCCCTATACATTAGAAGATTTCACAGAAAAAAAAATCAATATTTGTATTGTAAAAATACTCAGAACAAAATTCCTTCTAGGATAAGAAAGAGAAAGGCCGCCAGACATTTTAATGTATTCATTTGTATAAAGTGATTATTGCTTAAACATTATTCTGAAGGATTTTTTTATTTTCAGAATACACGGTGTCTGCAGCGTCGGATTTTATCATGAATATTTTTTTTTTTGTTTTTTTGTGATGTCAACGAATACTCGTTGCCACTTTTGTGATGTCAACGAATAATCGTTGTCACTTTCGTAATGCTCGTTGTAGTAGAGACTTTGTAATCGCAGATACAACTATAGTAACACCATTGAACAATACTGGTGTCAGACGCCTTCGAATATCACTCGAGCTAATAGTACTTGCTCGATAATACTCGCTCGAAAAGTAACCACCAAATAATGATCCGTGTAGTGATCTGTATAGAGGAAATAAATAGTATAGAGATAGCGAATCGTATAGTAACATAGGATAGCTTAGAAAGAGTGATTCTTATCGTAATAGAGGATAGAATAGAAATTGTGATCAGTTAGACACTACGCTAATTCCCATTTATGCGTTTCTTTACGGTCACGTGATCTTAATTCAATAATGAGATCTGTTGTGTTTGCTCTGTGGCTATCTGTGTTCAAACTCCAGTGTCGCCAGTGACACCTTATTCCTATATAACAATGTTTTATTCTATAATTAGTTTTAACAAATGTATATTCAGGTTATACGCGTCTTTAAATTATAAATATGCCATGTGAAATTCAGTATTATATTCTTTTCTGTTCGGGTAAGCAAGCCCTTGTTACGCTAACAGTTTGATTGGTGTACCTTCCAAACGACATCAAATGTCTGTCTTATTTGACCGAGTAAAGGGTTTTGTTCTAAATTCCAATAAAATAACCGAATCTGCAGAGAGACACGTGAGGATGACCAATGTATACAACTACCCATACATTGTGAGTATAACAAATAAAACGAGTCTTCTGATCCAAATAGCAAGGCTTAGAGAAGTAATAATTACTGTTTATGACCAGATATGGACCTACCTGGATAACCTTGCCCTTTAGACGACTCTTTATAAATTTATTGAAAGGCTTATAATATTTGTCTTTGTTATAAATATCTTATTGTAATTGTGAGTGTGGGCCTTCGTTCCTCATTCAGCACGTACGATACGCCTTGCCAATACTTCATGAATAATAAACTATTCCGTTTCGATCAAGAGGAAAAACAGAGAAGACATATCAGAGGCGCTGTTTAGTTTCAGTGAAAGAAAGAAAGAGTCAAACAAACAAAGATACGCCCTGACAGTACCTCATAAATAATGGACTGTTCCGTTTTTATTGTGAGAAAAGCAGAAAAGACATATTAGAAACTCTGACTGATTTCTGTGAATTTCTCTGATACGCCTTGCCAGTACTTCGTAAATAGTAGACTGTTCCGTTTTGACCGCACGGAAAAACAGAAAAGCCATATCAGAGACGCTGTTTCATTTTAGAGAAAGAAAGAAACAAAGAAAGAAAGAAACGATCTGCCAGTTCCTCATAAATAATGGGATGTTCCGTTCCGATCGCGAGGAAAGACGCAAAAGACATATCAAAAACGCTGTTTGGTTTCAGTGAAAGAAAAAAAGAAAGAAAGAAAGAAAGAAAGAAAGAAAAAGAAAAACATCAAAATTCAAACAGGAATTCCGTGAAATTTTCACGGGTACTACTGATCATTATAATTCTGATTGCTCCTTCTTTCTTTAATTACTTAGTGCTGTAAGCTAGGGAAGTTACTGAATAGAATAATTAAACGAAGGTTGGTAATGAACAATAATACTTAAGACAAGAACATCACATATAAGATTCGCCGGCAGCGCGTACAAGTAGTAGTCGACTGCTCGCCAAGTGAATTCCACAATGAATCTCCAACTGCAGGATATCTACCAACTGCCCCACACGATCAGATGTGGCACAAGGTTGAATTTAATGTGGGGTATCCGAGCCTGTAGACCCCGTAATAAACGGGGTCAGGTAGCTGTTTCCCGAGACGAAACTCTGCCCTTCGACGGAGACAGAAAGTTTGAGCAGCACAGCGGCAAACGAATTTCCAACTGTAGGATATCTACCATCGGCCCCACGCGGTCAGATATGGCACTAGGCTGAATATAATGTGGGGTATCCGAACCCGTAAGCTCGGCCAAAAATTCCCTGTAGACCCCGTATACAACGGGGTCGCATAGCTGCTTCCCGAGACGAGGCTCTGCACTTCGACATAGCCTCATCTGGGGATCCTCTCTGCCCGGAGACAGAGAGTTTATCAGGCACTGCTGGTAACGAATCTGCGACTGCAGACCAACATACAGTATTTACTACTGTATCTATGTGAATAGGAACATACCCATTATCGTCCGTAGGTGTTCTACAACACTTAGCACGTACGTTACGCCCTGAGATTAAAAAGGAATATTCAGTTTTAAATAGCGAGGAAAGAGGACAGAAAAAGATACATTATAGACACTGTTTGGTTTAAAGAAAGTAAGCGGACATAAAGAAGGCAATAATTATTTTATGTGTTTAACGCCTGTATCAGTTTAATAGAAAACCTTATGTATTTTTAATCTTTTCATCAGTAACCAATAATTTCTTTACATAATGATCTGCATTCATCTTTTTGATTGTTATTGTAAACTTTTGTTAAAGTTGATAAACAAAAAAAAGTAAAGATGCAACATGAAAATCTTCATTGGTTTTTGATTTGGTTTCATTTGTTTTACGGCATATAAGTCTCAATGGGTTATTTAATGCCAACAAAATAATAATAATAATATAATAGTAATATTTTGTTTTTTCAAAAATCTATTTCTGGTAATATTTTTTTGTATAACTGTTAATATTTTTTTTTTAAAAATGTATTGCTGGTAATATTTTTTTTTTTAAATGTATTGCTGGTAATATATTTTTTTTAAATGTATTGCTGGTAATATTTTTTTTTTAAATGTATTGCTGGTAATATATTTTTTTTAAATGTATTGCTGGTAATATATTTTTTTTAAATGTATTGCTGGTAATATTTTTTTTAAATGTATTGCTGGTAATATTTTTTTTTTAAATGTATTGCTGGTAATATATTTTTTTTAAATGTATTGCTGGTAATATATTTTTTTTAAATGTATTGCTGGTAATATTTTTTTTTTAAATGTATTGCTGGTAATATATTTTTTTAAATGTATTGCTGGTAATATATTTTTTTTAAATGTATTGCTGGTAATATTTTTTTTTAAATGTATTGCTGGTAATATTTTTTTTTTAAATGTATTGCTGGTAATATTTTTTTTTTAATGTATTGCTGGTAATATATATTTTTTTAAATGTATTGCTGGTAATATTTTTTTTTTAAATGTATTGCTGGTAATATTTTTTTTTTTAATGTATTGCTGGTATTTCTTCTTTTTGCATAGTGTTTCTGATATTAAAACCTATTTTTACACTTTCATAGTGTTTTGACACCAATTTGGGCGTTAACTATTTGCCCATACCTGCGACCCTAACAGACCCTACCACCCGGACCTGTATGGACCTCAGAACACCAGCAATTAAAAGGTGGTTCCCCGCTCCTCAAAAACTCCTGATGAGAGGCCTTGCTGTCGGATGCATTTTATCATCATACCCAGGACGCAATCTTCATCGGTATTTTAAACTCGTGGAACGCCAAATGAGTTTATTCCGTCATTAAATTAAGAATGATGATTGATCAGAAAATTGAAATAGAAAATCGTGAATTTTACACGGGTACTGCTAATTTACATTAACTTATTTTATAAATGCTACACGTGTATTTTTCATATATATATATATATATATATATATATATATATATATATATATTTCATACTAGCCGCTCTCTTTCTCTCTTCCATATACATATTTTTTTTCCTCACCTGTAGCACAACTCTGAATTTCATGCACAACGCAATCGCCAGGTGCCGATTGAAAACTGGACGTTACATAATTTAAGTATTGATAAGGATATTCATTATTAATAATAAATTATGCCTTTTATTATACATCGAACACTACTTTATTACAACCAGTACTCGATCTGCGATTATATATATATATATATATATATATATATATATATGTGTGTGTGTGTGTGTGTGTGTCTGTGTGTGTGTCTGTATTTTCAAGAAAGCAAGAAGCTTAAAACTAAAGTGTACGTTCTTACAAGAAAATCTTCCTTCACATTATGCACAGCTGACTATTGCCGAAGGTATTTTCTAAGATACCAAATTAAGTGAATATACTATGCCTCTCCATATATTAATCTGGGTGAAACCTGTGGTTCATCATTACGTGCTCTATATGGTAATGGAAGACAATATTCATGTAATGAACATATTTGACAAGCAATAAAAACTGCTGCAAGTTATATAAAAGTCGAAAAAGAAATAACAAATTGAATGAATTAAAGTCTAATAAATATTATAGAATGTCAAGGGGTGTATTATAACCTTCAAAAGTATGTAATAATTTATTCAGATATATACCTATTGTTTTATTGTATGTGTTTCTAACTATTATATTTTTTAAAATATTTTATCATTTTAACCTGCAAAATTACGTAATAGTTTATTCAGACATATACCTACACCTGTCTATATTTTGTAGCTATTAACGTTTAGATTTATTTATAAATAACAATGCTGCATTTAGTTTGTGGGATAAGAAGTTAAACCTAACAAAATATAAAAATTGTGGAAACATTTAACAAATGTACTCCTTAAAAAATGCTGGATCAAAAGGACTTTTTTTCTTTTGGCACCACTACTGTGGTATACTCCCGCGGCAATTTTTATTGTTTTACTAGCAGCATGGCCCGGCGTTGCCCGTGCTTGATTCAAAAATCGTACGACTCATACAGCAATCGCTATCACTTGACTTAAAATATTTTTACCCTTCCTTGCCTTTAAAGGAGTGCCCTTTGCCGTGCCGATGTTGCTACATGCTTTACTTCTTACCTATCTCGCACAGCGAATTTTTTCTAAGCTCTATACTAAACATTAAATCTGTTACGAAAAAAGAACTAAACAAAATGAACACAAAACGATCAGCTTTAAAAAAAAGACTCGTAACTGGAAAAACCGAATGAAAAAAAAAATGTTAACAACAAATACTTTTTCACACCCAACCCAGTTCTGCAGAATCAGAATCAAAGTTGAGTTTAAGCAAGCGAATGAGCCAATTGGAGTAAAGTGCCATGCAGATTTAAATTTTTCCCACTTGCGACGAATGCAGCTATCGATTTTTGTTTTTTGCATGCTAGCATGCGAGTTAACATTCGTGTCAGTTAGCTGTTGGCTCTCACGCTGGCCAATAGAATCTTCCTGCCTATTCGTGGCAGCCAGATATAGGCTCTCACTCTGGCCAGTACAAAATGGACAAAAACTACATGAAAACTGCCGTAGAAGCATGAAAAAATCTATTATTTCCACTATCGATGGGAGTTGGGAAATGCAAAGTCTGTCTTGGCCTTTTCACTAACTTGGAGCATGTGCATGTAAATTTTGGTGCAAATCCGTCGAAAATTTCGGCTGTGCATTCGTTACACACACACACATCCTGCCTTTTATAGATAGAGATAAAATCTCTTGTTATATTTTTAATGAAACCAAAACTTACTCTGCCCACCTGAGATGGAACAACTACATTGAATCTAAAGCTTCATCTACCGCAAGAAAATTTGGTTCTCTGTATTGCGCCTGAAGGCTTTTTTTCGCCTGATACTTCATAATTAGACATCGCACACGATTTATTTATTTATTTACAAGAAATAACATTTTTTACAGGATCATAAAACGAAATAAAATGCAATATTTATAATTTAATTTATAAAGAAATAACTATGAAAATATTTTTTATTCGTTAAATTATGGAAATGTATGTGAACATGAGAACAAGTAAATTTAAATGACGAATAACTGTAATTAAAAACAACGTTTCGGCCTTTGTGCGCTCCGGCCTTCTTCAGGTGGTTAGAATGTCGAACTGAACCCTTCATTTCGCTCACTGGGGTAGACCGTTCTATTTCCACGTGTCATGCCTAATGGATGTCAGCTATCGCCTGTTAATTTCCCTCTGAAAGTTCTCTAGGTATTGAACTCACACTCTTTGGGTCCTGTCACTGGATCTAACCAACGCCTTTATCCACTGTGCCATGTGTCCTTAAGGACATCTATGAATGAATTTCTGGGTATTATAAACCTAATGTCATCAACAAACTTTTTTTTTATCAGTGCTCATATTTCAATTTTTACTGTTATCATTGCATATTTTAACCAGATCTCATATTGCAATATTTCTTGATATTATCCCTTTTCTCTGGCACTCCTTATTACTGGTTCCCATATTGTATTCATTTCTATGCTTGGTTGGCTCAGGAGATTTTTATGGCCTAGCATATGTGCTGATTCCTTAAGTTTACGAATTTTCCAATGGTGTTCTTTGTCTATGATCTCAACTTGATCCTACAGAGGGCGGTGATCTCCCTTTTCTCTCCATATGTGGTCAGCCACGCCTGATTTTTCCACTTCACCTCGTGTTACAAATTTCTGGTGTTCTTGAAGCCTTAATTTTTCGGGGATTATTTTCATTTTCTCTCGCGACATGAATTCACTAAATTAGATTGGGAGCATAGAAAAAATACTATAAAATTCGCTTTCATATATTTAGGTTGTGATTAAAGTTTTAAAAATAGCTTTTTAAAACAATAAGATATATAATCCGGTGTTCTTATTGATATTTTTATTTTTACAAAACACTGCTCAATGTAAATTTACAGAGCATAAATATTATAAATGAACTGATTTAAAATTTAAAAAAATCATTAGTTCTGTTTCAAAATTCACTTGAAGATGAAACCGAACTAATGCTTTTAATTTAATTATATAATTAAATTTGAAGTTTTTAGCTTCGGATTTTGAAACATGGTAATTCCAGTATAACGAAGAAACCATATTTTAAATCAGTTAATTTATTATATATATATATATATATATATATATATATATATATATATATATATATATATATATATATAAGAAATATAGTCTTAAGGTGTGCTATATTTATGGAATAAAGTGCTCAATATCAGAGATAGAGCATGTGTAAATATAAAAGTGAACATAGAAGTCAACACTTAGAGGCGACAGTCTGTTTCATGCTATATGCAATCGTCAGGCTATATGCAATCAGGTGGCCTGACGATTGCATATAGCATGAAACAGACTGTCGCCTCTAAGTGTTGACTTCTATGTTCACTTTTATATTTATATATATATATATATATATATATATATATATATACTGAAGCTCATATGGTATATTACTCATATTACTCATATAAATATATTTAGAACGCATTTACCAACATCATGTTGTTAATATCAATGTTATTGCGAAAATATTAACGGACCTAATAACACCTGGCATTGTCTACAATGTTTTATATTGTCATTATGTTGTTATTGATACTATAAGAACTGAAACGAATGTCACGTTTATTGTATTTCATTAATTCATTTGTTCAGATTCCATTCATATATGAAATCCTAATTGTCAAAATAGGCAAATATGTTTTTAGAATAATTGTATTTTCCATGTATGAATTAGATAGGTTGTAATTAAGCCGAATTGAAAAAGGTATATATTTTCTATTCATATCTCTGATTGTTTTATTAGAAGAATTTTTAACAAAATTCTCCCCAAAATATCACGCCTCAGATTTAAAATTTAATTTCCGTTATATAGCGTGAGTCCAAATAATTATTAGGTTGGTGCAAAAATAATGACGTAATAATGTCGTTTTTTGACGTATTTTTTAACGTCAAAAAACGGCATTATTACGTCATTATTTTTGCACCAACCTAATAAAAGAAAATAATTTTACGAATGTTTTTTTAAGTAAATATGCATGATACTGCAATTTAAAACGTGTTTTAAAAGATTTTGAAACTTTTAATAAAATCAAGCATGGCATTTGTTCTAGAAATTTTAATCTTAAAATTATATGCACACTGTATGTCTAATTTCAAAACAATGTATTATATGGAATTGTGTCTTTAGAAAATCAATGCAGAAACTAGAATTTTGTGTTATATTTCTTTACAGTTAGTTTTATATCATATTACAAATTTCTTTTTAGTCATTTCACCCAAACAAGGTTATTAAGACGAATGTAAAAGAATATAAGAAAAAAAAACCATTAAGGACAGAGAACAATTAATAAACAGGGATTAAGACAACAAATAATTACTATTGACCTTGAATTTAAATTTCGGTTGATCAAATTTTAAAATCGAAAATGGAAAGGAAGAAACCAGAAGAGAGAAGAAACTGTTAGTATAGAACTTGCGGTCACATCTAGTAATTTCAAATGTAAAATGATGAGACCTTGATACCAATCTAGTAGTGGGCTTAAATCCGTAAATTCAATGTACCAAAGAACAATTACCATGAAAATATTTATAGAAAAATCACAGTGAAGCTACGTTAAGGTTGTGAGAAATTGACTGAAGCTTAGATGCCAGGTTAGGAATGATAACATTGCAGATTCTTCTTTCTATATACATAGCACCAGACGACATATGACATGTTCAATACCTGGATGAATGGTCGATTTGTAAGTGTGTCAGCTAAATTCAGACGAGAAACATTGTCTAGCTTGACACATTGAAAAAAATACTCCTAGCAGCAGACCTAGCAATTGTTTCAATATATTCTTGCCACTTCATGTCATCGAAAAACGGTAGTCCAAGACGGCGGCAAGATTTCTAATGTATTCTACTGAAACCAAATGCATCACAACTATAAACAAGTTTTTGAAAACCATTTCAAAAAGCCTATAATTCATCAATACGTATTATTAGGTTGGTGCAAAAATAATGACGTTATAATGTCGTTTTTTGACGTATTTTTAACGTCAAAAAACGACATTATTACGTCATTATTTTGCACCAACCTAATACTTCTTTATGTGCGATGTCGATCACGGCCTTCCACTTCTTCCTGTCTCTTGTACCACTTAATTATTCGGACAATTGTCCTCATCTTTGTCGCTATATTTATTACAACGTTTCGGCCGTTGTACACTCCGGCCTTCTTCAGGTAGTTGAAATGTTGAACTGAACCCTTTATTTCGCTCACTGTGTTCTAGTTCCATGTGCCATGTTTTAATGGATGTCAGTTATCATTTATCTACTGTTAATTCTCCTCTCCAAGTTCTCCACTGCCATAACCGGGTATTGAACTCACACTCTTTAGTTCCTGTTACTGGATCTAACTAACACATTTTCCCACTGTGCCATGTGTCCTTAAGATGGATAAAGGCAGTTCGAATTTCAATCGAATCCATTACATTCACTTACGTGGTGATACCTTTGGGAAAGGTAAGAATCCTCTTCTTCTCTCCCCTCCCCAGCTATAAGTACATAGCAGGACTGGATGGATGGCAACTGGTCTACCGCAGAAGGAAATGGCAACCTACTGCTCGTCAGTCATATATCGAAAGATACATGATCGCCTAAGTGTGTATCACGCATGGCATATAACTGTCTGAATAGTCTGCTTAGCTTTTGGAATGAACCATTGACCAACCCAATGCATCTTCGGATTTCAGTGTCGCACTTTAGAAGACTTCCCAGATATATAAACTTTTGTACTTATTCTGATTTTAGTGTCCCCAATTTGTAATTTGCATTTTGGGCTCATCTTTAGAGACTCTGGTTTGTGTTCTGAAAGCAAGCTCATAGTGTTCTTTGATATTGTCAGTTTGTACACAAATGCCCCCCTTCAAGATTCCTTACAAATCTGCGTTGACGTTCTTTATGCAGGTCATTTTTGTTAGATTTTTATGAAAGCTTATTATTCGAAAAATATTGTAAGTCGCACTTGTATCTACACAATGTTAATGACACTTTTTCTATTTTCGATTCCATCAGCGATACTGAAGCTTTTCATACTGAAATCAATTACATTCATCCATCCCTTCAATTGATATAGAACTGGAAAACAGTTGTACTTTGCCTTTTTTTTTGTACTGGTTAAACATAAATTTAGTTTGTTCATTACTTGTGTTTATCGTGAGCCTACGATCATCGGTCTATACACCAGTTGGAGTTATTTTGTCCCTAGGTTTCGTGAGGTAAACCTGATTTCTACCTTTGTCGATCGTGCGTTGATGATTTGTTCTACTTGTAGACCCGATCAAGAGTTTCCAAATTTCTGGTGGGGTAAATTGCGACATGGTGCACTTTTTCTTACAGACTGTGCCCAACTGACCTTACTATATTGTGCAGACGACAAAATCGAAAACACAAAACGCGCATGCGCGAAATTAAAGATATAAATTGGGACAATGTACTCAACGCAACCTTCATATATATATATATATATATATATATATATATTATTTTTAATTTATTTTGTTTAAACTTTCTTTTTATGGATACTCATATTCGAGTAGAATGTCTATTTTTTTTAATTAAACAGTATTTTTTATCCAACTCCATATATCGGAATATTCGAGAAGTCTTGCCAGAAAAAAATATGCGTCCAATGACTACGTAGGACATAGGACTTCCTATATATATATATATATATATATATATATATGAAGAAAAATATACGGAAAAAACAAACAAAAATCCTTATATGCAATTATGCTGTTTTAATGTTAATATAATGTCAACGTTGGATGTTTCGGTCTAATAAACCATCTTCAGGATATATTCATAAAATATAATTAACATTATTATTATTATATAATTATTACTAACATTATTATTATCAATTCAACATGACAATATGTTGAATTGATAATGTTAATTATATTTTATAAATATGTCTTGAAGATGGTTTATTAGACCGAAACGTCCGACGTTGACATTATATTAACATTAAAACAGCATAATTGCTTATAAGGATTTTTGTTTGTTTTTTCCCTATATTTTTTTTCATACTGTCGGATCTATATCCATATATTTGCTTACATATATATATATATATATATATATATATATATATATATATATATATATATATATATATATATGTATGTATATAAATTAAAGATCAAATACAGATCAAATATGGATCGGGATCCGTCAGAATGACAGAATAAAGAACAAATAGGAAACGTATATCAACCTAGCATGATTCACTTTTATTAAAGCTTCGGTAGAGACTGAGGGATAGCAGACAAAAAGACAATAACACTGGTATCTACATTATGTTTGGGTCAGTTCTCATTGGTCAGACACGTGTCACATGCATTTATGTCTAAGTGGGCATCGGATGGTAAATTGCATTCGTAATTATGTATGTGTGTCTGTCTTCACCTTTGTACGGTCAACCCGCGCAGCCTGGTGCCACATGATTCTAATTATTGGCTGACCTCTTTAAGCATGTATTATTTGTATTAGATAGACATAAGTTAGTTTCTTTATGAATGGATTCGATGTTGGTGTTTTAGTTAGTAATAATGTTATTATGCTTTCAATATATTTTCTCCTTAAGGAATTATATGTTTTTTTTAAATTAGGGTGGCCTGAGTGAAATATAGATAGATAGGTAGGTAGGGAGGGAGGGAGAGAGAGAGAGAGAGAGAGAGAGAGAGAGAGAACAAAAACTAATGAAGAAAAATATATAATCTAAATTCACAGAGCAGTTCTTATGTAACTCCGCCGTTCGTATATTAATATATCTGTGACAGTATGTGTCCGGAGTGCTGTATAATTTGATTTTATCCAAGGAAATTCGATTAACCAGCATGAAAAGGAATGCTAGAAAAGAAGAGTAACCAATGAACCGAGTTCAAACCACCGCTGGGACAGGTTGTATTCGCTTTTATCTGCTGTCCTGGAGATAAACGCGAGTATATTGCATCTAACTGCAGATATGAACAAATAGTAAGGTTTTTTTCGGAACAATTTATACGTGTAATTCAGCCAATCGTGCACTTCGCGTGAAGCTGCAGCGATGTTACAAGCATTCTTGGAGAATAATAAAAGAAAGAAATCAAAAGTTAGGAAAAATTTTATACTGCTACGATTTCATACTCAGATTTCTGAATATCTGAATTTAGAATGCTTTTATATTGACAGGCTTCATTACACCTCCTTTAATCCATTATATATATATATATTAATTCTTCGCAATGATTCTTCTCCCCCGGTTAGCGATTTGCAAAAAAACAACATAGTTTATAAATTCAAGTGCCCTTTGGGAGATTGTATCTCCAACGAATTAAATATGCTGGTCACACCACAAACTCGCTTTCACGACGCTTGACACTGCATTTGAATGAAAACATTTTAGGCATTTAAGACAACATGCCTGGCCGCACACACTTTTCAGTAAAATCCTTGTCGAAAACACAATTATACTTCAACATGAAAACAATAGACAAAAACTAAAAATCCTTGAACCAATATACATCAGAAAGTTGAAACCCAACCTAAACAAAATCAACTATGGAATCTCTACAAATATCCTTAGATGTCTATAATTGGTAACAGAAGCCATTGGTTTACACCAACGGCTTCCCATACTTCTCGAATTAACTCTCTCGTGGTCATGTGTGACATCATGAGCTGCGGTGCGATTTTCGCTTCTAGCGTCTTATATGCACGTGTTTATCGTTGCTAGGAAATCATCCATCTCAACAGAAACAGATTATCATCACTTTCTTGTCCGTATATTGCTTAATATGTTGTTCAGTAATCGACATCTTTGATAATGGCTTATGTAAGCCGAAAGCTTAGATTGGATTAAAAAATATGGATCAATATTGTGATTTTCTTTCTTCGTTTAATCATAATGTTATCAAGCTTATCAGACGTTAAAAAAAGAATTTACATAAAATAAATAGACAACACTTGTCTATATTATTTATTGAAACATAAATATATATATATATATATATATATATATATATATATATATATATATATATATATAGAGAGAGAGAGAGAGAGAGAGAGAGAGAGTGGAGGCACGTTGGAGTAATGGATAGCGGATAGAGGAATCGCAGAGCCGAGTTTGAATTCCAGTCGAATCCATTACATTCACTTACGTGCTAATACCCTTGGGAAAGGTGTGAATCCTCTTCTTTCTGCAGTTATGGGTATATTGCAGGACAGACTGGGTTCTATAGCCTTGGATGGCAACTGGTCTAGGAGAGGGATAACTCTGAATTCAAAACCAGCGGAGGGTCGTTTGGGGACCTTGTGGCACTTAGTGCACCAGTCTCTGAATTCGGCCCTTCAAAAAGTGTAGCTGGCCCTGCATGAAACCTCATGTGCTGTTGTCGGGCTGTTGGTTTCCTGGGAACTGATCTGCTTGACCCTCATACGTCGAATTCGACTGGAGAGTCGACTATATATATATATATATATATATATATATATATATATATATATATATATATATATATATATATATATCCTAGGGACAGTGAAACGTTGTCTCTGACTACTATAATAGTAGTTTGCAAATTGCGCCTTTTCTCTTGGGGGTAACCATAGTTTCTGTCTTATTACAGTTGATGGCTAATCCTGTTTCTCGGTTTGCTTTAGTATCTTGTCTAGGTTGTCTTGCAGTTTCTTTAGGAAGAGTAATACATTTAAACTGATAAAATTGATAAGTTGATACTAATAACTTCTATGTGAAATATAATGTCCGCTTTTGTTTGCCAATGACATGTATGAATTGCCATGATTTCTACGGAAAGATAATGACGGAATTTCTCGTTGCCCCCTCCACGGTTTGAAATTCAGTATATGTCATTCTCTTCGGTTTGAAATTCAGTATGTGTCATTCTCTTCGGTTTGACGCAACCCAAAATAAAGGAATCCTAATCTACGCTAGTATTTAACCACTAGCCGGGGAGTGACGAAGAGCTGGTTTGGAAGTGGTGACAAATTCAGTAACAAGTGCATTATTGCAAAAGCGAACGTGACAAACGAGGACTGAATGTGATCATCCATTCTCAATTCCACGCATTAAGCTACTCAGACATCCAAACTATTGGTTAGAATTCTCGTCAACAACCGATTATATCGTAAAATATATTAGTTAATTACTTATATTTTCCCAAGATATGTTTATTTCCTTAAGATTGCTGTTGAAACCGTGTACTGTTTTATCTATCGAAAAATACAGTATTTCAGGTTCGTTTATTTGATCTATTTTTATTAAGCATAGAACAATTGAATGAAATTTGCATATGAGAGCGCATATATGAATGTGTTGAAACATTTTAAAATGAATTCGTTACGTGTCGTAAATATTTATGAAACCATGGTTTTTCTGGTTTTTTTTTTAAATTTTCAATTTCTTTAAAAACTTGGTCTTGTCTGCCTTGTTCCTTTTTATGCTTGTGCATTTGATTGGGTTTTGAAGGAAATTAATTATAAATGCTTACTTGAAATATAACAGTTCTTTTTTCTTCTATTTCTAATACACACACACATACACACACACACACACACACACACACACATATATATATATATATATATATATATATATATATATATATATATATATATATATATATGTAACTGTCCGGGTTTCAGTTCTAGGTAGTGGATGCGCACTGCTGATATAGGACGAAACAGACGTTCAGTGCTTTCTGCATTTTGTTGAGGTTTCTTCTAGACTCGATGAATTACTTAATTATCTCAAATCCTCCTTAATTTCTATCATTTATTTAATATATATATATATATATATATATATATATATATATATATATATATATATATATATATATATATATCGGTTGTAACAGTATAATTAGCCATCCCACAAAATGTTTACTACATAAAAAGACACTGAATTCATTAAGTTTCTTTTTTCAAGGTTTTTGGATAAGATGTTTTGATATCTTGACACCGTTTGTCATAAGAATTACTGAAAAACGCTTTGTGCTATTCAGCTAGAAAGAAAAAAAGGTTAAAATCGTTTTCTGTCGGCACCACTGTCTTAACTGAGCAATGGTGAGGGGAAAAAGATTATTTAGGTCCTCAGCAATGTTACCAACATTCGTACTCTGGCATCCAGCTTCAAAGTCCATTTAAAAACCAGTAAGAGAACAGTGAATAAGTTTAAAAAAGAGGGGACGGTACAGTGGATCAAGAGGTTACAACATGAAAAGGGAGCATCATTTGAATTTAGAGCTAAAGTGATCAATTGGAAAAGATCCAACCTAATCCATAAGACGTTTGGCATTGGAGAGAGGAGTTTCAGCTATGACATTCCAAAAAAACAGCGAAAAACACTTGAAAATGAAATCTTACTTGAAACTAGTAAGACAACTTATTACTATGGGACAGAATGTTAGAAGGTTAGAGAGGGCAAGGATCATTTTCAGATGAATTGGAAAATAACCCTGTAATAATATATATATATATATATATATATATATACATACATAAACTTTATTTCAATCATTCCTTCCCGAGCTTCAAATCCTTCGCTATGATTAATTAATGATGAACATGTCATTATCGTTTATGATCGATTACATCACGATTCTCCTGATCTGTTAAGCCGGGAAAGTAATTATACATTTTTATTGGCCTCAGTAGAGTCTAACAGTGTCATAAAAAATCTCGGAGCATTCCAGTAAGATATATTTAATCATTTCTAAGATACAACGTTTCAAAGCTTAATCTAACACATGGACAATTCTGTTTTTACACGATTTTGACAATTTTGCTGTTACACCCGACACACACACACACACACACACACACACACACACAGAGACACACACAGACACACACAGACACACACATATATATATATATATATATATATATATATATATATATATATATATATATATGGATCTGAGAATAAAACAACACTTAACAGGATTTTGAATCCGGATGCCAGGAAAAGTCAACTAAGTAATACATCTGGCTCTTCTATTGCAGAGCATGTTATAAATATAATAAATTGTGACTTTGATTTTAGGGTGGGCCGTTTTTCTATTTTATTGAGGTCCCACTCCTCATATCACATCAAGGTTCTAGAGTCCTTGTATATCAGATCCCGTGGGCCTTCCCTCTGTAAACAGAGGGAAGGCTTACTGGGTCTCAATGTTATTGGACTCTAACTTTCGTGAAATTCCTATTTTACCTCCATGGGTTATCATTAATATCAATTAAATTTACACGTTTTGTTTTTTATATCCCAGAAATAAATTTGATAATGCTGGGACGAAACCAGTTGTTTTTTCAGCTTTTTAAAATATACATTAATATGACATATAAATTATGCTTATTCCTAGGTATCCTTAAATTTTGTACTACAAAAAACTTATATATATATATATATATATATATATATATATATATATATATATATATATATATATATATATATGTGTGTGTGTGTGTGTGTGTGTGTGTGTGTGTGTGTGTGTTTGTGTGAGCTATTCAAGCCACACATGTAATGCATTTTATTGATTTGCATCTTGTCGGTACGGTCGACTGGTGAAGCATGCACTTTGGTCGGCATACATAACCTCATATATATATATATATATATATATATATATATATGATGCGGTTGATATTTGAGGACATACAGATTTATGATTAATAATGCTTCCCACAAATTCTGATGCTTTTATATTTCAGAAATCAAGAATTGCAAACCTTATGATAACAAATGAAATGAAAAGGCATGTTGTGATTGTGGCATTAAAGGCTGATCATAGCGATTGGATATTTCACGTTTCCTCAGAGTTGCAAGATTATTTGTCCATATGAAAAGATTTAGAAGATACTGACAGTTCCCCAATATCTGTATTAAAATGTAAAAGACATTCTGCACGTTCTGATAAAGTGAGAACTTTCGAATTTATTCAGGAAGTCAAGCGGACAATTGATGAAAACCGAGGTCAATCGATGAGTTCAATTCCCAAAAAGCTGTATGTGTCTGAAATAAACAATCAGAAGGAGTATTCATGAAGACATTCGATACAAGTCCTACATGATGAAGAGAGGTCAATTTATGTCTGAAAAAACAAAAGAAAACCGTTTAAACAGATCCAAAAGGCTTTTAAACAAACTTAAAAATCCTTCAGAAACTGGTGTGATTTGTTTTTTCTCATATGAGAAAAAATTTGATCAAGATCAAAAACTTAACAGAAGATATGGCAGATGGCTTTGTTCAGATCCTTCTGAGGTGCCAAGAGTGATGCGCACAAAATTTCCTTCAAGTTTTATGGTATTGGGTGTTGTTAGCAATGAAGGACATGTTATGCCACCACACTTTTTTCCACAAGGTCTTAGAGTAAATGCTGCTGCTTATATTGAGGTTCTAGAAACATTTGTCAAGCCCTGGATTGACAACATATGCAATGACTGACCTTACATATTCCACCAAGACTCGGCTCCATCCCACAAGGCTCTATGAACACAGGAATGCATGGTTGACCATTTGTACGACCACATCACACCAAACATTTGGCCTCTTAACTCTCCAGATCTTAATCCACTAAACTATTATGTGTGAAGCGTTGTTGAGAAGGAGGTTAATAAACAGCCTCATAACACCAAAGACTCTCTTAAAGCTTCAATAGTTCGAGTAATGTCGGACATAAATAAGAACCAATTAATCAGAGCTTGCAGCCGATTTCGACCTCGTGTAGAGGCAATTATTGATGATAGTGGTGATTTTATTGAATAAAATTAAATAATAGCTAAATTTCATGTTTACTTGTTTGTAATCAAATATATTTATATCAATTTGTTCAGCAAGTTTTTTTTTACTAATCCATAAAATCTGTCCCCAAGCACCAGCCGCACCATATATATATATATATATATATATATATATATATATATATATATATATATATATATATATATATATATATATATATATATCATAGTGGACAGATATACTAGAAAGTCATTAAGTCTATAAGCCTAACATGACTACTGATGTATGTGGCGCTAGGTAACTGCGAAGAAATTTTAATATGAAGAAAAACATTATTTTTTGTTTTATTTTACTTACACACATGTTATGGCGGAGTAGTGGATAGCCGCTCCGATTGAGGAATCGGAGAGCCTTGTTCGAATTCCAGTCGAATCGATTACATTTACTTACGTGCCCTTGGAAAAGGTATGCATCCTCTTTTTCTCTCCCCACACCTACAGATATGGGTAAATAGCAGGACAGACCGGGTTCTAAAATCTTGGGTGGCAACTGGTCTACCACAGATAGAAATAGCAACCTACTGCGGAAAAAAATCTGCCTCGTCAGTCGTGTATATATATATATATATATATATATATATATATATATATATATATATACATGTGAAAAGTGTGTGTATATAAATATAAATAAATATATATATATGTGTATAATTATTTATATATTATATGCGCGGTACTTATTAGAAAGCGCTCAATATCATAGATAGAGCTAACATATATGGTTGGATATCGTAGGTCAAATTTATCCATATTCGTTAAAAGAATAGCGCGAGTGCTCAACCCGTGGGGGAGCGAAATATACGTGAAAAGTGTGTGTATATAAATATAAATAAATATATATATATATGTGTATAATTATTTATATATTATATGCGCGGTACTTATTAGAAAGCGCTCATTATCATACGATCGCTAAAGAGTGAAACCCAGGGTCACAAGCTCACATCTATCCAACCATATATATATATATATATATATATATATACATATATATATATATATATATATATATATATATATAGAGAGAGAGAGAGAGAGAGATAGATAATATGAGGGTGTGTTAATGTATCATCTCGTGTTTTGGAGGTAACAGAGAAAATTAAATATAGAAGAAAAACTCGTAGTTAAGTAATGAAATAGAAGGTTTACGATACGAAGGTTCACTTAGCAACTGACCTAATGCTAACTCTGCTCAACTCCACTTAACTCCGCTTACATAAACGGACAATTCCATTGTTTTATGTTCTATATGACAGTATAACAAAACCACGAAATACTGCATTTGAATATCAGTCTGTGATGTCGTTAGAACTACTTTAGTCATAATCTAGGTCTTTTCTACGTCATCTATCAAAACCGTTTATGTCATTGCACCCCCCTACCGATCTTGCATTGCCTATTTTATTCTTCTAATTGCTCTTTATTCCCTCTTTCCCCCCACCTCTTCTTTACTTGTTCTTTTATTCCTTGCCTAGCTCCGCTGTTCTTTCTTTAATCTGTTTTGTTTATTTCTCCCTTTGTTCTCCTTTCCGCCAATCGTCTTCTATCATCGATCGCTCTTTCTGCCTTATTTTCTTTTCCTCCCACTTCATTATCTCCACTCTTCTCGTATATTTTTTACTCTCATAATAATTTCTCTCTCTTTCTTTCGCTAACACTGTCTCAATCACTTGTTTTCCTTTTCTTTTCTATTTGTATAAAGCCATTATTTTTTTTTCTTTCTATCTGCTAACCCAATTCTTTATCCTTGCATTTTCGACCCATGCATATTCACTGTCGGTGTTCTCCTTTCCTTTCTTTTGCTTTTTCCTGGTGTTTTCAGGCCAAATTCATTGCAATGATCCATGGATAATCTGATGGGGAACGCAGCTGAATCAATCTGGAAAAGGACGAGAAATATTCAACAAGGAGGAACACACAATAATGTGCAATGCCAAATCATGCCACAACCAACTGATTTAACATGAAATAAGTTACAAGATGACTGCTGAGGTGTACGTGGAAGATCAGGTCTTGGTTTGAAATTTTTGTCCTTTGGAGTTTACAGTGTAACCCGGATATAAGAGAGTTGTCGGAACCGGAGAAGAAGTCTCTTATATCCGGGTTTGGCCTATTTTGTTTAGGTAAGTATAGCTCTAATTGGGGACCAGATAAAATCTCTCTTATATCCGAGTTTCTCTTATATCCGGGTCTCTTATATCCGGGTTACACTGTAATAATATTCCCTTGTTTTCATTTGTATTCATTTATTTATTTTTCATTTCATATGTTCTCGTAGATATCAGCGACGCCATTATAACTGGACATCTACAAACGAAAGAGCAAAATTGCTAATTACCAGAGAAACAGAAGTTACCATCAGGATTAAATATTTAAAACTATATTTCTTTAATTGTAAGCCATTTTCTCATGACTCCTTTTATTCATTTTTTTTATTTTAACCGCCATTAGACGCGTTAATCTAGTATTATCTGTTTTGATTACTTTTTTTAAAATTATGTCGGGACAGAATAAAGATTATTCAATAAATACCTTGAAAATATAATTATTTTCTTTTTTTCTTAATGTATATTTTATATGTTTCTTGACATGTTTAGATTGTTTATAGTTTTAGTTTAGTTTTTGCATTGATGGGACGCTTTTAAGTTGATGCTTCAAGCTATTACTCACTATCGAATATCTGAAGTACATAAATTACAATACACAACATTTCTCTTTGATGACGTCATTTTCTATGTATTTTTTTTTCCTTTTGAACGTTGACACTGATAAAAGCAACCCACTTTCAAAGTCAGACTATGAATAATATTTTATGTTATATTGGCATGTGGCATGGATAAATTGTTACACTCATTAAATAAAAGCAAAAATATCCTGAGATCTATTTCAGATTAATACGCGGGAAAATACATTTGATCAAAATAAAATTGATTTCAAATTTCATGGATTATCTACGTGGTGTGGAGTAAATAGTACATCACCGGTGACAACATGGACTAGTCCATTACTATAAAATTTCAGAAATTTAACATTGCAAACAGAACACAGACCTTTATTAAGAATATGGTTGCAAGAAAGATATACCTACTAATAGAGTTAAGAGGCTGCAATGCTGGGGTGACATCCTATTAAACTATGATTTTACGATACAGAACCAACCATCTAAAACATTAGGATGTATGGATGGATTATCTCGGTTAATACCTAAAAATGCGGTACCATTGGAGGTTATGGTCATCGCAGCACTAAAAACTATTAAACTATGATTTTACGATAGAGTACCAACCATGTAAAAAATTAGGACGTGTGGATGGATTATCTCGGTTAATACCTAAAAATGGAGGGCATGGTCATCGCAGAACTAAAAAGCGATGTTGAAATTAAAAAAAAAAAAATTTGTGCAACGTAGTACGAGAGTCACCAGTCACCCTCGATGAATTAATTAAAAAAGCGGAAATGAGGTCTTTGTTGCGAAATCAAGACTACGCGTACTTGATATGCGATATTGTAGTAATCTACTGTCAAAGAGATGTCATACCGAGTGTGATACAGAAACTAATATTAAAGAATTTTCATTGCTGACATCCAGGTATTTCTAGAATTAATCCTATGATGAGTAGTTTCGTATATTGGAACAGAATCGACCAAGATATTGAAATAATAGGGAAAACTCGTAGAGGTTGGGCTCTAACTTGCAAAACTATCACAAAGAGAGAACCTTGACCAAAGACAGACTCGCCGTGGTCAAATCTACATATACACAGACATGTCAGAATTGAATAGACGCTCACAGAAACCGTTTATTTTAAGTAATTTATACAAATGAAGTAATAATAAATGGTCATAAATTTAATAACTAATTCATTTTGCTTTTTTAATGCAAGGATCCTTCTAGGCATGCTAGCGATGAGTTCACGAATATCATCTTGATGGATTTCTTGCCATGTTTGACGCAATAATCCTAAAAGTTCGGGCTTAGAAGATGGCTTCTTGTTCTTTTTGCAGAGTTTTCGATCTAATATGCCCCAAAGGTATTCAATAGGGTTAATATCCGGGGACTGACTTGACCATGGAATTTGATTGATCCCATTTTGTCTCAACCAATGTTGCGTTGCCTGAGCAGTGTGACATGGAGCTCCATCTTCCATAAATAGGGAGTCAACTTTGCTCATTCTACTACTTGAGAATATTGGAAGGAGCCGTTTCTTTAATATAGAAACATATTTGGTTGAATTAATGTTTCCTTCACACTCCACAAGCTCTAAGTGTCCATCTCTCCAAATTGCAACCCATACCATTACTGAAAGGCCCTCATATTTCACCGTTGGCTGCAGTCTTTTTAAATCAAACTCTTGACTACAGAGTCTCCATACCCATACTCTTCCACTGTCGAAAAATAATGCGAATCTTGACTCATCAGATAAAATGGCAGTGGTCCAAAAGGTCACAGGTCTCTCCACCATCTCATGAGCCTAAAACTTTCTGCGTTTGATATTGGCTGGACGGAGAAGTGGTTTCCTTCTCGCAGCTCTGCCATAGTAGCCCAGCTTGTGAAGATAACTAACAGCTGTTCTGGGACTGACATCAACTTGTGTTGCTATGTCAGAGGCCTTGCAATGTGGATCCTGTTTAACATTTCTTTCGACAAGACACATGGTTCTTTCAGAGAGCTCAGGGCGGCCTGGGTGAGGTTTTGTGCACTTCTTGCCCTCTCTGGTGAATTGTACGATCACTCTATTAACAGTAGAAAGGGGTATTGAAAGATTTTCAGATATTTTTCTTTGACTAAGACCACCTTCATGTTGGCCCACGATACGTCATCGCTGAAATTCGGATAGGTCTGATGCTCCTTTGGTTCGTGGCATGTTCCAGTATTGTTATCTGCAATTTTAATCAAATAATCTAAGTTAATTTATCTTTGTTATTAAAAAAAAATCAGAAATAAAATGTATTTTGGTGTCTATTCAATGTCTGTGTAGATTTCGTAGTTCCTATGAATGGATTGAGGTTGTTGATAATTTCTCAAAATGGTTGGAAATTTATAAGTGAAAAATGGAACATCGTCAGTGACAATGAATTTCTTGCATGAACCGTTTTCAAGATATGGAATACCAGATACCATAGTATCTGATAACGAAACACAATTCATGGGTAAAGAATTCCAAGACGTTTGTAAAATGTTCTCCATTGAACATGTGACGATCCCGCCGTATCATCCAAGATGAAACGATTTGTTTGAAACGTTCAAAGGAGCGTTGAAGAAAGAGAGTGTTGAGAAGCACTTCAAAATTTTCTGAGAGTTTACCAGGTAACACCTAAGCCCAGCAGAACATGATGCATGTCGCCGGTGGAATTAATGTTTGCCGGAAGAGTAAAATCGGTTTTCGATAAGTTATGAAGACGAAAAACACTGAATGGGTAACAAAAGCACCAAAAATTTCAAGATCAGTGACAAAGTTTTCTTTAGAGCATGTAAGGATGGCAAAGAAACATGGGAAGACGACATAATATCAGAAGGTAACGTAAAGTTGATTTACATGATGAAAGGGAAGATTCGAGCATAAAAGGCACCATAGTCAGCTGAAAAAAGGTTCATGGATGAAAGATCTGAAAGAATGGAAACCCAGATAAAAATGATATATGATTCCGTCGATGTGCCAGCACCACAACAAGTCAAAGAAACTATAAGAACAAGTTCAAGAAAAAGAAAGCATTCTGAAGAACTGGAAGTGGATCCGAGACGGAAACGCTACAAAGTCAAGTACGTTGGCCAACTCTCCAGAAAGAAGATGGGAAGATACAAATAAAAAAATAAAATATTTTTAAAAGTATTAATCTCAAAAAATGTTGTGGAGTAAATAGTACACCCCCGGCGACTATATGACTATATATAAGAGCTCCCGGTCAGAGTTAAGAGATGTTTCGATTCAGGCAGTTCGCGCTCGGGTTCCCCACGTTAAACCTGACTTTGTGTTGCATCTCTCTAATTCCTAGCCGTTTCACGACAGGCACTTCGCTGTCTGGCTGGCGACTGACATGACCTGGCTTCGGGCAGAGGATAACTCAGTTGCGCTCTGTCTACCGACAGAGACTCGACTGAGAAAAACAAAGTACCCGTTCTCTATAGTTGTGAAAAATGGATACATCTTCGACCAATTGCCCGAGTGTTCGCGCTCGAGTCCCCCTTGTGTCGCATCCCGTTTAGGTGAGTAGGTCTAGGTAAATACCTACACCTTGTTTCTTCACAATGTCTCCCAGAATATGTATCATGTTGGCTCCATTTTCATTACATGCTTCTTGTTTCTCACATGTTCAGTCTGTGGTATACTCAGAATCCGTCAAATCTAGGTCTCTTCATGTTTATTCTTCATCCGTGTAGAAATTGTCCAGCATTCATTGTCCTATTGGGTGGGGGTTAGATATGACATAGCGGTACTGGTACTCTTTAAATACACGCAAAGCTTACGGCAATATCACGCTGAAAAACCGGTTTTCGTACAATCATTGAAGTTAAGAAACGTCGAGCCTTGGCAGTATCTTGGTAGATGACCGCTTGGGAATACAAGGAGCTGTAAGCTTGAATATGTAGCTGGTTTTATGGATAACGGCTCGAAATTCCAAGTTCCCATTCCAATCGGGTTCGTTATATTTACTTTTGAGCAAATAACCTTGGGAAATGCCAGTCCATGGCGTCTGTGCTATTTGCTAATTAACCTTTACATATTTCTAGTAGACATATAGTAGCGTACAATACGACGAGTTTTCATACCTATTTCCATCATTTTAGGAGAGATAACTGTTATGGGATCTTACCCATAATAACATAATGGACTATTCCATACGTAATAAATACTGCGCCTCAAGAGGAAGCAGAGAGTTTAGTCTGAAGTCTGGAATGAGGTCCGTCAGAAGTCTGTCAGTCAGTCAGAGAGAGCGAGCGAGTCAGTCAGTCGAGACAGAGTCGCGTTCAGACAATTACTACTAAACCTGATTGTTCGTACTAACACTTTCTACTTCTCTGTATATATTCCTGTTTGTAATATATCTGTGTTATTCCATATCCGTATTCGAGTTCTTCTTTATTGGTTCTACCTTGGACTATCACCGTCATACAAGGAACCGGACCATAACAATAACAAAAATGCAAAATTTATTAAGAGCTGCTGAAGACAGTACAGTGCGGCGAGCCCTGATCGCCAACGTCTTCAAAGGAACGCAACACATAGAAGAAGAAAACGTCTTCGAGATGTTATCTAATTTAGTCTGTGCTGTAGAATATCCAGTCGAAACCAAAAGATGGCGCCCATGAGAAATCGCCGTCAGCGTTAGTCATTTATTTCAAGTAAATGGCAATTTGCTATTTTTCCCAAAACTGTCTTGAAAGACCATGGATCTGCGCCCGAAGAATTATACCCTCTCCAGAGCGCAATCCTGGGCAGGATTTTTATGAGAGATCGTCATCTGTCCATGTCGCACGCCCTCCTATCTCCTCGCCACCAATGTTGTCCAAGGGAAGGGCAGAGGCCAATACAGTTTGACAGCGGCGGCGTCGCAGGAAGTGCCAGAATGAAACTGAACATGACATCAGACTGTCTTAGGGACACCGGCTCCGGATTTGAATTCAGAGTTGTCCTTCTCCTAGTCTGGTTACCAACCATGGCTACAGATCCCAGACTGTCCTACTATTTACCCTTAGTTGGAGGTTTTGAATTTAGTGTTTTTCCTTTGCAATGTAACGGACTCAACTGGAATTCGGACTTAATTCTTCGATTCCTCAATCCCAGCCGCAATTCATTATTCCGCCGTATATATAATATTAAAAATAATCGGTACTCGTATAGTTGATATTTCTTTTTTAAATCGCAATATATGTTTAAAATTTAAATTTCTTTGAGTAATCATCGCCTGAAAGTAAGTTTAATAGATCCACTCTGCCAACTGGGGTTGTTTAAAATTATTAAATTAATAATTGATATCGTACTGATAAATTATAAGTTATCTCCCCTTAAGATCTAAGAAGTATTAAAAGCACACTTTTTTTATTTAATCTGTCAGTAGACTAGTAGTCACAGTAAGTGCAATAAAACTTTGATATAAGTTTATTCACTAGTTCAATTTTTACTACAGATATATTATTTTTAATTTTTCGAAATGTAGTAACATCGATAATACTTGTTAGTCAATTCTTTAAGTGCCAATTTTACATTTATTTTGAGGGATTGTACAAAAAATGAAACACAGAGAACTAAGAAAATATTTCATTAGATGCGACAAATGATAATATTTGCCAAGAATAGAAACTATGATCTTGCTAGTGGAAACGCGGAACAATGTAATGCGCCATTACTTGGTGTGAATGTCATAAGGTCGCTTGCTTGATTGTTATCTCTCAATATTTTCCTGCTTTCGCCTGTCGTTTAAGTGTTCATCAACAAATAACAATAAGACGGCACTGAGCGCTCCATGCTTTCGGTCTTGTTTTACAAGTAAGCTACGCTGGAAACATACAGTTATTAATAAGAAGTGTTGAAATTCATGCATGCAAGATTTCAACCCACACCCCTGTTTGATAACAGAAATTTTGCCATACCCAACTAAAATATTCTTATTAACATCCAAAATACCTGTACGTTTTTGTAAATATTTTTTTCCATCGGGAAAGGCCGACACTCTTGATAAAAGGAAAAAAGATAATAAAATTTGCTTTACTATTTTATTTTTATAAATGGGAAAAAGCACGCGTTGAATTTTCCAAGGTCATATCTTCTGCGTTGCTTCTGCCAATCAGATCGGCTTGTTTTGCCATCAAAATCGAAGATCGATTGCTTTTTGGTTTCTCTTATTCTTTGATCAAAAGATCCTTGGAAATTTGCACTCGATTCCTTTATTCTGCCAAGCAAAAATGTTACCTTTTCAGCTTTTTTCTACTTTTACTAGAAATCAAAACATCCAAACGTCGTCCCGACTTGGTCCCTATGTGCATATGTACACATATTCAGCTACATCTGTCAACCTCCTTTTGCGTTGTCTTGCGAACCGACATGCGCATACTACATAGATATATAAAATGGTTAAAATAATCTGGTTTCACAGAGTAACGATTTTATGAACACTAATAATTCTTATATTGAAATAACCCACTATGAATGCCTGGACGTTGTGGGAGAATAACAAGTTGATGGATCAAAAGAGTTATCAGCAGTCCTTGAAGGAAAGTCGAAACTAAATTTTAGTGGCAGATTTCATAGTAGACAGCCACTACGCATGGTTTAAGCAAGCCTGTCTCATCTAAACTGCAATCCTGACCTAGCACCCCGACGAAGACTGCTGCACTCAGACAAAATCGGTTCTTTAATGAGGATAGTTTAAAATAAACAAACTTGAAAACAGCCTGAGAAACATCAACGTGACTTGTGTATATGACCTTATTAAAAGTGGAATAATCTGATTAACAATGAAAAACTTCTAGATTCTGAGTCTTTTACATTTATTTGGGGATAACTGTGTGCTTCTGCAAGCTTTTCTAATAAAGAATATATATATATATATATATATATATAATATCAATTGATAATTCGGGTGGATAATTCCAAGGAGGACATTAATCGAAAGAGAGCTCAATGTAAGTAACAGACCAATATAATAATGAGTACAAACCATCCATAAAAATTCATTCGGTTATAATTTATTTCAAGAATATACAAATATTCATCTTTTCAGACGGAAGATTTTAATAAATGGAGTCAATTTATTCAGACGAAGAGAGAAAAGGAGAGAGGGGGAAGAGAGGGGAATGGAAGAGAAAAGAAGAGAGTTAGAGAGGGAGGGAAGAGAAAAAAAAGGGAAGAAGGAAGAATTAAACATGAGCCGATAGGGTGACCTAGAAAGTAATTTTCTTTAAGGACTGAACAAGTTAAAATACAGGATATACAGAGTATGTTTTTTTTTTCTTTTTTCCTCTCACTTTTCCTTTCGTTTGGATAAATTGACTCCATTTATTAAAAGAAATCGGTGAAGTGATGAATATTTCGGAATTCATGAAATAAATTATAACTGAATGGATTAGGGCACCTCGAGGTGGTGTATTGGTTAGCAAGCTTTTCTCGCTAGGACAATTACGACTAAGTAGTAAGTTTGATCCTCACTGGGTGCCTCATATTTTCGGCATTGTGCCACATCTGAGCTACGCTTGGAAAATCATTAGGGCACCTCGAGGTAGTGTAATGGTTAGCAAGCTTGTCTTGCTAGAACAATTACGACTGAGTAGTGAGTTCGATGCTCACTGGGTGCCTCTTACTTTTGGCTTTGTGCCACATCTGTGCTACTCTGAGCTACTCTTGGAAAATCACTATAACTGAATCTTCTGCGTTTTTCTCCTTCAATGACTCTTAGCTTCATTTTATAGCTTTATTTTACATTTTGCATTGAGCACAATTTTTCAAGTATATCATATGTATATATATATATATATATATATAGATAGATAGATAGATAGATAGATAGATAGATAGATAGATATGTGTGTGGGTGTGTGTGTGTGTAGAAATGTGTGTATGTGTAGAAATTCAGATTAAGTAAAAAATATATATGTAAAACACAATATTAATTTTAAAAAATCCTCTTGAGTTTTCTTAAATTTTAAAATTTTGAAAACCTGACGATATTTTACTTTTGATTATAAATACATGTTGTAAAATAAACCTTCACATTTACCTTGGTAAAGTTTGTCAAATGACGAAACACGTGGTAAAGAATATTTTTATTTCCTTTTGTTTTCTTAATATACATACATGCATACATATATATGTGTGTGTCTGTGTGTGTGTGTCGGTGTGCGTGTGTGCAAGTGTGCGTGTTGGTCCAAAAATGAATATATCGTAGTACTATAAGATCAAATGTTAAAAATGTATAATGCAATAATAATATTAATAAAAATAGGCATATAAAAGAAGAAACAAGCAGCAATATTTCAGCTGAAATATAACGGTGTTTATAAAATATTGAGATAACAAAGTTACTTTTGAGTACTCCTATATATATATATATATATATATATATATATATATATATATATATATATATATATATGTATGTATGTATATAAGAGTTTTCCGTCCTGACAACAACGTTCCCTCGAGCAGATCGAGTCATAGAGTCCATACGGCCAAGAGTAAAAAAAGGAAAAGTCAAATGATGCTTTTGATTTGAAAGGCGCATTTAAAGATACAGATTTTCGCTACGAAATATCGCGATTGGAATCTTCACTGAAAAACGGACTGAAAGCACACCAGTTCACCGAACGAAGATTTATAGCATAGTTTGATGGATATATAAGGGATTGTAATGCATAAGAAGAGGGAAAAGCCAGTAAACGCTAACAGTAAGAACGATACAAGCAAGATTAGAATCAAATAAAATAAACAACACTGTCATGAATGCAACGCACTACGCCTTGTTGTCCTAATGATGTTATCAGCAGGAGAGGGATGATAATAGATAAACAGGAGAAAACGATGATGATAAGAAAAGAGAAAGGGCAACTGTGAAGAAGAAGAAGAAGAAGAAGAAGAAGAAGAAGAAGAAGAAGGGGGAAAAGAATGAAATTGTGAAAACGTGGTCATACATAAAAAACAATGGTGTAAAATATGCTAAAGATCTAGAATTTTAAATGGTGGTGGTGGTGGTGGTGGTGGTAGTGATGGTGGTGGTAGTGATGGTGATGGTAGTGATGGTGATGGTCAGGAGGAGAAGGAGGAGGAGGGGGAACGAGATCAATGGTCAGAAAATAAACGTGAGAAAGCAGGGGAGGAGGAAAATGACGAGTGAAGAGGAGAATTGAGTAAAAAAAGGGAGAGAGTTAGAAAAAAAAGGAAAGGAATAAATGACTGAGGAAGAAAGAATGAATGAATGAAGCAAAATGAGTGAGCGAGGCGCTAGACAGTGAAAGTATAAGAGGACAAGAAGACAGAAGAGAATGAGAGTAAAACAATGGAGAAGGAAAGGGAAAAGAATGAAGAAAATAAAAAGAAGAAATTAAAAAAGAATATATATCTATTTACAAATATTAGTTTGGCGCAAAAATAATGTCGTTTTCTCACATATGTTACTATGTGAGAAAACGACATTATTTTTGCATCAACCTAATATATAGTAATGGTCTATTATTATATTTGTCACGAGAAAAAGAAGACAATTAGAAATACAGTGTAACCCAGATATAAGAGAGGTGTAGGGACCGGAGAATAAGTCTCTTATATCCGGGGGTTTCTCTTATATCCGGGTTTGGTCTATTTTGTTTACATTAACACAGGCTCTAATTTGGGACCAGAGAAAATCTCTCTTATACCCGGGTTTCTCTTATATCCGCGGTTTTCTTATATCAGGGTCTCTTATATCCGGGTTACACTGTATATTATTATATGAAGTAAGGGAAAAGCCGAGGAAGTGCCTAAGAAGGAAATGAATAAGAAAAATAAAAGGAAAGATGTTGAAAAACAAGGAAAGAATTAATTAAATGCGATCAAATTAAGACAGAAGAAATTAATGAATAAAGAAAATAAGAATAGAGAAGAATTTTTCCAAAGTGAATGAGAAAGGAAGAAAAAAAGTAAGAATGAAATATGAAGTGATTTTACGCTCATTTGTTCCTTATGCATTCATTTTTTTATTTTTTTTATTTTTTTTCTTGCTAGTTGGTCATTTCAAGCTTTGACTTCAATGGACACATATCTCCTGCATTTACTGAAGTTTCTATTCTGATGCCGTCGAGCAAAGAAGGGAGAAGAATAAAGGAAACTTGTATAGAGTAGAAACGTGGATGGATGTATCTCACTACATTTAATTGATTTCTACACATGCAAACTCACAAGCCTTGACCTCCCGCTACGTGCCTTGTCTTTTCGAACAGGAAAATGGCAATGCACAAAATGAAGAGGTGAAAAGTCCACATCATCTGAAATGATCGATATTGTTCCTTTCTTAGTTTTTTCCTGGGTAGCGATATCGTTTGAATTGTTCATGACTTTTTTTTTCTTTTTATGCTGTTCTTTCTTCTTTCTTCTATTTCCATGTCTTTTTTGTCTCCTCTTCTTTGATTTGAGCTTCTCTTTCTATTTCTTCTGATTTAACTTCTTTTCTCCTCGCTAGGCTTATGTTCCTTCTCTTTCACCATATCCTTTTAAATTTTTTATTTCTTCTCCTCCTTTTCTCATTTCTTTTATTTCCATGCCTTTTTTTTCTTTTATCTTCTCTCTTCCACGCGATCATTCTTCTTCATTCTTTAGTATCAAATCTTAAAACTATATATATATATATATATATATATATATATATATATATATATATATATATATATATATATATTTAAGCATTTCACCCCAAGCAAGGCGAAGCCACTAAGACGCAAGGGGTTACAGAAAATTTAGAGCAAGATCAGATAGGAGTGATAGAAGAAAGGATGAGGGTAGTGGATAGATCAAGGCAACTGGAGATGTCGACTGACATTACACTTGAATAGCTGGAGATTATAGCTCACAGGGAAACAGGAATAGGGAAGGGAGTTCCACAGGCGATATATATATATATATATATATATATATATATATATATATATATATATATATATAATAGATAAGTTGGTTAATAAAACAGAGACAAACGAAAGGGTGCTAATGTGATCAGTACGAAAAATATTTATTAAATATTAATCATTAACCACAAGACAAAAATAAAGCACAGAAATTAAGGGTTTAAGTCGGGAATTTTCGGACAGGCCTGTGTTCTTCATCAGCGGTGCGAGAAATAAACAGAGAAACGGGGAAATCTCACCAACTGTTGTCCTTGTGGCTGGTGTGATTGCTTGTGTAGATGGTATTATTAATAAAAATCCGATGTCTGATTTCTCGCTGTGCAAAATTTCTTGTAAAATATATATATATATATATATATATATATATATATATATATATATATATATATGAGTGAACATTGAAGTCAACTCTGAGAGGAGACAGGGTGTTTCATGCTAGATGCAATAGTCAGGCCACCTGCGTCTAGCATGAAAGAGCCTATCGCCTCTCAGAGATGTCTTCAATGTTCACTTTTATATTTACACACGTTCTACCTCTGATATTGAGCACTTTATCCGATAGATATAACACAACTTAAGAGTATATATAGGATTGGTATAGACGGAATAAAATTACGATAACCAAAAACACTATTCTTAAAAGAGTCTTCAATACAGAGTAGATCAAATAGTATTTATTAAAAAAAATATGACATAGGCAGGTTATAAGATCACTACAAAAATGGCCATTTTGTTTCAACACTTCTGGTGTCTTGTCAAGTGATGGTGTTGTTTACAGAATAAAGAGTTTTAAAAAGTTCAAAACCAGCCAAACTCCTTTGAATGTGGGAAACATCGTTACGTAACAGAAGGATTTGGTTGGTTGTGAACTTTTTCAAACTCTTTATTCTGTAATCAACAACATCACTTGCCAAGACACCAGAAGTGTTGAAACAAAATGACTATTTTTGCAGTGGTGTTATAACATGCTTATGTTATAATTTTTGAATAAATACTACACACAAACACACACATACATATAGATACATATACATACATATATATATATATATATATATATATATATATATATATATATATATATATATATATATATATTAAGTATATTTAGCGAAGAAATCAGCTAAAGAAATTTTGTTAAGTTAAACCGACAGTGATATTGTATTATATATCTAAGAAATTTTAATAGGGAATGAAAAATGCGACACTGAAATGAGAAGGGCCATTGTATTAGCTAAAGATAGCTTAGATAAGTTAAGCAAAATATTAAGAAACAGGCAAATTTCGTTAGAAACAAAGTACATGCCACTTATATAATCTTGATCTTCCTATATGGCAGTAAATGCTGGACAATCTCATAACCGATGATGAAGAAACTTGAGACAACAGAAATGTGGTTCTACGGAAGGATGCTGACCATGTGAGTAATGACAAAGTTTTAGAGAAAATGGAAACAAAAGAGTTATACTTGATATCAGAAATTTTGCTTGATTCATTCTTGGGCAAATAATGAGGAAAAAGCGTTTAGAAAAATTTACGCTGAGAGGACATATTAAAGGCAACGAAAAGCAGAGAAGAATCTGCCTAACAAGCATGAGTAACAGAACAAGGATTAGGAGAGGTAGCGAAAATATAAAAGTTACTAAGACCTAAAAAAAAACAGAATATTGTAGAAAGCCATAATCGCCCACCTTCTGAAGGTAAACGGCACGTTGAAGAAGACAACAGGATAAAATTTGCTGATAAACCAACCGAATTTAATGTTTTGTTCTGGGGGGTAAAAGGTCGAAATAATCATTTTTTTCACACCAGTGCCAAACAAGGTATTAAAGCCTAGCAAATAGTCCGAATTTTGAATGACGATTTTAAAAGAAAGTAGAATTAAATGATATAAGCAAAGCAATATTTCTATACTGCCTTGCTTTCTTTCTTTATTCTTGTGCCGTATTGGGCTTACTAAACTATGAAAAGGATTTTTGTAACGATGACGTCAGCAAAAAAGTACCTTTTTCAGACTCTTTATATCTGTACAGGATTGAGTGGGGACGAATCGGCAAACGCCGGTTTAGTTGAGCATATAGATGTACTGTTGTACATAAAATTGCATGCAGGTCGACGTGGTAAGTGCTGACGTGCGAGAACGTAGAACCAGTTCGTAATTATTCTGATATACTGGCTGTTTACAGTAAAAATTCTATGTATGCATTTTTATCCTTCGCGGCAAAAGTGCCGAACTTTATCACACCAAATTCTAAAGGGTAACCAATGTTTTCTCAACAGGGGAAATATTGCGACAGCGAATCATTTTTCGCCTTCGGCTTCAAAATTATTTTCATGGTCCCTCGCACACTTACCTCCCAGCCATATACACACATACACACTCAGGCACTCTTTGAATTATTTACTATTTTCAATTTTTTACATCTCTTCGGTCAATTTAAATTAAATTTTTTTCAGGAGCCGGGATTGATTGTTCTTCGGAAATACACAAGGAATTTTAGAATTTTGCATTTAATGTGTTTCCCAGAAAAATCGCATAGAACAAGAACGTGTCTTTGCCAAAATTATATGGATTCGATGAAGCTTTTTAATCATTTCATTCCAAGAAAGGCAATAAAGCCACTAAGACACTAGGGGTTAGTGAATGTTAGAGAATATGAAAAACACTATTAAGGAGAGTGAACAATAAAAAACAAGAATTGAACAGAAGATAACTATTGACATTGCTTTTGATTTTTAAAGATAGAATTTTACTGGAAAGCAAGAATCCAGAAGAGAATTCCACATGCGAGAAGTGCGACAGAAGAAACTTTTAGTATAAAATATACGGTTACACCTCGCTATTTAAACTTTTAAACTTGCCGCCATCTCGTACTGTACTAAAATTCATAGAATCTAAGTACCAATATAAACAATTACTATATTGATAGAAACGTCAAACGGTAGATAAGTTACGGCGATGAGAAAGTGATTGAATCCGAGATGTTAGATCAGGGCCAATAACATTGCAGATTCTTCTTTGGATTTTATCAAGAATATATAGAGGAGCACTAAACCAGCAAGGACGAATGGTAAACGTATAAATATGTAAGATAGACCCTGGCGTGAAAACTTTTCGGTGAACATTCAGTGAACACACTGAACCAACTTATCTACCAGCAGATTAGGTAAATGATTAGCACAATTAACACATATTTCCTTCATCACTTATATACAATATTCTTGTGAGGGACGACTTAGATATGCCAAAACATTTTAACATTTTTTTTGTTTCTATATGTTCTTCTGTCTTAAAATACTTTGCTTAATTTCTGGAAGAAAATTTTCGCTATACCTATACGCCTTCCGATTTCTGTGTGACCAATCAAAAATCAAAATGGCCAATTTAAAAAATGAAAAATTTTCGTTAAAGATAATCAGGAAGGATGTCTTAATAAACATGAGATAAATACAAAGTATTATATTAAAGAGGTAAATATGAAAATTAAATAAAATTAAAAATAATAACATTGATTATAAATTGATTATGTCGTTTTATACTACAGGCTTACACATGTGACAACTGAGGGTTAAAACTGGAGGCCTATTTCAATTGCTAACGATTTCTTTTTATAATTTCGGGTTAGGTATGGGTTAGTTCGCTGCACTAGTCAGCTTAAGAAATTTCTGTAAATTTTTGCTTTTACACTTATTTAATTGATGTAATTATAAGTTTTATTTATTTTATTTCGTTCGGATTTGCTGTATTTATTTATATTTACTGCAAATAAGTGTAATATCGGAATTTGGGTTTTATCACCTGGACGTTTATTTCAAATTCTTCATTCAAAGTTAATTCATCATTTTTCGCTTAAAGTTAATGTAATTTTTTTTTTTTTTTATTAATTCAAGCTAATGATATCTTTTTTTTTTTTTTGTGTGTAATTTATATTTCTGCTTCTAAAAAGTAAAAGTGTTTTGAATATTTACCACAACTTTTTATATCGTACTTTTCTGACTGCAAAATGAAAGAAAAACTTTACAACCGAGAAATAAGTAATTTTCTTGATTTAAAAACCATAATACATTGCTTCAAAATTGTCTAGTCTTTCTTCTTAAAAATGTTCTGAAGTCTCTCTCAAGAAAGCTAATTTCATTAATGTTGTGTTACGTTTAATTTTTAACAGACTTTTCTTCAAAAACTTGTCTTTTACTCTACAATAATTTCTCTAATGATGTCCTTATTCTTAACATAAAGTCAATTCAGTATTTTTCTCTATGATATTCTTATTTATATTAATAAATATAGTGATGATAAAAATTAATTTTTTTATGCGTAATTTGTTTGCTTTATTTTCTTTCTAATAGTTATTTGAAAAGATGCGTTGAATTTTAATTTAGTTTACTATTAACAACATAAAATAGAAGGAAAGATATTTTATACTACAAAATTAATAAACAATTCATTTATTATGAATACTGTTTAACTTTTAACTTTTCTATAAGTATTTCCGAAATTCAAACATTTTGAAATAGGCCTCTAGTTCTGAACCTTAGTTGCACAATGAATAGACCCGTCATATAGAACTTTATGGTATTGATAACTTAACATTTTATCCCTGAATAGATTGATTAGATGAAAAGGAGACTGCACAGTATAAGATTCTTGCACTTTTTGAAGCAACTTTCATGATCTCAGCTTTAAAGTGGACCTGCTATAAATAACAAGTATTACCAGTTTACTCGTTTTTCCCTAAATAAAAACTAAATTCAATCAAATTGAATACCAGAAAATTGAAGACATTTTCTATTAGCTAAATTTTCCTTCTTATTGCCAATCCTGCATATATTTTCTTTTCATACAAATTCAATCAAGTCTATAAAAAAAAAAAAATTTTAAATCTTGAAAGTAAAATTTGATTTTAAAATAGATCCCAGGGAATATTTTTGATCTAACGAAAATAACCATATTTTTCATTTTCTTTTTTTTTTTTATTCTGCATAATTCGAAAAATGATTATATTATTTATGCCGGATGCGACAATAAAATGAGTCGTTTTTGAATGGACAAAAATAATTTATGGTTTTGTTGAGAGGAACCATATTTATACGTTTATAATATGTGTTATTCGTTCAGAGCGGAGTTTAAGAAAACACGATGCTCATAGCGACAACATTCTTTTCAATCAATGTGCGCCTGTCGAACTGAATTCACTGCAGGTAGTAAGCTGTAAATAAAAGTAAGTAAAATGTGCTGCCTATATAATTAGTTAAGATTTATCTTAATACAAAACACAAAAGAAAACACATCGTGAGGTCATCTGAACGAGAGAAACTTTTGGTATTCTTGATGTGTGTAAACAGTAATCAAAATCAGCGAAAATGGTATGCGCAAAGGATACATAGGGGAGTTAAATAAACATTTTATTGTACCTATTCATTGCTTGTCACTGTGAAAAATATTTATATTTACTCTTCACTAGGCATTTGTATATTATTATTATTATTATTATTATTATTATTATTATTATTATTATTATTATTATTATTATTATTTCCTTTGATTTCTGGCGTTTACACATTTCTTTCCGGGTCCCGCCCAGGTACCTAAGGTTAGAAATGGCATCATGACACTTTCCACTGACAAAAAAGAAATAAAATGACATAGATAAAGCCCTTCATAAAGTGTGGACTGTACTTGTGAGAACATTTTTTTTTATCTCTTTCAGGCATGGACTTCCAGGAATCCCTTGAATTAGTCTACTGGAATCTTTTCCAACCAATCCTAGTGCTCCAACTACAACATTTATTATTATTATTATTATTATTATTATTATTATTGTTGTTGTTGTTGTTGTTGTTTTTGTTGTTGTTGTTCCTGCTGTTGGTTCCTGAATTTACGTTGAATACACATTTCTTTCCGGGTCTCAAACAGAGACCTCAGGTCAGAAATACATTCACGACATTTTACCACCGATCCTTTTTGTAAAACAAAACAAAAAAAAGCTAAGATCACGCACATATTACATAGATAAAGATGTGTGATCTGTACTTGTGGGTACATTTGTTTGTATTTCTTTAGGGCTATCATGAAACCCTTCAATGCGTCTATCGGTACCTTTTCCATTTAATCATAGGACTCCAACTCCAACTAGAATTATTGATGTTCACATGTGCCAGATTTTTTGAGATTTCCACTTCATGATCCTTGTATTTTGATAGTTTTTGAAGATCTTCAACGATACATTACAATCTACAGAGACTGTCATGTCAATAAGAAAGCCCTTTCTATTCTTATGATATCTGATCATGATGTCTGGTCGATTAGCGTCGGTTGTTCTGTCTGTGTGTATTATAAAGTTCCATAAAATTGTTAGAGGTCCTCTCCCTGCAACCGGGTCTGGGCCATACCAGTTTCTTGCAGTTACCTCCCGTAAAAGTTGCATATTTAACAGTGCAGATATTGGCCTACTCTACCAAACCGAGTTTTATATTCAGTGGGTGCTAACATCGTGTAACCTGATACAAGATGGCCAATCGTTTTTGAATATTTATCCCAAAATCTGCCTTTCAGTTTAACAAAATTTCTTAGTATGTGTACTTGTTAATTTTTAGTTGGTATGTGGGCTTGGTAATTTCTTCAGTTTCAGTTTTCAATCATGCACTACGTAACCTCTGACAGGTACGGCCTTGTCTACATCGGTTTGTCTGGTACGGGCAGATTATTGACTATGAAGAGTTGTTATCTTGCCAACGTTTCTGTATTTGGTACAATGCATTTTCTTTTGCTTTCTTTTATATATTATTTACCGCTGCAGAAGGCGTATTATGGTTTATTTGCACTTCGTCATTCACTTCAAATTGCCTTTTGAATGTGTTGGCTTCCTTTATTACTGAATATTTTTTTATTTCTTTCATGTTCTTTGACATAGACCATCATCCAGTCTACTCTAATTTCCCTGTATCTTTGAAGACCGATTTTTGTGGGTTTGTTCTAGTTGAACTAATCCTCCACCTCTTTCGGACCTGGGCGCATACAGACTATCAACATCAATCTTAGGATGATGCATGCGGCAGCCAGTGAGAAGCATTCGTGTTTTGACATCCATTCGCTTATTGTCAGCTATGACCGAATTAAGGATGTTGAAAGCTAAAGTGTTTATGGCTGCTATTCTGTTTTGTGAATTCAACTCGGTATTTAACACCAGACGCACGCGCCTGTGGTATGCCTTTCTTACTTTCTCCTTCATTTGTGTATGCTACATTCTATCTCCTTCGTTGAAACCTAAGTATTTATAGGCTTCTTCTTGTTTCAGTTCCCTAATCTTCGTGACAAAATCTACATCTATTCAGAATGTCTCTATAATTCTCACATTCTTGAATGTTACTTTTTCACTGTTATCTAATCCGAAATCCATACTGATGTCATCACTAAAAAATTTTACGATATTCAGGATAGCCTTCAACTCACTGTCCTCTTTGGTAAACAGTTTGGTATCATCCATGTAGAATAGATGATTAAACACTTTCTTTTTTATTTTGTATCCATAGATATTACTATTTAGTTCATGTGAGAGGGTGACTAAGGGCAGACAGAAGAGAAGAGGTGACAAGGTGTTTCCTTGAATTATTCCTCGTCGGATATTCAAACAACTGGAAGTGGAGGTAACTTTGGTATAATTTACGTATAATGTAGTTTTCCACTGCGCCATGCCATATTTAAGGAAATTTACCATCACCGAGGAGACTATGTACATTTCCAAATCCTTAAGGATCCAAATGTGTGGCGCACTATCAAAGGCTTTACGATGACCTAGAAGAATTACAAAGAAATTACTGTAACAAATAACAGAAGTTACATTACTGGAGGACTACCAACAGAAGCAACAACTAAAATGGATAGCACATGTAATTTGAAGAGAAAATAATGACATAATCCAAATGATAGTGATCAATCTGGTGAAAGAATCAATTAGAAACAAGTCTGATGCGAATGAAAGGCTGTTCCATCAATTTCAATAGCTGGTAGACGAAACCATTTTTGTAGGAACTGTTGTTGTAGAAAGATCAAACTTTCGGATATATATATATATATATATATATATATATATATATATATATATATATATATATATATATATATATTGGTAGATCATTATCATGTTAGACGAAATCTCTTCTTCCTAGGCATTAGTGAAGACTAATGATTTTCTTTCCCTATATTTTTGGAATCTCCAGCCTTCAATATTTACATCACCAGTACCATATGAGCAGGTGCAACCAAAAACACTAATGTTTCGACCAAAACATTTTAGTTGAATTTTTTCATCACACACCGCCAAACTCATTGGATACAATCAGACATGAATAAATTTTCGTTTCTCTTGTTTATTTGTTTCTTTTGATTTTTTTATTCTATTATTTTTTTTATTTTATTATTTTTTTATTCAATATTCTGTCCAAAACTATGAAATTTTATCTGTATTATCCTGCTCCATTTTTAAACATGGCTGTCTGTGTTTCGAATTCAGTAAAGCTTTCAATACACAATACAAAGAAAAGTTTGATTGTTGTAATCCAAAAATATTCACTGCATATACATTTTATTTTACTTCATTAACAAAATCCCCAGTTTCTTTTCTTGGCTCTTAATTCACTAATCTCCTGATATAACGTATAAACCTTCGACTACTCACCTTGCATGATCAGCCTGAGGTCGTTTCTACACAATTCTAGCTTTGTTCACTTTGTTTCTAAATCTGCGCCATTTGCCAACAGTATTTTTAAATCACAATCATTTTCGTAGCTATTTTTTGGTAGTAATTATTCTTATTTCTTTAAAATCAGGAAAATATTGCTTTTCTTTTGTTGCAATAAACATCTATACACAAAAAAACTATTTTTTTTAAAAAAGTACCACTGTACCACAGTAACTAACAACAATCACTCATTATATAAGGGTAATTTGAGCACATTTTGCGGCAAGATGGTAGTAACTATTTTAACATTCCATACTGTATCCATTGTCACATTTACTTAAAAATAACTTTTCTGTTATCAATCTGCAACAGGAAATCAATGCGCTTTTCCATGAAGATAATGTCGGTCTAAATGATGCCCGTGGCAAATCATCAACAACTATAGTCAGATCTGCCTCCCCAATGACCTTCTTTGCTGATGATGAAGAGATGAATAACTCATTCGGTTATTCCTTCTAGGGAACTTACTGTATTCTCCCAAAAGGTTCAAAACAGACATAGAATAATATATCACAGCAGTGTATTCGGTTTCTGCACGATCGTGTGCATCCGTGTATAAAGGTGTTTGGCTAACGCCTTAAGATGGTGTAAAGAGCATTAATATATATTTTTAAATGGGTCAACACAACACATGATTTAGAACCTGTACACGTATTCATCTGTATATGTGATCATAACTGAAATCGAAGCAAATTACCTCTATGTGTCTTACTTGTGTAACGCTGGGTGTTTATATTTTATTCCTAGTACGCACGCACGCACGCACGCACACACACACACACACATATATATATATATATATATATATATATATATTATAATTGTTTTTTAAAATATGATTCCATCGCTACATGTGAGTTCTCATGCTTCAAAAACAGAAGCTAAAAAAACTTCAATTTCATTTACAGAAATTAAATTAAATTAAAGCAGCTAGTTCTGTTTTATCCTCAAGAGAATTTTGGATTAACTAATTTTGAAATTTACGGAGCTTTATAAGCATATAAGCTCGTAATATTAATTTCCATGGATATGGAGAAAACTAATCATTTTAAGAAGGGGCGGAAGGGTATTCATTTTCACTGACAACGGTTGTATCAACATATTAGTTACTTTAGAAAAGACGTTAAGTTAACCTAGGGTCGGGTGCTTTTTTTTTCAAACGAATGATGACATCCGTTCAACGCATATCTTCTGTTTTATTTCAACGACAGAAATTTTTGGCACTTTGGTTACGCAGTCATGTGTGTATGTGCATACATAATGATTTTTGTATGGAGCTATAATTTGTTTTGTTTTTTTGTTTTGTTTTGTTTTGTCTTGTTTTTGTTTTTTTTTACGAAAAAATAAATTGTAGTTCAATCCGACGTATTCATATACAAACAAACCTTTTAGAAAAAATCTTTATGTATACAAATACACATTGGAATCCTAATCACGATTCAATTCATCTAAATTGAAAAACAGAATTTGTAGGTCTGATGAATTGAATCGTGATTAGGAATCCAATGTGATAAATTATAACCATGAAATATTAGTCTTTGAGACTTTTATATTATATCCTTGCTCTGTCCTGGACATTGAGTTCTACTTGGATTCTATCCTCTTCGAAATATATATATTATATATTTTACTTGCTCATATTTGGACATGTAGATATATACATGCACACACGCGGGCGCACACGTGTATGTGCATATGAATATATGTATGTGTATATATGTCTATGTATGTATATGTGGATATATGTATATGTATATATGAGTATATATATATGTATATATGTGTGTGTGCGTGTAAGTATATATATATATATATATATATATATATGTGTGTGTGTGTGTGTGTGTATGCGTATGTGTGTATGTATGTAGAGATATGTATATATTTATGTGTTTATATATATATATATATATGTATATGTATATATGTATATGTATATATGTATATCTATGTGTATATGTATATATGTTTATGTGTGTGGACGTATGTATGTATATATATATATATACATATATATATGTGTGTGTGTGTGTATATATATTAGGTTGGTGCAAAAATAATGACGTAATAATATCTTTTTTTGACGTTAAAAAATACGTCAAAAAACATTATTACGTCATTATTTTTGCACCAACCTAATATATATCTGGTTGTGTATACATGTGTGTATATGTGTTTGTATATGTATGTAGATGTGTATGTATGTATGTATGTATGTATACATGTACGTGTACGTATGTGTGTATATGCCTGTATAGGTATGATCTATCGGTATATGTTTGTGTATATATATATATATATATATATATATATATATATATATGTGTGTGTGTGTGTATGTATTTAGGAATGCATGCATATGCATGTGTGTGTATATATATATATATATATATATATATATATATATATATGTGTGTGTGTGTGTGTGTGTGTGTGTCTGTGTGTGTAGAGGTATGGGTATATGCGTATATATGTGTATATATGTGATTTGCGGATATATGTTTATATGGAATTTTGACCTCATGTTAATGTGAGGAACCCGCCCCTAAAGTTCGTAAATGTATTTTTCATACACATTCGATATATATATATATATATATATATATATATATATATATATATATATATATGTTATGGTCCAGGTTAGGACCAAGGAAGAACAACACGGACAGAAGAGTAGAAATAACGAAAGTATATTACACGAAATAATAATACAAGTCGTGGAAGGTGTTAGTATGACTGTCAGTCTGGTTGGGAGTGAACTACTATCGGCTCGACTTGATTCGTCCTTCTGTCTTGAGAGGTGTAGTATACATAGTGTTAGGAAGAGTTCATTCTGTAGTTATAGTCATGACAATATATATGTGTGTGTGTGTGTGTGTGTGTGTGTGTGTGTGTGTGTGTGTGTGTGACAACGCAATATATTAACTGCTATACATCTAACATAACTATGAAGGCCGGACTTTACAGCGATCGAAACGTTGTGATAATAATAACAAACGTAAGGAAAATAATATGCATGTCAATAATGCAAACAGCGTATTAAGGCAATGGGTGTTTGAAATGTTCCACTTGTGGCCTTGTGTCGAAGATAAGCTCAGTAAATGACTTTATTTTTATATTAAGCGCGTATGGGTGCTAGCAGATGTATGCGTATACGCGCCTATATGTTCGTGTGTGTGTGCACTGGTGTGCACTTGGTTTGGTACATGTGTATATTGTTTTTACAAGAAAGGAAATTGAAAACAGAATTTTAATGACATATTTTCCGCTGAGTAATGTCTTCAGCACGACACGACAAAGACAACTGAATTAAACATTGTGAAACATAAACAACATCTGATCAACGACAACAAAGATGGAAGACATGAACCAAATATTTTGGGAGACTCAGAAAAACATTGTAGCCGAGGAATCCTATATAATAAAAATAAATGTAAGGCCATATATGGACGAAGGTGAAATTCAAAATCTTGTTGCGCTCACTTTTTTCCACTGACCTGAAATACAGTGAGTATATTGAATCAACGGCTATGTCTACTTGCCAGGAAATTTGGATCACTGTGTTGTACCAGAAAATTTATTCTCGTCAGAATCCTTTTTTCACACGTATAAATACATTATTCGTCCGTGTATTGAATATTTCTGTTATATGTTGTCTGGGGACCTTATTATCCATTTCGATATTCTTGATACAATGCAAAGAAAAGTCTGTAAAGGAAATACAGACCTGGAATTCCGATGTCAAACACTTTTCTACCGCCATGTCTTTTCTACAAATATTTTCAAGTCAGTTGTTCTAATGAGCTCACCTCTTCGTGCATCGACTGAATTAAAGCGACAGACTGGCAATTAGGTCTCAATCTTTTACTGTTGAATGAGCTAGATAGAAACGTGTGTTCTATTCGAACAGATTCTTTTCTCGTGTATGGACCTCTCTTCCAGTTTCTTCAAAGATTTAAATTCAATGCCAATCGCCATCTTCTCTCCCCTGAATTGTTTTATTGTCCTTTCTCCTGAATAAGGTCTTCTCATTTTCTTTCACTCCTCGTAGCCTTATCGCCTTGCTTTGGATGAAAAGAAAGAAAGAAAGAAAGAAAGAAAGAAAGAAAGAAAGAAAGAAAGAATAGGCATGTAAAAAAGACAGTAACTACATGAATGGGAAAAGTGATTTTCACTAGCCGACAAGACAAATGAAAAGAAAGAAAGAAAGAAAGAAAGAAAGATAAGTATGTGAGAAAGAAATTATCGAAACGAATGGGAAAAGAGATATTCAATAGCCAGCAAGACAAATGAGAAATATAGCAAAAACTAAAGAAAGAAAGAAAGAAAGAAAAAATAAGTAAGAAAGTAAGGAAACGAATAGGAAAAGAGATTTTCACTCGCCAACAAGACAAATGAAAAGAAATGTGAAATAAAGAAAAAGAAAAGAGAAAGAATAAATGCAAACTGTTTTTGTTTTTTGTTTTTTACAGCGCCTGTAAAATATATGAAATAACTGGAAAGAAACAAAGGAATAAAAAAAACACTTAAACTAAATAAAAAATGACAAAGTATGGAAGAACAAGACAGAATAAATAGAATATACGAAGAAGTAAAAATATGCATATGAAAAATCTAATCGGTAAAACCAAAGGAACTTCGGAATTGGAAAAAAAAACACTAATAGACAGTTATGAAATAAACCGAACAAAGTGTCGACAAAATGTCATTAAGAATATTTCATTGGAAAGACCGTGGAAAATTATAATTGAAGCCTTCTCAGAGGATTAGTTTTTTCGGCTTTTTCATTTTTTTTCCACTTTTCTTTGCTTTTTTTTTTCATTTTTACTTTATTCTAATGAAACATGTGTATAGCATTGTACAGTAGTTTTTTGTTTTGTTTTGTTTTTAACAGAAGGCAAGTGTTTTGGTAGCATTCACCAACTTCTTTTCATTTGGGCGTAATTTAGTATGTATATGACCACTCAACACGTAAGCCTACATCAAATGCCATGTGAAGACAGTGCTGCCCTTGGTCAAGAGGGTGCCTGCTGGAAGACACTATATCTGGCAACAGATCTCTGCATCATGCCACACAAGTAGGAGAATCCAGTTATGGCTGTGAGACAATTTCAGCGACTACATCAACCCTTACGTCTGGTCACCTAATTCTACAGAATACAACCATCTTGATTATCACGTGTCGGGAGAATTTGAGCGAGAGACCAACAAAAGTCCTTCTAACACCATAGATGAACTGAAGGCAAAGAATAATGATAGCATTCATCAAATTAAACAAGAGGACGGTCCAGAAGAGTTGCAGGTGATTCCCACGCCGTCTGGAGACTGGGGTTAAAGCCATTGGCTATTTCATTGAATAAATTTACTCTTTAGTATTTCAAGATATTTTTGTGTAATTTTGGTAAATTTATCTTTTAAAATTTAGACGATACTTTATTCATCGAACCCTATATATATTCGAATTTTAATTGAGAACGTTGCGTTAACTTTCCAGACTGACATAGGCATTTACTTACTAAACGAACTGAGCAAAATAATAGATAGAAATGACACAGGACTCTACAGGGACGATGGTCTCATAATCTTAAGAAACTGTAACAAACAAAACACAGACAAAACTAGAAAAGCAATAATAAAGATTTTTAAAAATAACGGATTCGACATAGATATAAAAACTAACCTAAACGAAGTAGATTTTCTAGATGTTACCTTCAACCTAAGAGAAGGCACACATAAACCATATAGAAAACCTAATGACAAACCCCTCTACATACACACATCTTCCAACCATCCACCTTCTATAATCAAACAGATACCAAAATCGATTAACCGCAGGCTCTCTGACAATTCCTCCAATGAATCCCTATTTAACAAAGCTAAGAAAGACTATGAAACAGCCCTAAAAGATAACGGATTCCCAGAAACACTCACATACTCACCACAGAATACAAAAAAGGCCAACAGAAGAAGATATGGTTCAACCCACCGTACAGCAAGAACGTAAAAACAAACGTAGGGAAAATATTCTTCAAACTCTTACACAAACACTTCCCAGAATCAAGCACCTTACACAAGATATTCAACAAAAACACTGTAAAAATCAGCTACAGCTGCACAGAGAGCATGGCACAAATAATAAAAAAGCACAATAGGAAAATTATCAACAAACCACACGAACAAATTAGACCCACGTGCAACTGCAGAATAAAGAACGAATGTCCCTTAAACGGAAATTGTTTACAAAACAACGTAATATACGAAGCCACGATAAAATCACCAGATAATGAAGAAAAAGTATACATAGGAGTAACTGAAGGACCCTGGAAACAAAGAAATTATACACACAAAACATCTTTCACAAATAGTAAATATGCAAACAGTACAATGCTTTCTAAGTATATCTGGGAAATTAAAAACAAAACGAACATCACACCAAAAATATCTTGGAAGATAAGGAAAAAATCATCAGCCTACAATAACCAATCAAAAACTTGCAAACTTTGCTCGGAGGAAAAAATAGCTATCATTACTTTTCCCGACCAAAATAAATTATTACACAAAAGATCCGAACTCATCTCAAAATGCAGACATGAAAATAAATTTTTACTACGTAACCTAAAAAATTAAAAACGGAAAAAATAAAATAAAAACAAATAAATATACTAATAAGCAAAAATAAAAAAAAAAATAATAGAAATAAAACATAAAAAAAATACTATCTTACTTAAAAATCGAAAACCGAAAAGAGAAAATATACAAGTAAAATAAATTAACCTAAATTCATCCAAGTAAATAAATAAACAAACCAATACCAAATAAAGATAATCAATTAAAAACTGTTCCCGCCAAAATAATACTTAGAATGAACTACAACAATCAACCCCAAAACTGAACAAATAGCTTTAATTAAATTCCCAAACCAAAACAAAACTGTTAAATAAGTGATATAAACAAATTCTTACTACGTTAATAAATAAATAAATAAATAATAAAATAAGAAACAAAAATAAAAACAAGCAATATAATTTGACTTCCGGTGAAATAACCGCCATAACAGAATACCCACAATGCACCACTAACCCGTATATATATAAATAGCCGAGAAAAATAACAGCACACGTGGCCTGACGATTGCATATAGCATGAAACAGACTGTCGCCTCTAAGTGTTGACTTCTATGTTCACTTTTATATATATATATATATATATATATATATATATATATATATATGAATAAAGAGGAAAGGAAAAATTTAAGAGTTTTCATAAATTTTCATTAAGTTACCCGAAAATTTTGAAAAATCAATAACATTTTTGCTCTTGTATATAAATACTTGTTATAAAATAAATTCCTTGTTTTGATAAAATCCCCCAGTGGACGAAACACGTGGGATAAGATACATTTTTCTTTTGTCGTTATTCATATTATTCTTTTACAGATATACTTTTTCTTTTCTTTTTTTTTAATCATTTCGCTACAAGGAAAGCGGTAATGCCATTAGAACGCATGGCTTTACAGAAAGTGAAAGTGAGAAAACTGAGAACGTGGAGGATTGAGGAAAGGACAGAAGGGAACGGGGTTCAAGAAGACAGATGATAGTGACTGACGTTTAAATTTTTAAAGATTGTAGTTATCAGGGAAGCAAGAAATCGGAAGGAATTTACTCAGGTGGGAAGTGCGAGAAAATATGCTGTTAGAGAAGAAGAAGTGATTGCATCTCGCTAGTTCAACAGTAGAACGGTGGGGGTCTATCTGAAAATTTACACAGCACACATACTTCAAATGTTATTTTAGTGGAACCTCATATTCGAAATAAACGCATCATTTTGATTTTTACTTTAAACACCTGTGCATTACGTGTATCGGTTTATGTATTCGAGAAATCTTCATGAAGAAAATATGCTTTCCGGTCGGCATTTTCTTAATTTATATTTATTGACTACGCTGACCGATAGACGATATACATACCTTTTGAGGTAAGAAAAAAAGAAAAATAGTGCGTCTATATTTTAAATATGAAGATCCACTATAATAGCGTTTGAAATGATAAAAATATTGGATTAAAAATAAATCTTTGTAAATTTCATATATATATATATATATATGTGTGTGTGTGTGCGCGCGCGCTAGCAATATCTCGCGTGCTTCAAGCCCAGTACTAAGGAAGCCTCGGTACAACATACCTTTCCCCAAAATCGTTTGTGTCTTTGAATTTTTTTCTTAAAAATCCTCAAGCTGTATACCAAGAGAAAATTGTCTTTGTTTGCTCCTCAAACTGCCAAAGCAGTAAAGACAGGTTATTGATCTCGATAAAAATGTTGGTGATTGGACGGTATAAAGGAAGAAACAAAATTGAATGTCGGCTCAGGTATATTTTGGTATGTGTTGCAACTAAAATCTTTTCTTCTTTTCACCTATTTTACGGGGTTTTTTTATGTTTAGCAATAAATGTAATATAAGAATGCTTTTTTTCCTCTTTAAATATTATGTAAAGAAAATGCAAATATTTATTCTCGCATTTTTTTTTTTAGTTTTAGTTGAGAATCTCTATTTAGATGATGAATTCACCTTGTTATCTTCCAGAATTGGTCACCCATTTTCTGCGAAGTTCGCTATTCGTCTGGTGTGAGGTGTGATGTAATGGATAACGGCTCGGAATGAAAAATCGGAGAGCTGAGTTCAAATTCCAGACGCGTTCATGGCAATAACTTACTCGCAAATACTCTTGAAAAATGTATGAATCCCATTCTACTCCCCTCTATGGGTGAACAGCAAGACAGAATGGTTTCCATTACGTTGCTTAGCAACCAGTCTATTGCAGAAAGTAATGGCAACCTACTGCGGGAAAATCTTCTACCAAGTCAGTAATGAATCGAAAGAGACATGATCAATTATGGCATTTAACTGACTGAATGATTCGTCAGAAGAAGCTTTTATTTATATAATCAATCTCAAGGAATATTCTGAAGAAATAAAAAGAGCAAAGAAAATCACGAAGACAATTGTTCCATCATTAAAAAATATTTTATTTATTTTGTCACATTTTGATGATCATTACTTATATTTCGATTTAATATCTTCAAAAGTCTCATGTATATTGCATATCATAGTATGAAATTCTATACTGAAAGTATTTTGTGCAAGAATAACAAATAATTTGCATGCAAGATCGTATTTCGTGATCGGAAAATTAGTATTACCTTAATTAAATTTATATTCAGTAATCAAATTGAATTACATAAGCAGAAAATATCATAACAAAAACTTATATTACCTTGTTCATAATGCCTGTTTACGGGCCACATAACGTTCAAACAACGATCACCGAACTTAAGCAACGCCGAGCCTGGTTAGTACCTAGATGGGTGATCCCTTGGCAATACTAGGTGCTGTAAGCTTCGATGTACAGGTAGTGTACTGGATAACGAGTTCCAATTTCCCTTGGGTTCGTTATAGTTACTTACTGACGAATACCCTTGGAAAAGGTATGAATCCATCTCTTCTCCCCCAGCTATGAGTAAACTAGTAAGACTTGTATTACTAAACCATTATTTACTCCCCCAAATATTTCCTGGCTTTAAATAACCTGCAAAGTGTTAATAATTCTTAGATAACGAATCAATCTTTCTTAATGATATGTCTCTTCTGGGCATAGCCGATCGTTGCTCACTACAGATAAATTTTCTTTCAAATTTCTAAATTGGCATAACTTCTACAGAAATTTGTCGGAATGGTTTACCGTTAGTCTCTCTACGGTTTGGAATGAAAAGGAGTATTTTTAGAGAGGCTGAACCGAAGTCTAGGAAAGTTCAGTTTACTATGTTACTTACCATTCAGTAGGCTGTGGCAGAAGCGATGTATCAATGTTTTTTGTTGTTGTTGTTGTTGTTGTTTTTAAGTATTAGTGCAAAAATAAATGCTATACGAACTCGAATTGAAGCTACCAATTTTCGTTACGCTAGGTGCGAAGCACTTTGCAAGAGCCGGATCAGATAAAAATGGAGTATTTCTGCCACATCTAGGGTGGAACTGTCCATACATCACTTCCCTGACTTTATTATCGTCAGAGAATTCAAAAGCGGCCTTGTGGGTGATTAATTATTTTTTACCCTACAACTCCTTTCCGACAAACGAAACGTTACGAGCCACTCGCTGGTCTATCGCTATTTCCCTGGCAAGTGTCCTAACGATCTACATGCCTTAGTCGCAACATGCCTCATCTTTATAAATCAGACATGTTATGCAAGGTACACAAGAGTGAATCATTCCCATACTCTCCGTATTCCTATCACAAAAATTAATCTCCATTCGGACAGCTTTTTCCAAAGTATTTTTCCAAACCACGACAATATTGAACTATTCAAGTCTAGTGTTAATCGTTATCTTTTCTTCCCTCCTTGCATTTTCTTATGCTCCTCCAATACTACACAGTAACCCTTTACCTCGAGTGGATCTTAGGCCTTGTATTTGGCAATAATTAATATAAAAAAGAGTATCTAATTAATGTAAGTTAATTAACTGATATATTTTTACTTGTAACAGTTCGTGTAGCCTTTAGGAACAAAAATAAATTTGGGCAAAATGTAATCAGAAATGATATATATGAGGTACCTTTGATGTAATCAGAAATGATATATATGAGGTACCTCTGATGTAATCAGGAATGATATATATGAGGTACCGTTGATGTAATCAGAAAAGATATATATGAGGTACACTTGATGCAATCACAAATGATATATATAAGGTACATTTGATTCAATTAGAAATGATATATATGAGGTACATTTGATTCAATTAGAAATGATATATATGAGGTACCTTTGATGTAATCAGAAAATATATATATGAGGTACATTCGACTTTAAACTTGCTATCTTAATCTCTCCAAAAGTCTGATGTATATTGCGTATCATAGTATGAAATATGTGTGAGGTAACTTTGATGTAATCACAAAAGATATATATTAGGTACATTTGATGCAATCAGAAATGATATATATTAGGTAACTTTGATCTAATCAGAAAATATATATATGAGGTACCTTCGAAAAATATATAGCCAGTTATTATTGGCTAAATGGTAGCCTTAGTTCAATTTAAAAAGGGTGACTTCTGATTTCACATACTTATTCCAGTGTCCATTAAATATTCCAAAACAGCCATCGAAAATCTCTTTCGGGGTTGCATTCAGCTGACTGCTCGGCTTGACCTTGAATTTACTCCAGTCAAAATAAAGATTTTCCCTCTCAAAGAGGATTCTTGTTTGGAATATCTTTTGGGACTGAAGTTCACCCCAGAACTCAAGTGAAACACGTATATACGATCCATCAAGATGTTGGAGAAATGGTCGGACCTTTGTACCACTCCAGAAAATACCTGACTCCTTCTAACATGCTCTATCTTGACAAGAGTGAGATCACACCAAAAATAGAGTATCGCTGCCATATCTGGACTTGAGTTACCCAATCCTCACTTTCCAGCCTTGGCAGATATCAAAATCATTTACGCAGCCTTGCGGGTGATGAATCATTTTCCACTCTACTACCCCTTGCCCATGCACGCAACATCGCAAGCTTATCGCTATTCTACCGCTATTTCCATGGCAAACGCTCAGATAAGTCCCATTCTTTGGTACCAACAGCTCGGACACACCTTGCTATGTCTACAGGATAGCATCAAGCCTTATTTCCTACGTATTTCTATGGTAAGAAGAGCGTTCCTCTCCAAAAGCTTCTTCCCAAGAATCACCAGTTTCTGGAACTGATTGTTGCGTGCATGCTTCCTCGGACATAAAATTTTGAACCCATCCGAATCTAGAGTCAATCATTATTTATCCGCCATATCCTCATAATTTTCACCACTTACTCCCTCCTTTTACGTTCATATTGCAAAACTCGTTCAGTAAAGACTCTACCTTCAGTGACACTTAGGCTTTGTAATGGGGGAAACTTTAATCTTAATCTTGTCTCCGGACGGATTGAAATCTCCTTCCTCTCAACAGTGACTTTCTCTTCGGGAAAAAAACAGAAGATGAAAGGAACACAAAATGGACGATAGATCTGCTGACAGATCTATGTAATGGGATATTATGTTAAAAGAAAAAGAAACGTGAGTGTCAAGTCATACTAAACACAGAATCTCACACTCTGCTGATGAATAAATCTCATGGAAGAATGCTTACTCACACAAGCGCAATAAGAACCTATAGAGTTACCTAATTACTTCAAGTCTTCATAGTTCATGAAATATTTAAAATGATTAAATAGTTTCAAGACATACTTTGTATACCAATTCATCACTTTTGCTTCAGTTATAATATTGTATATGCAAGATGGTTTCACTAGACATTTTTCTAAGTTTAATCGTCACTGAGTGCCTCGTTGTTCTAAATTTCTCGGTGGCAAGCTTTGCAAATGCCTCAATAACATGGTTCTTAGCTAAACTATACTATGGAAATCCAAATCCAAAGACTTCTCATTTTTGCTGAAGAAATCCATCCTTAGTTGCAGTGTCTACCTCTGACCATACTGGGCTATGTGGGTCGATCTTTAGTTCTTTAAATTAGTTCTAGACTAAACTAGGTTGAGTATATATCATTGGTAATAATCATTATGCAAAAATTTCAAAATATTGTTTTACTCTGTTGCATCACATATGCAATGACACAATAAATTCTGATGCTACCAATATGAAGCAGCAATAACCAAGTTTCTATTTGAAAATCCGCTGCATTTTGATGTGAATTAAAAAATATGATTCCGGTATGTCTAGTGAAACTTTTAAACTCTTTTTTTATGACAACCCGTTGCTTTTGAAGATACTCCAAGACTCCCTCAATGTTTACGCTAACCAATCAAATATTGTTGATGGCGGGAAAACATTCAATTTGCCATTTTCAGAACCAAAATTTGGTTGCGCAAATTTATGTTGTCGTTCTCTATATTTGGCTTGGCAGAACATTACGAAGAAAGAGGCATTCAGTTATCAGGAAATGCAACTAATAGAATAAGTAATATTATACGTATAATGCAAATAAATTTTTACTATAGAAATGCAATAGAAATTAATTTATTATAGAATGCATTTAAAATCGAAATATGAGAACTTTGAATGGGAACGTTTTCAATGTTAATGTTAATGATGAAATGTTTTTTTGTTTTGTTTTTTTTCATACGTCAAATGTATCTTTTACGTTTGAAAATGCATTGAAAAAGATTTTACTATAGGTTTACATTGAAAATCAGGAAGAAAACTGATTTCCAGCGAACAGGAATCAATGTAATCATTACTAACAGCAAAGGAATAACCGTTAATATCATTAATATGTCAATGAATTAATTTCATTGTTTTTAAACGAATTATTCAAAACAAGTTTAAGCAATGTAATAAACATCATTCTCTTTCACACTAATTTCCGTGTGAAAATCAATTCATCGCTTCTCTCCTCCACAATCTAAGAGATGTACAACAGAATAAACGAGGATCATCAGCCTTAGATGTCATCCAGTCTAAGAGAAGAACGGACCTGAATTCAAATCGGTGAAGAAAGTCACAGGAAATCTATACATTATATTCCCAAGAATAAGTTAGGCCAGTGTTTATTTTATTAGGTTGGTGCAAAAATAATGACGTAACAATGTCGTTTTTTGACGTTAAAAATACTTCAAAAAACGACATTATGACGTCATTATTTTTGCACCAACCTAATATACTTCTCGTAACACCGAACGAAATACAACCTGTCATATAGTTGGACAGAAGATGGACGCTAAATATTGATTACTATTTCCCTGAGAAATTCCATGAAATGCAATTACCTAATATGTCATTTTGACAATCTCGTAGGCTATGGATTGAAATGGAACGGGAATGTAAAAATTTTCACTTCTCACCATTATAGGACAGCTTTACTTGTTATAAAAATAAAAATAAAAGCAGGGAGAATACACACACACGCGCACTCGCGCGCGCATATATATATATATATATATATATATATATATATATATATATATATATATATATATATATATATATATATATAAATAGATAGATAGATAGATAGATAGATAGATATAAAATAAAACTTATATATATAATGAATATTATGGGCGCGATGCCGAATGTTCGATTTCTGACCATGAGAGCCGGGTTCGAATTTCACCGCGGTCGATTTGTCAGGAAGGTGATTTCTTGATGTTATCAGTCTGGGGGACGCGACCCCACCGTGCGACATCTTTAAAAAGTGACTGAAAACTTTCGTGATGTTAACGAACACTCGTTTTACACTTTTGTAATGTCAACGAATACTCCTTGTCACTTTCGTAATGCTCGTTGTAGTAGAGACTTTGTAATCGCAGACACAAATTATAGTAACGCTGTTGAACAATGCTGGTGTCAGACGCCTTCGAATAGCACTCGCACTAATAGTACTTACTCGATAATACTCGCTTGAATAGTAATCTGTATAGCGATCCGAATAGAGAAATTGTAAAGAGAATAGCGGTCCGAATAGTAATAGAGGATAGACTAGAAATGGAGATCAATTGGACGTCACGCCACTTCGTAATTCAATAGTTAATTCAATAATGGGATCGCCTGTGTTTGTTGATTGGTGATCTATGTTCAAACTCAAGTTTCAGTAGCGACACTTTATTCCTATATAACAAAAACCCATACCTCAAGTTCTCCCAAGTGAAATAGTGCGGACAGAATTAATTCGGATCATTCGGTGGTTAATCTAGCATGTCATCGTGACCTTATTTAGACTTTTGATCAGGCCTGATAATGATCTCCTGCAGAAACTTTAACTAAGTTCCGCTTAGCATAGTTGCAGTATAAACCACTCTGAGAGTGTTGAACAAACACAAATGTACACGAACAGGCGTCAGCAATAGGGATTGGCTAGCCGCCCTGACAGACGGCCATGCTTGGATATGAGAGGGCAGCTTTTATTAATATATGCTGATTTATTGTTTCTTAATATATTACTATATGGCTCATTATTACTATAAAAGTTTATAGATTATTCAATTATATGCCATGCGTGATACGCGCTTTGGCGATCATCTACCTTTCGATATATGACTGACGAGGCAGATTTTTTCTAGCAATAGGATGCCATTTCTTTCTGCAGTAGAAGGCTATATAACCCGATTTGCCCTGTTATTTACCCATAGCTGGAGGGAGCAGAAGAGGATTCATACCTTTCCCAAGAGTATTAGCACGTAAGTGAATGTAATGAATTCGAGTGGAATTCGGACTCTGCTCTCCGATCCGAGCCGTTATCTATTACTCCACCGTCTAAAAGATATTTTTGTTTGTTAAACATTTTTAATTAGTTACTTTAAAATTAATTTTTAACATTCACAAAAAATATATATCTATATTTACGTTAGAATATATAGCTATAATAGAATCAAAATGAATTCCTTTTATTTTTAGCTTTTAAACTTCAGTTAGATTGTGATGTATTCCATTTAATGGAACATTTGAATTGCACTTCAAAGACCGGTTGGAAACACAATAAAACACCCCAGTGACACTGCCACAAACCAATAGCTGCAGATTCTAAACCTGCTGGGCCATAGATATATCCTGACTACAGAGTACTGGATAACTTTCTTAGGTAGTTTTACCGCTTATTGGATAAGTACAAAGAGCTGTTTAAAAATGGAACCTAAATACCAAATTGGCTGCTAGAAGTAGCGGTACTAATTAAAGGCAAACGAAGAAACTCGTCGAAGCGGTCGACAAACATTTTGTTTCTGATCACTCAAAGGTTGACTTCCTCTTCTGGACGAAGAATTACACGCATATTTCTTTCCGGTATTCTCAGCAAAATGTACGCGTTTCGATCAGCCGTGTTGTCCAATTTTAGGCTTTCAAGACGAGAAGCATTTGCAAAGAATTAGTTTCAGTAATGCATCCAACATGCTAAACGATACCACGTCACACATAATGTTATGTTGAGCGAGCTAACACACACACACACGCACGCTCACACACTCACACACGCACACAAACACACACACGCACACAAGCACACACTTGTTTCAAATAGAGGGGATGGTAGAAATAAATGAGGGGACTGGATTTTTTTATAAACTTTTATACTATTCAATGATGAAACGTTTTCTTTTTTTTAACATTTCACATCCAAGAAAGGCAATAATGCCACTAAGACGCAAGGGTTTACTGAGCGCTAGGGAATATGATATAAATCGCTATTAACTTTGCGTTAGTCACATGAGTGATTTGATACACCAAATGTATTAAACTAGTCGTAATTCCTAGTCAGAAATTTGATTCTTTTGATCCCGCCCACTATTTTCTTAAATCAGTGGGGGGGGGGTAGCACTTGTAGCTCGTGGGAGGCAGACGCCAGGGGATTATTCATTTTTGGGAATCCGAGGTTACTAATGCAGGGTTAGGGAGAGAGAATAATAAAAGAAAAAGAAATTAAGACAGTAGGTAACGAGTGGCGTATTGCATTCACATTTTTGAAGGGTAAATTTGGTTGGGACGCAATAAACCGGAAGAGTGTTCCACAAGTAGGTAGTGCGCGAAAAGGAACTGTTAGCATATAACTCACGGTTACATCGAGCAAATTCAATTATAAAATGGTGAGACCTTGACATCAATTTAGTAACGCGCTTAAATTCATAAAGTTTAGGTAGCATAGAGGAAAGTTCATCAGAACAATTCTCCAAATTACGTTACTGCAGTGGAAAAGTGACTGAAGCCGAGATACCTGAAATAAATAAATGGAACTAACCGTGTGAACTCATGGTAACGGTTTACCGCTACAAAGCTCTGATCACCGTAAAGAGGTAAAAGCATGTACCACATGTTCAGTGTCGACAAAATGGCTTGAAACATAGCCATTCATTGTAGTGTTGCTAAATATCTAGGAAAAGAATAAATCTAATTGTTTCATCCTTCGTTTATGTTATGGAATGGTTTCGCAGTGGGGGCTTGTATTTGTACTAAATCGGTCCTAAAACAGGTTCGACGTACAAAACGTTAGGAACTTGATATAATAGGTAATGACGCAGAGTAATCCAGTTGCGGTCGCTGATATTTAGTATCAGACTAACGGTCGTCCAACATCGACTGACTGACCAACTCACTGAGCGACTGCTACTACTACTCCTACTTATTATAGGTGGGAGAGTCTATTAACTATAGAATAGGTGTGTTCCACTATCACAGTTTATAGATTTATGTGAATAATTCTAAAAGCTTTTGTACCAGTACGAAAAAGATCGAGCCACAGATCGAGTCTTTAGCCAAGCAAGGCAATAAAGCCACTAAGACGCAAGAGCGGAGGGAGGTTACTAAATGTTAGAGAATACGAGAAAAACACTATTGAAGAGTAAGTACAATAAAAGAACAGGAATTAAGTCGGCAGAAGATAACGATTGACATTGCATTGGCATAGTGGAAGATAGTTCTACTAGCAATAAAAGAAACTGTCCACATATAACTCACGGCTACATCGCGCCATTTCAACTGTAAAATGATGAGACCTTGCTTCCAATCTAGTACTGCGCTTAAATTCATAAAGTTTAGGTACTATAGTGGAAAGTGATATTTATTCTGTGCAATACATAAATGTGGCACAAGGCCGTAGAGGGATTAGGGAAAGGACGGTCTTCATCTGTCTTAACTATAAGTTAGCTAGCCGCAAACACTGACCCAATCGTACGAACAATATTCCTTGCGCCAAAACAACTCATTCATACGTACCTTTCTTACTACAGCCACCATAATACCGCTTTGTCTCTATGAAAATACTAACTAGTCCCTATATTTACAATTCATTGTCTGGTGAGGAATAAAACAACAATTCTAAAAACTAGCCCCAATGAGTATTTATAATATGAATACAAAAATTATTTACAAGACACTACAGAAAATAAGATTAGTAATAAAACCCCACACAATCACTATATGTGGCAGAAACATCGGTTCAATGGCCGAAATCAATGCGAGACTATAATAGTATAAAACATTAATTCATCCCAAGCACTCACACTGACATGCACTCATACAGACACAACAACAAATACGAAACACCACTCACGCGAAACAAAAGGCGCCCCGCATCCTCAGCGAACTGACATCACTGACCACCTAACGAAGAAGGGAATGGGGAATTAAACTTAAAGAAAAATAGGGACATAAATAAAAGGGGCCAATGAGCATACATACCCTAGCTAAGTTAACTATCGAGGAAAGTTCATCAGAACAAGTGCCATGAAAGTAATTATAGAAAAGACACAGGGAAGCAACTTTACGGCGGGTTTGTTTCTAGAATGCTTGCAGCCTAAGTAAAGGGGTGGGTCGGAAATTTCCTGAAGATTTAATAAAAAAGGTTATTAGTATAAAGATGAAGCATATGAAGCGCGTGCGTGTGTGTGTGTGTGTGTGTGTGTGTGTGCGCGTGTGTTTCCAAATGAGAATACTTGTCTTGGAAGGTTTTTTTTAAGGTATGCTGAAATAGTCTTGACCCAAATAAAATGTAAATAATGTTAAATAATGATAATTCTTCATCCCAGACATTTAGAGATGGGAAAAGACATCTAACGAGACTAGTGGAATTCTTGCATAAAGGGTAAAATAGTTTAATAACTCTTGATTTAATTTCTTGTTTTTTTTTCCTTTTTTTTTTTTTTTTTTTTCGTCAGTTGCTGAAGAGACTGACGATAATCGCGAAGGCGCTTAAGAATCAATCAAAAATTGAGTACAACTGATTATCAACAAAGCGCTTATAAAAAAAATAAAATGTGTATTTTTATATCTTTCTTTCTGTGTGCCGTGTCCTTTCAGAACTTAGGCGATCATGGCTCTCCACCTCGTTCTCAACAAGTTTTCCTCTGCCACCTCCCCCAGATCACGTTCTGTAATCTTCTTGCTTAAGGCCACTAGGTATGTCATGCTTTTTTTTTTCTCTCGTCTCTCTTTCCCTCTTGTCGACCCGTGAGTATCAGATTCCCCAGACCCTCTTTCCTCATTATGTCCCAGGAACTTCAACCGCGTCTTCCTGATATATAAGTCTGCTTCTTGTTTGCGTTCTCTCTAAGACCTCATCGTTGGTCACACGCTTGGTCCATGATATCCTTAGCATCCTCCTGTTGAACCACATTTCCATCACCTCGAGTCTCTTCTTCATCTTTGAGGAATTGTCCAACATTCGCTGCCGTAAAGTAGGACAGATTCTTTTCTTCATTACCAAAGAAATCCTCCTGTTTCGCAATACTTAGTCCTGCTTTTGGAATACGTCCTTGGCAATCCCAATCCTCTCTAAGAGCTCATCGTTGTCTCATACGCTCAGCCAATGATATCCTTAGCACCCTTCTGTAGAACCACATCTCAGTCGCCACGAGTCTCTTCTTCATCTTTGAGGAATTCGTCCAACATTCGCTGCCGTAAAGTAGGACAGATTCTTTTCTTCGTTACCAAAGAAATCCTCTTGTCTTGCAATACACAGCCCTGCTTTTGGAATACGTCCTTGGTCATCCCAATTCATCTACAGATCTCAGCGTGGCATTTACCGTCTTCTATGAGAACGCTTTCCAGATATTTAAACTTCCGCTTGATTCTAGTGTTCCTGATCTGCAACACCACCGATAATTACATCCTCTTCAGAATAATCGTCTCGAACGGGAACTAAGTAAAAGAAATATTTAAAGAAACATATTATGGAGAAATAATCTGAAAATTTATAATATATACCGTGTGTAACTGCATAATTGTCCATCCCACAAAATATTTAATATCTAAAAATACACTAAATTGAATGAGTTTCTTTTTTCCGGCCTTCAGATAAGACGTTTAGCTATCGTGACACTATTTGTCGTAAGAATTACTGAAAAAGCCCTTTGAGTTATTCAGCTAGAATGAGAACAGGTTAAAATCATTTTGTGTCAGACCCACTGTCTTTCCAACTGAACAATGGTGAGAGGAAATGTTACCATCATCGATACTCTGACTTCCATCTTCAAAAATCAATTCAAGAACCATGAAGAGAACAGTGAATAAGCTTAAAAAAGAGGGTCTGAAATATATATTTTTTTTAAAGTTGTTTCTTTGAAGAGAATTAAACAATTTTTGCAAACATACTTTATCATTGAACCTAGGTCTCTTTCCTTTGAATACACTTAATTGATTCCTTATTTTAATCTTGATTATTACTTCGCTTAGCAGGGGAACAAATATAAAAAATAACATTAAGCATAGCCAAAGTTTCGAAAAGGATTTATTTTTATATCCGACGTTATTTCTTATTAATATAAACGTTATTTTAGTGAGTACACGTGCTTGTATTGATAACCCTGCCTTTTTTATTTTATTAAGCTGGCCTGAGCTGAGAAGTCCTATTAAAGATAAATGCCTCCTCCGACAGGAATCGAACCTGCCTTTTGACCTCAGGGAAACTACAGGAACGGTGTTTCAATTTTGCAGAGACAAACTTTTCTTTATTACAGGGAACAACACCGAGATATGTATCTACTAAAATAATGCTTCCGGCAATAGGAAATAGCCAATCATCTCAGTTGGGATGGTCTGCTATCCCCAAAATTAATTATTCGAATCATGGCTTTTGCTCAGGCTTCGGGAAAAATAAGTAATTATTCAAGCCACGAGAGAGGACACGATGTCACACAGATTTTAAACCTTTGAAGACAAACAACGGAAAAATATTTGTTACCAAAGATGATTACCAAACATTCAACAATGTAGGAAATAACAAGAACATTTCGCGAGAAGCAAAAAAAGAAAGTGCTTAACGTCTTTAAGGAGACAAAGCACATAAACAAAGAAGAAATTAAATCACACACGCACACACACACACACACACACACACACACACACACACACACACACACACATATATATATATATATATATATATAGATAGATAGATAGATAGATAGATAGATAGATAATATTAGTGGTAAATATACACATACATATGCAAAATATATAAATATATATACATACATGCATACACATACATATATATCTTTATATAAAAAAACAAAATTCCAAGAGGATAGAATCCAGGTAGAACTCAGTGTCCAGGACAGAGTAAGGATATAATAAAAAGGTCTAAACACTAATATTCCATGGTCATAATTTATTCCATTGGAATTGTAAATACGATCCAATTCATCAGACCTACAAATTCAAAAAGAAAACAGAAAAAACAACTCCGGAAATAAAAATAGAATTTAGAGAGAGTGTAAGTATGAGAGTGTGGGACGAATGTTAGAGCTAAAGAGAGAGGTAACAGACGAGAGAAGGTGGGAGATTAAACCTTAACAGAGAGAAGTTTTAGAGAGGTGAGTTGAAGAGGTTTAAGTGAGAGAAATATGAATGTTGTCGGATGTCTAATACATTAAAGATGTAACCGGAAAGGATGCATTTCGTGGTGACATACACACACAATAGACGATCTAATCTTAAAGATCAGAAAAAGAGGGAGGGAGAGGAAAAGAAAAGAAAAAGGGGTGGGGGAGAGAGATAGGGCGAGGAAACTAAAACTGAAGAGCATTTACTGAAAGAGCCGCTGTGTAATCAAGAAATTTTTGACAAAATATCGACTACAGGTTACAAATCAAATATAAACATATAAAAAATAAATATAACGATTATCTTATATATATATATATATATATATATATATATATATATATATATATATATATATAAAGTGAACATGGAAGTCAACACTCAGAGGCGACAGGCTGTTTCATACCAGACGCAATCTTCAGGCGTCTAGCATGAAACAGCCTGTCGCCTCTGAGTGTTGACTTCAATGTTCACTTTTCTACTTACATACGCTCTATCTCTGATATTGAACACTTTATCCCATAAATATACCACACTTCATATATTTCTTTATATATATATATATATATATATATATATATATATATATATATATATATATATATATATATATGTGAGGAGGTGCGGTAGAATAATGGTTAGCATCTCGGATTGAGTAAGAGGATAACCGAGTTTGAATTACGTGCTAATACCCTTGGTAAGGGCATGAATCCTCTTCTTCTTCTCTCCAGCTTTGGGTAAATAGCAAGACAGATTGGGTCCTATATCCTTGGATGGCAACTGGTCTAGGAGAAGGACAAAACCTGCGGAGGGTCGTTTGGGGACCTTTTGGCACTTAGTGGACCAGGTCTCTGAATTCGATCCTTCAAAAAGTGTGGATAGTTCTACACAAAGCCTTCACCACTATAATCAAATCACATGTGCTGGTGCCTAGCTGTCGGTTCCTGGGAACTGAGCTGATTGACCCTCATACGTCTTATACGACAGGAGAGTCGAATATATATATATATATATATATATATATATATATATATATATATATATATATATACATATATATATATATATATATATATGTTCCTCTCTCGTTGATAACACAACTCTGAGTTTCCTTTTCAATCAGCATCTTCCCGTACCACAAGGGAATGCTGAAAGCAAAATGGACTGAGCGGGAGTTTAAATTCAGTTGTCGAGTTTACCAACTCTAGTGTTATATTTTCAGCGGCCAGTCTCATATAATTTATCTTCCCACCCTAAGCACAGTGAAATAGCTGACTTGCTAAATCTTTTGCTCCTTTTTCTAGCGCATTCTGGAGTGAACTTGTATACATATTGACAGTGTTTCGTGATATATGGCGCGGAGTAGACAAAAGTATGCCAATTAAAAATTTATTCTCTCACTATTAGAATAGTCGGCAAGAAGAGACAATGAAACTTGGTAAAAGATAACATTAATTTGATCGATTTAAATCAGTCTAAAAAATATATACTTCCTTTTTCTGATAGTGAACACTTTCACTTCTGCCATTTTATAGCACTGTTGCCTGGCTGATCTGGCCCATTTTAAGAAAAATAGTAAATTACCATTTAAATATTATAAAGTGCTGACAGTGATCAATGCTGTACAGAAAAAAAAAATTAAATTTACAATATAATCAAAATGCATTACAAAACATTTCTTATTGTAGTCTACTAAATGCCTAGGCTGTTTTGAAAACTGCATTAAACGTAACAATATATATATATGTGTGTGTGTGTGTGTGTGTGTGTATGTGTGTGTGTTTATGTGTGTGTGTGTGTGTGTGGTAGTTATTAGAAAGTAATCAATATCAGTGATAGAGCCAACATACTCAGTTGTATGCATACAACTGAATATATATATATATATATATATACACACACACACACACACACACATATATATATATATATATATATATATATATATATATATATATATATATATATAAGTAATAGAAATTAGGAGTATTTGAGATAATTATAATTAAGTAATTCATCGAGTCTAGAAGAAACCTCAACAGAATGCAGAAAGCACTGGACGCCTGTTTCGCCCTATATATATATATATATATATATATATATATATATATATATATATATATATATATATATATATACATACATTTATATATATGTGTGTGTGTGTGTGTGTTTGCGTGTGTGTGTGTATGCAATAAAAAGGAGTAACTATTTATTGTCTATCGTTTGATAATCAAATCATGGAAGAATGTTTATAATAAACTTTTCCTTTGACACTGAGTATATTTATATGATCGTAAAATGCTTATCGTGTAATTTCTGGTAATCACTACAAATATTTTCTTTTGTCTTATGAAATCTTCCTTGGAATTAAAAAGAGTATTGTCAGTCTTACTAATAAATTCGTCTACCGACTTTAAACAGAGGAAATATAGTATGTTATAACGTATAAAAGCAAATAGATAGATAGATAGATAGATAGATAGATAGATAAAGTTTCGAACGTCTTGAATTACAATAAATTTACAGCCACTAAATTTGCAAGCTGGCGTTCATTTTAAAACTAATAACATACTTTTTTTTAGATACAGTATTGTCAATATTATTAATGTTTGTCTTGTCGTTCATATTCTATGGCCATTGGTGTTCTAAACTAACAAAAAAGATACAGCAAACATTAAAAATAGGGAGAGTGCAATTTACATAGAAATAATTATATTATTTGAATTTCTTCGACGAAGCATTGTAAGTTATTAATTATTGTCCAGTATTTCTTTAATTTTACAGTTCGGAGGAAAATCTATTTAAGAGTTGCATTTCTATGGTGATTTATAGCTCCAGTTACTATGATGGGAAAAAAGTTATTGTCATGTGAAATTAGACCAATTCAGTTTTTTAATTATTCGAGCAATTACTGAATCAAAATGAGAAAAAAGGGCTTGGAGAATTTGGCTCTCACAGGGCATATTGAAAGTAAGATAGTCAGAGGAAGACACTGACCTAACGAGCTTCATTTGATGGCAGAATAGTGACAACTGAGGATAAACGAAGAACAAATATCGCTTGGAATTACAAAGCTTAAGAACTGTTGGCAAGTCATGATTACCATCCTCCTGAAGGGCTACAGAACATAAGACAACTTAACTTAATTTGACACAAGGCTACATTTGTGGGGCATTTTGTGAGGTTACACTTTATATGAATGACGCAACGGTAAGCATTTCGTAATATTTTAGCGTCTAAATTTTTTAGAAAGGATATATATATGTGTGAGTTTCCTTTATATATATATATATATATATATATATATATATATATATATATATATATATATTGGGCACCCCAAGGCAGTGTAATGGTTAGCAAGCTTGTCTCGCTAGAACAATTACGACCGAGTAGTGATTTTGATCCCCACTGGGTGCCCCATAATTTCGACCTTGTGCACGTCTAAGCTACGCTTGGAAAATCACTATATATATATATATATATATATATATATATATATATATATATATATATATATATATATATATTTGTGTGTTTCCTTTTTATATATATATATATATATATATATATATATATCCTTTATATATATATATATATATGTCCTTTATATATATATATAAATGTCATTACATATATATGCCCTTTCATATATCTCTATATGTCGTTTTTATATAAATATATATATATATATATGTCTTTACATATATATATATATATATGTCTTTATATATATATATTTGTGTGTTTCCTTTATATATATATATATATATATATATATATATATATATATATATGTGTGTGTGTGTGTGTGTGTGTGTGTGTGTGTGTGTGTGTGTCCTTTATATATATATCTATATATTTATATGTCTTTTATATATATATATATATATATATATATATATATATATATATATGTCTTTGAATATATATATATATATATATGTCTTTTATATATATCTATATGTCCTTTATATATATATGCCTTTACATATATATATATAGCCCCTATATATATATATATATATATATGTGTGTGTGTGTGTGTGTGTCTGTGTGTCTGTGTCTGTGTGTGTGTGTACATATATATATATATATATATATATATATATATATATATATATATATATATATATGCGTGTCTGTGTATGTGTCTGTTTGCTTCTGTCTTTCTATGTACTTATTGTTAGTGTGTCTACTTGATATAAGTCACGTTGTAAATATGTATATGTAAACCGTTATAGAGAACATACGTTAAAAAAAACAATATTCCATGAAAGGAATTCATTTAAATGTAAGAAAAAATGCTTAGCAATCAATGTACTTTGGGAAATTAAAAGAGAATTGCATACATGATATAAAACATCAAAGTGAATTTGTCTGTTATTGAATATGTCAAAAAGAATTGCTTTTCAAGCAGATGCCAAGTGCGTCTGACAGGATTCTTTCATTTGATTTATCAAAACTAGAATCTCGAGAATAAAAGAATAGATGAAATCCCAAGGCAAAGTAACATCCTCCAGAAAATTTAAAATAGCCTCATGTTGTATTTCTTATGATTAGATGTTCGACGTTAGAAACGTTATCAGAAAAAGAAAAATAACTGCCGTTCCAAAACAAAACAAAAAAAATTGTATGGGTTGAAATGCCACAACTGTGCAAAACATTCAATTATATCTGTTCAAATGAAACAAGTGAAGGTCTGAGAAATAAAAACTGGATTTCTCTGTAATTTCTTAATGTACTCTCACTATTAAATTCAAGCGAAAATATCGACCAAATTCTTAATAAAATACATCGTAGAAAATAAGCCAAACGATATGTGAGTATCACGAGAAATATTCGGTGGTCGACAGCTCATGCTGGTCATAATCGATTTAATTTTAGTAAATCAATATCAATAAATTGTTTTTCCGATAATCAGGAACAACTAGATATACACATTCTACCCATGACTGAAGACAGACACCTCAAGAAATAGTATAGAAATTCTATTAGGTTGGTGCAAAAGAAATGTCGTTTTTTGACGTTCAACTTTATGTGAGAAAACGACATTATTTTTGCACCAACCTAATAGATAAGACTTTGCGTTCAAATGAAAAAAAAGTTGAGGTTTTCCAAAAAATAAATTTATGAAAATTTCACCGTTTTGCTAATTTAATATTCTGATGAATTTTAATACTTAAGTTAATAATTGAATAAGTTCATGGCGAGTACGACGACAATAAAATATCCGTACAAATTTACTTATCAAATCGTTAAATATTTGAGCTTGGCAACTTTAACCAAAATATTGCAATACCAATTATAAATATGAATGCTGGTCTTCCGTTTAGGAAGTGGGTACAAATGAAAAGATTTGAAGTTGACAGATCTCTCTATTTCACTGAAACAGACGTTAAATAATTCTATCCTTTCTTTCCACGCGATCTATTATTTATGAGATATTGACAAGAGATGTTAAATACTTCTATCTTCTCTTCATTCTTTCTAGCTGTCTTTCTTTTTCTCACTGAAACAAAGTAGTATCTTTTCCCCCTCTTTCCACTCGATCAAAACAAAATAGTCCATTATTTATAAGGCATTGACAGGAAACGTTAAGCTCTTATATCACCCCTTCTTTCTTTCTTTCTTTCTTTCTTTCATTTATTTCAGTGAAACCAAGTAGTGTCTTTTCCCCCTCTTTCCACTCGATCAAAACAAAATAGTCCATTATTTATAAGGCATTGACAGGAAACGTTAAGCTCTTATATGACCCCTTCTTTCTTTCTTTCTTTCTTTCATTCATTCATTTATTTCAGTGAAACCAAGTAGTGTCTTTTCCCCTCTTGGCAAGCGATCAAAACGGAATATTCCATTATCTATGAAGTATTGGCAAGGCGTAACGGTCGTGCGATCTAACGAAGAGGCGCGGAACAAGCACAGTTGTAACATGATAATATTACCATTACAGTTATTGAGAATTGGCTTGATATTTCATTTCTCAGTATTTCAGTCTGATTCACTGATCTACCAGAACAGTCTCATGTCGTTCATAAAATCTTCACACGAACAGCAGGTTACAAGAATGAACTCACAGCAAGAATTCTCTAATACGGCATCACTCTCTTCGATAATCTTGTTATTTTTAAATATTCAGTTGTTTGAAGAGTTTCAATTACTTCCTCAGGTCTCCAGCCTCTTTGACCAATTTTTTTGTTTGTTGTCAGTGATCCAACAAAAACTGGTATGACTATCATCTTCTTTTTCCATAATTTCTTTATCGAGATTCAGATATTTATTCGTTCTTTTTTTTTCAGTTTTCTTTTAGTTATAATCCGCTTGAACAGAAAAATATTTAATATGTTTTCCTTATTTTATTCTTTTATGTTCATTTTGCATTATTCTTTATATATCAGTTGCTATGGGGTTGTTGTAGGCCACAATCAGAGATTCAGTTTCTCTATTCAGATATTCTTTTTGCACCCATATCCAAGTTGTTTCCTCATTGCAATTCCTTTAATTATTACTATTAATAATATTAAGAAATTTTATATTTATTATATAGTGACTTTCCAAGCGTAGCTTGGATGTGGCCCAAGGCCGAAAATAGGGGATACCCAGCGATGATCGAACTCACTAAGTCGTAATAGTTCTAGCCATTGCATCGCCTCGAGGTGCCAATTATATTTATTATATATCAGGGCTCTGGTCGTTGCTCTGGTCGTTGCAACTGAGGATTGATTGAGAAACGGGAAAATTTTACTAGAAAAAAAAAATTACTGCTAGATTGCTACGTAATATCCATCCGATTATATGACAATGAATGCTGAACAATCTCGCCACATATAAAGTGAAAACTGGAGGCAACATGTGTGGTTCAACAGAAGGATACTGAGAATTCCATGGTTGGAGCAGTTAAGCAACGAGGAAGTCTTAAAGAAAATAAAAACCAAAACAATTCTTATACGCAGAATCAAGACAGCTGAAATTCCTTGGACACATAATAAAGAAAATGGTTTGGAAACTTACCATCACTAGACATATTGAGGACAAGAAAGATAGGGTTAGCATCGAGCTACCTTCCTGGCGATCTTGTGTGAATTGATGCCGTCGGTGCAGCAGGTGAGAGCCTTAGAAAACTGTTAAAAACTACAAGTCTTGGAGATTCATGATCATCTACGTCATAAATGGACGCGGCCCATTGCTTCTTTTATTTTTCATGAAGCTGTCATTTGTTTTTCTTTATTTATAGGTGTGTCCCTTGTTTCTTGGTGAGGATGGTTTCTGGTTCCTTCTAAAACCTTTTTTCTTTTCTTTCATTCCGAGTTGGCCCTTGCGTCTTACTGGTATTATTGTCTTGCTTGTGGCGAATTGATTTTAAAAAAATGGTTTTGATAATTTCTGTCAGTTTTTCTTTAAATTCTGCTTTTCTATCAAGTATTCTTTATTCTCCAATTGTAATTATTACATATTGACAAAGAAATAACAATGGATAAATCCCAAACTCAAGATTTGGAAAAAAAAAGTTAATGCAGCAGTTTAGGGATGAAAAGTTCGAGGACGCATAGAATAAATAATTATGACCCTTAGATGGTGGATTTAAACCTGTAACATGCTTAAATCTTCTTTTTAAGAGACTTCACATACTGGCTTTTTTTTTATTTTATAAAAGACCACAAACAGTACAGAAGAAGGTAGTGTATGCAAGTGCAGCAGGAACACTGTTAAAATGTCTTATTTTGCTTTCTCGTTTCATGTAGTCGACGGATGGTTACTTCTCAGTGCAGCGATATCAATAATATATATATATATATATATATATATATATATATATATATATGAACTTTATTCCAATACTTAATGAGCTTTCGATACTTAGCTATGTCATTTTCATCACGATTCTTATGTTAATCTTGGTGACCAATTAAACATATTGATCATTTCAAAGCATTTGTCTGTCTTATGAATCGCTTTATATAATAGTTATTCTTACGATTTTGATTTTTTCCTCATTTTTGTTCGTATATTTTTCATACATGATGATGATCGTAGTTGTTTGGTCGTGCAAAGTATATCGGAGCAAATAGCGGAATTGATAAGTCACGTTCAAATTCCGAGGTAGTCTGTTGCATTCAATTTCACGCTTTGGAAAAATCCTTTTCTCCCTACCACCAGCTAGAGGATAAGTAGCAGAGTGCCAGTCCAAGTGGAGGAAAAACTTTGAATTCAAAACCGTTGAGATAGTAACAAAAAACAACTCCATTATATTTACCAAGAATGTAAGGCAATTCATGTGCAATAAAATAAGTTCTCTGTAGAGTCGGGATCGCCTGCAACCGGAAGGAACAGAGCATTATGTATAAAATACTGATCTTATGTAAATATACCCACATATTATATGTTCATTTTGTTTATATCTCTTTCTTTCTATTGTGGTGCCCTCCTCTTAAGAGTCTATGTTGCACTCTTCCGCCTACTATAAAATTAGTAGAAGAGAAGGCCTTGGGGGAACAGTCGAAAAGATTGAACGTTGTGTCATTCGACACACACTCACTAGTCGTGTAATACACTCTTCTATTGTACTTACTGTTTAATATATGCATATATCTGTAACACGTGTTTTGTTATTTCTTTAATCATTTACTTGGATCACAAAACTTTCTCTTTTTCGCTAGCTTTCCATTTCTTTCCCACACTTTATATCTCTCTTTAATTTTTCTCTCTCTCTCTTCTGTTTATTTTTCTCTTCATTTCTCTCTCTCTCTCTCTCTCTCTCTCTCTCTCTCTGTCTCTCTCATTTTTCATTTTTCTCTCTCTTTCTCCCTTTCTTGGTCTTTCCTTAAAATACTGCAATTCACAACCTGTAACGTACGCGTTCTCGTGATGCATGATAAAACCTGTTCCCACTTTCAAGCGTTTAACATACAGAAAGGGACATGATGTAACCAGAGGAAACTTATTTTTGTATGCCTCTAGGCTGTCCTCTTTTGTCGACAGAGAATTTTATTAAGTAAAGATTAACATGTCTGCTTCTATTAATCATGTAAGCGGCGTTCAAATTTCTTCTTGTTTTTCTCTCATTAACCAGTTGGAAAATCCCAAAAGTGCTTTTGAAGCAAGTTCACATGCTTCTTTATTCACACCAGACAACACAATCTTTCTTTTTTTTATATTCTGGATTCTAGTCAGCAGAAATAACCTACTTATTAGATTGGTGCAAAAATAATGACGTAATAATGTCGTTTTTTAACGTATTTTTTTAATTGAAGCTGAGATGTCCAAAAAAGGACATGGAACATGGAATTAGAACAATCTATCCCTGTAGACGAAATAAAGGTTTCGTTCGAAATTTCAAGAAATATAAACTGAAGAAGGCCGGAACCTATAACTGCCGAAACGTCGTGAATATGGCATTAAAGATGAGGTCAATAGTCCGAACATTGTATTAGGTTGGTGCAAAAATAATGACGTAATAATGTCGTTTTTTGGCGTATTTTTAGCGTCAAAAAACGACATTATTACGTCATTATTTTTGCACCAACCTACTTATTATGCACTGCTCCACTTGCCGAGTTAAGAAATAATGCAATTCAAAGAAAAAAACTTTCATAACTAATATTGTCTACTGGAAGTGTAAGGTTGGCCCGGCATTTCTTAATGTAGAAAGAGTATATATTAGGTTGGTGCAAAAATAATGTCGTTTTCTCACATATTTTACTATGTGAGAAAACGACATTATTTTTGCACCAACCTAATATGTTGTCAAGTCCAATGAAAACTAATCCCTGTTTGGTAATATTTCTCTGTACATAAATCTAATTTGCATAATAGAAACTTTTTTTCAATGGACATTTATTTAAAATAATCTAACGGCAAGAAAGAAACTGTTTCAAACCTTCTACCCAATTTATAAAAATGGAGTATTGCCACCGTGCATAGACTGTGCCTCACTTACCTGTCTTTTGCAGCTTGAACCCACCATGCTATGTACACGAGGATGAATCATCCTCAATCCCTTCGTAACTTATTAGTAAGAAGTAAGTTCCACTCGGACAGCTTCTTCGCAAGAACTGTTGCTTTTTTGGAACAGACCCCCGGTAGATCACTTCATGTCTAGGGTTAACTATTTTTCCTAGATAGCCTAATGACCTTGCCTTTTCTTACACTCATACAACACCACACATTAACCCTCTACCTTGAGTGGCTCTTGGGTGTTGTATAAAAAATATACCCAGCTCCAAAAACCGAGATTTTTTTAAATGATCTGGAATACGAAGACTTCACATGATTTTATAGCGTCGATGGTCGACCATATGGTCACTTTACTGAAACGGGCATATTTTGTTCGTAAATTTGAAACATTCATGGGCGGCCTAGCAACAGAATCAGTGAGAGTTGAATATATTTAGCCGGATGAATCCAAAACACTGACTATACTACATTTAAAAATTTTAATTTTGCATACTCACATTCGCTATATATATATATATATATATATATATATATGTGTGTGTGTGTGTGTGTGTGTGTGTGTATGTATATATTATAATAGTAAAAACGAACATTTAAAATGCCATCATGATATTTATTATTCGATCCCAACTCTTCAGGTAGACTATTACGCACAAATATAAGTGGACAAGGATAAAACAAAACACCAACGGTAAAATGGAAATTAATAAGAATAGCTAGAAATTGTAGGTCATTAAATGACCCATGTCCTTTGTGCATACATGAAAAATTATATATTATTAAGTTTCTGAAAAATAAAATTTACTAAATCAAAGAAAGGAAATAAATATTTTTGTAGGCACTGTCAAATATTTTCCTAAAATGATAATTAATTTTGGCGAAAACAGAAAAAATAAAAAAGGGAGATGAAACATACATTTTTATATTTGATAAATTCAAATATATTTATTTGTAAAAATACCGTATAGTCTATTAGTCATTAGAAGGAGGAATGGTACTTTAAATCTCTAGGAATAATATTTAATTATTAAAAATCTGACTTACTCATATTTAAATGACTCTTTATGAATCTTTGTGTATAAAAATATGAATTAACCGGATAAATAAAAATGCCCAAATTTTTTGTCCTTGAAAATCCAGATGTCACGCTGTGTTTGTGAGCAGGCACCACAACCCCACCTAAACTTAACCTGACTTTGTAAGTAACATACATTTGATACGTAAGGTGTCTAGGGAAATTAAAACCCAACCATCCGTAATCAAAATAGATTGAATTTTCCTTAACTTTAACAACTCAAAATATTAAGATTGTCTGCCCTTATAAATTAAGTAAATTTCTTAGAAAGTTATTCCTAACATCGCTTGACAATGGAACGAAACTCCAGATTTTAAGTTTAATTTTTTTAATTAAATTTAAAACTTTAGTTTCTGTTTTGAAACATAAAAATTTCTGTGTCGCGATGGAATAATATTTAAAAAGAAAAGAAAATAATTATATGCATATATATATATATATATATATATATGTGTGTGTGTGTGTGTGTGTGTGCTTATCTATATATGTGTATATTTGTCCTCAAATCAACAGCCTTTTCCAAATATTTTCCTCTTCCATCTATACAGTTTCTTTATAGTTTTGGAGTCAGTTGTTTGTTGGTCAATGAACATTCTTGCTGGTCGACATCTTGATCTGTTTTCATTATTTACATTCCATAGAATATGACCATTGGCTCCTGCAAAAGAAAGAACACCGGAATTATCCAAAAACAATTACATAAACACAAAAATAAACGAAAATGATCCTTCCCAGAACGTGGCAACTATAACCTCTTTAAGACAACGATCAGTCTTTATATATCCTTCTTATTCTCATTATCTTCACTTTATCTCCACTTACATTCAGATCTCAAACCTCATTCAGTGACTCTCAAGATCCAGTGGCTCTTGCTCTTTGGTAAAAAGACCGACTCCATGCGTTTTTATATATACATATGTATTTTTCCATGGATATTCACTCTGTACAAGGCTCAAGAGCCACTCAAGTCAAAGGATTAACAGAGTACGAGACACAAATCTAACCAATGAAATAATGCCATCAAGACACAAAGTGACTACCGAAAGTGAAAGAGAATGGTAAGCTTTTAGAAGGAACCGGAAATCCAACCCTAAACAGGAAACAAGGGATAAACACCTACTCTTGTTCCAGTGTGTGACTGGAAAGTATTGCAAACTAGACGATACACGAACCTATCTATTTCTATTGAGAGAAATAAAAGTAAATAAATAATAAATAAATTTGCAGAGTTTCGGAGGAAAAATTAAAAGTATTGGCTTGAAGAAACCGGAAACCCAATCCTAAACAAACGTGAAGTCTGTCCTAAGATAAATTTTTTTAAATATTTTCGCTATTTTTACTATATACAGTGTAACCCGGATATAAGAGACCCTGATATAAGATAAACCCGGATATAAGAGAGATTTTATCTGGTCCCAAATTAGAGCCATACTTACCTAAACAAAATAGACCTAACTCGGATATAAGAGACCCTGATATGATAAACCCGGATATAAGAGAGATTTTATCTGGTCCCAAATTAGAGCCATACTTACCTAAACAAAATAGACCTAACCCTGATATAAGAGAAACCCGGGTATAAGATACTTCTTCTCAGGTCCCGACAACTCTCTTATATCCGGGTTACACTGTATCTATTTATATGTGTGTGTGTTTTTCTGTGTGCGCGCCTATGAAAAACCGCGATCAACCTGAACAGAATTTACAAAACTTGTTCGGCCCTGTACAAAAAAAGTAGTTTGACGCATCTACAATATGCTAACATGTACACAACTTTTTTCAGGATAATTTATCTACGTTCTCGTGTGTGACTTTTGACGTTCGATAGTTGTAAACATTTTCTATCATGTTAGCAAGGAATTAAACGAGTTATATCTTCGCTACGCTGAGTACAGAAGTGGCATAGTGCCAGATTAAATAACTGTACATTGTCTTGGGAAGATGGCCAAGGCGATCATTTCTCAGACTATTAATAATGCATTGATTTTAATCCTCGGTGAGCACATCACTGCTATAATCCCATGTGTGACCATGTTAAAAGCCGCTTATTCTCTCACTTATTGTAAAGAGATGGCAAGGAAAGAAAACACGCAACTCATCTGCTAGGGTCAGCGTAAGCAGACCGTATCGTTATTGGGTCACTCTTTCAAATTAAGCATACAATACAGTAAAATGCTTTCTTACTCTAAAGAGACGTTTAACTACCTTGCTACGTACACTAAATACAAGGGCAGTGAAATCGGTAATTTATAATGACTAATCTGACCAGCACACATACAGAGGCTTATTAGGATAGATAGATAGATAGATAGATAGATAGATAGATAGATAGATAGATAGATAGATAGCATATTGAGGTAGAGAGATGATAACATAATATAAAAATATAATAAATCGTAATGACATGTACAATGTTTTTAAATGACAATCGCTGTATAGACAACAGCTAAACCAAAAGAAAAACAAAGAGTTTATAATAAATAAATAAGTGAAAAATCTAATTTAATCAATAGAAAATAAAACATTTAATAATATAATAAAAACTAACAGATAGATAATGAACAGATTGAGATAGATAAAAAAAAGTGAACAGATTGGGATGGATGGATGGATAGATGTGAAGAGACGGAGATAGATAGATAGATAGATAGATAGATAGATAGATAGATAGATAGATATGAACAGACTGAGATAGATAGATATGAACAGACTGAGATAGATAGATAGATAGATAGATAGATAGATAGATAGATAGATAGATAGATAGATAGATATGAACAGACTGAGATAGATAGATAGATAATTAGCATATTGAGGTAGAGACATGAACTGATTGATTTAGCTCAATAGATATCACTTCTTTTCTTTTTCTTTAAAATTACCACTTTAATGGCGCGATGTAAAAGGCGTGCACCCACACTGACTATCAGTGTTCATTTCCAGAGGTAGCATATGTATGGGACTATATAATGTGTCAATTATTTGAATATTTCTGAATGGTAAATTGATCTGTTTAGAACATAAAATCAGGATTTCGAATGACCATGCTCAGCACTGGTGCCTCAAAGGAATAGGCATTAAGCCCTCCTCTTTACATTATGCACACTAGTGGTTGTGTCCCGATACATCCCATCAGCAGGATCACTAAATTCGCGGACAACACGACATTGGGTGTGCTCATTTTCGGGATGGGGGAGTGATGAGGCGGACTACGGGATTGAAATAGGAAGATTGGCTATATGGAGCTTGGAGAAAAACTTTGATTTAAAGACCGAGGAACTGGTGGTTGACTTTCGGAGAAATGAACCAACAACTGTCCCTTATCATAGGAGTTTGTGTCCGCAGAGGGTGGATAAATTTAAGACTCTGAGAACGTGTACTGCAGAGGAGTGTGTGTGTGTGTGTGTATATATATATATATATATATATATATATATATATATATATATATATATATATACAACAGCACAATCACTTGATAAGACACCAGATGTGGTGAAACAAAATTGCTATTTTTGTAGTGATTTTATATGTTTACGTTATAATTTTCGAATAAATAGATGTGATGTGATGTGATGTGATGTGATTGGAAATTAAGAAATCAAATTCTCTTACACCAGGCCCAAGAGTTACTCAAGGAAGATGATTACCGAATTAGTATGTTGAAAGTAGACAATGGTTAATCAGAGACTTAAAGATGTTAATAATATAGTGGTCAGGGAATCATACCCTCGGAAGTCGGCTCGACAACTTTGCGGGATTTTGGAGCGTGGGGAGGCATTTTAAATTATTTAAGGAAGAATGTGTCTGAATAGAACTTCTTTCTTATGAATGAAATATGAAAGAAATGATAAGGAATCTTCCTTGTATACATAGCATGCCTGGTATTATTTGAAAAGGTCTGAACTGGAGTAACTAAGAAATGTAGCTCGTTAGAACATTTGCCAAAGAAATAGCGATAAAGCATTGAAAGGCAGAAGACCACGTACGAGGATGGTCTGAAAAGTTCATAGGCTGACTATGTAGAAGTGATGCTAGACCAACGAAATCTTGCAAGCATTCATTTCCATTCTGCATTGTTTCATTCCCGGTAAACTGACACCTGACCGTTCAAAGAAACTTCAAGAAAAACTAGCAGCGAATTCTCTTGAAAATGGACATCGCGGTTTTATCAAAAACAGAAAAAGGCTTTATCCTCCACCAAAGATCTTAATGCTCACATGGTTGCTACATTAATAGATGATGTTCCACCTTTATCAAGAGTGCAAAAAGTGGGCAGGTACATTTAGGAGGGGAAGAGTACTACGCCGATTTACTGTGGCAGATACAAAAGGGGTCTTTCAATACGAAACGCCCAAGGGAAACTGACGAAAGGGGTCTTGTTTCATCAGGACAATACTCCAGCACACAAGTCCTTAGTTTCAATGTCTGCTCTGCGTGATCGTGGCTTTGAATTGGTTGATCGCCCTCCTTATTCTCCTGATATGGCCACATCTGACTTACCATCTGTTCCACAACAGGAAAGCGACATTTGGCTGGTGACCAGAATGGCAGCGATGATGACGTCATACCTACTGTTGATGGACATTTCAACTTGGGCCAACGGTTAGCAAGTTTGTCTCGCTAGATCAGTTATGACTGAAAAGTGAGTTCGATCCTCTCTGTGTACCATATATTTGGCCTTGTGTCACATCTAAGCTACGCTTAGAAAATCATTCTGGGCACCACGACGTGGTGTAATGGTGAGTAAGCTTGCTTCGCTAGAACAGTTACGACTAAGTAATGAGGTTTGGTTGAGCCTCGCTGGGTGCTCCATACTTTCGAACTTGTGCCACATCTAAGCAACACCGCTGAAAGAAGCGATGGAGACTGTGTTGAAAAATAAACATCATTTGTTCACATTCCATGGGGGTATCTTGGTCAGCCTCTGAACTTTTCAGCCGACCCTCGTGGACACGTTTGAAGACTGTCAGGAATGGAAAGTTAGGTTTTAGCATCTCCAACGCACATATATATATATATATATATATATATATATATATATATATATTAGGTTTGTGCAAAAATAATGACGTAATAATGTAGTTTTTTGACGTTAAAAAAAAAAAAATATATATATATATATATATATATATATATATATATATATATATATATACACATTCAATCAATCATTCATTTCAGCGCTAGCAAGGTGGGAATGCCTTCAGCAGGTTACAAGGATTGGATGTGAAAGGGAAAACTGAGAATTCTAGGATTGAGGAAAAGACAAAAGATTAACAGGATTCAAGAACACAGAAGATGGCGATTGATGGTGCATTTAAATTTTTGAAGATTGCAGTTATCAGGAAAGTAAGTAAATGGAGGGCAGGGAAGGATCTCTGTGACTGGAGGTCCTTTTCAAGAGTAGCTGCCACGCATACTTTATGAGATCTGTCAGATTTGCTATTGGGACAACAGGAAATTGTAATGTCATCTACATAAATACTTGGGAACTGATGACATCAGAAAGATCCTTGATGAATATAAGAAATAGAGTAGGACCCAGGAGATAGCCTTTGGGGATACTCGCGTTCGTGAGAAAGGATCAGGAAGCGAACCCGTTTCATTTGAACGACGATTCATTCGACTGAATTAAATCAAACATTCGTCCTATGACAACGTAACCCTGGAGCTTGCGTAGAAGGACAGCATATTGAACCCTGTCGAACGCCTTTGAGATATCTCTACAGCTCGAGCTTCTTCGTTCTTATCCAGAGCTTGAGATAAATAATCAGTTATAGCCGTTAACACATCAGCGGCACACCTGACGAAACTAAAGCCATATTGTTTGTCCCAGAGGAGATCGTGAGAAGTAAGATGCATAACTAAATCAGCATTGATTACAGCCTCGAATATTTTTCCAGAAAGCGATAAGACTAACAGGGCGATAATTTGAGGAATCAGTTTGTTCTTCAGAATTCTTAGAAACAGGAACTACAGAGAAGGACGTCCAACAAGCTGGGAAGCATGAAGCAGTGAGGCAACTATTGTAGATTTTGAAGAGTAATCGAGCCAGCTCGCGAGCACTTTTCTTTAGAACGACGGCTGGGGTGCTGTCATATCTACAAGACTTGTGGGAGAGTACATTAGAAATGATTTCTGAAACCATTGACTGAGTGCGCATATCATTCAGAGCATATCATTAAGCGCATATCATATGAGAGCCTCTGTTCTCGTGGGAAATCAGGTTTGGGTACTCCAGATGAGTCAAATATGGAATTGGAGGAGAACTAAAAAGCAAAGCAGTCAACTTTATCTGCTGTAGATGTCAGAGAAGAGGGATTGAGGATCTACTGTTGTTCAGTAGACTCTTGCAGAGCCGACAATAATCTCTAGAACCGAATTTGTGAGAGGGTATACGCTGTTTCATTCTCTTAGAAACAGTACTTTCACTTCTTTGAGGACACGCTTGCACTTTTTACGAGGAGAGACAATAAGGCTTCTGTTGCAATCAGACCAGTCGCTGTGGTTACAGTCAGAAGGGATTACTGCGGGCTATAGCGGCCGAGAATGCAGTTGAAAACCAAGGAGATAATCGTGGTTTCACTTGGTGTTTCCGCGTTGGAATGAATGCTTCGATTTCGGCTTTTATTCAGGAGAACCCAGAGGCATATTTTTGAACATGATTAAAACTTCATTCCAATAGACGTCACGAAAGAAGTCACAGGATGTGTCCTAATCAACGCGTTAATAACAGAAAGATGTTCTGTTAGTAGGAGTTTCTTGGCAGATGGAAGAGCGGAAAGAGGTGTTTACAGATAATAAGGTATAATCGGAGTTGCCAAGAGGGCCGAGAAGCAGAGTAAGACATGATTTAAGTGTAGAGGTAAAGGAGAGATCAGGAAGAGAAACGTGTCTGTCAGTATTACTTGGGAAACGCGTGGGTAAGTCCACCACTTGTGTGAGAAACTGAATGATTGAGAAATTCAGAGTTTGGATGCCAGCGAGGTCAGGGACAGAGTGATTAAGCTGGCCTTATCTATATTATCTGAGATACTATCTAACACACAAAATGAATGAGAGGAAGGGGAACGGTAGAGAAAGAAAGATTAGCTGACTGAGTTAAGTAGAGAGAGACGGCGACACATGTAAGAATGGTCAGGAGATTCAAGAGAGAGTTCCCAACGGGAGATGTTCGGGATCATCTCCCTTTGTGAACTCCGAGAACATACATGTGGAGAAAAAGTCCTTACTAAGGAGAGGAAGATAGCCAGGAATCGTGAATTTAAAGGAGAGGATTGATGAAGATTAAGAAAATAAAAAGAGAGGTTAAACAAGGATGTGACTTATCACCAGATCTTTTTTTTTTTAACATTTTTTTAAATTAATTCACAAGGCTGGTGCGAATACGCTTCCTACTCCGAAGGAATGCCGGCAAAGGCGAAAACGGCTTCGAGGGCATGATGACGGTGAGGACCGCGGTGGCAAGAAAAGCAGACAGAGATCAGCGAAAGTTAAGGCAAAAGCGAGAGCAAGCACATACAACACGCGCGGCAGCGAAAGGCTGAGGCTTAAGCCTCCGCGAGGCGCACATTGCCGTCTCCGCAACGCTAACCGAACAAGCGAGCTCTTCCTACCAACTTATACTTTGAACCCTGTTCATGTAACAACCTTTGCTTTTTTTAAAAATTTCATACTAACCAATACAGAAACTGTGTGAAAAGCATAGAAATGACATTAGAATAACAATTGATAGGTTTAATTTGGTTTTCAAATTTTATTTTTTGAATTTTTTCAAAAAATGTCGAAAATTGTCACTAGTCAAATGTTCTGGTCCGACGACGACTGCCGAGGCGCACGACGCGCGTCCGGCTACGGCAAACGAAGGGCTTCGACGAACTTAGCATTACGGTAGTCCGGCTACGGCAAACGAACGCCTTCGACGAACTTGGGCATTTAACGATTCGACGGACTTCTAAGGTGCATTGTGGGAGTCCGGCTACGGCAAACGAAGGCCTTCGACGAACTTAGGCATTTAACGATTCGACGGACTGACGCACTTACCTTCTAAGGCGCATTACGGGAGTCCGGCTACGGCAAACGAAGGCCTTCGACGAACTTGGGCATTTAACGATTCGACGGACTTCTAAGGCGCATTGTGGGAGTCCGGCTACGGCAAACGAAGGCCTTCGACGAACTTAGGCATTTAACGCCTGCCTGCCCAACGCTTCCTTCCCGGGCTCGCCGTCTCTCGCTGCGCTGCTGCCGTGCCGACCGACCGAACGAACGACACTGCCGGCCTGCGACGCTCTTTCCACTCTAGAGAGTCGAACTGTTTCCGTGTAACAAACTTTGCTTTTTCAGACTGCGCGGAAAGTGTGCAGAAAGCTCACGAACGACACGCCGACAACACTCGGCGACGGCGAACGAACGCGGAGACGACGACGACGGGTAGACTGGAAACGGAACAAACAAGGCTATTCAAACAATATGTCGCAAGGGGTTGCTGGGAGTGAAAGAAGAAACCGGAAAATCCAATAATAGTATAATTTTCAGTGTTTTGGCGAATGCGTTAGAAGATGAAGAAGATTTTAGAATGAACCGGAAACCCAGTCCTAAAACGAAAACACAGGGTAAACCTCTTTTCTTCAAAGGACAGCTGAGAATTGTGAATCGAAAGATAGGTGAACCGCATCTACCTCCTATTCCCGGCACAATTATAAGATCCTAAGAGAACTAGAGGACTTGCAATCGGACATAATCTTAACAATATGAGAGATGCTGATGACGCTCTTCTAATGGTAAATTCAGAAAGAAAACTGAACTCCTGATCTATTACATGAGATAATAAAGGATTAGTTCATTGATTCATTTTGTTTAGCGGTATATCAACACCTATAGTGGTTATTTCATGCGGGAATCTAAATATTTTGTATGCAATCCTATGACGTCAATTACAGATATTTGGTACATAATTTTGTACTTTCAGTGGAAAGGTATGCTTTTTTAGATATATAGTTTGTCTATCATAAAATGTTTTGTTGGTAATTTCCCTATAAAAACGTATTTTTTTATTTTAATGTTGTATTGATTGTCATTTTCCTATAAAACTGTATTGTTGATCATAGTATTATAAAAATATACTGTTTATTTTCGTTTGGGGATTCACTATTTACTCACAGCTGGGACCCCCAACAGGTGCTACTGCCACGGGTTAGGGTGGAGCTGGGAGCAACAGCAGTTAAGAGCGGTTTCATGTTCCTCAAAACATCCACTCTCCCAATCATAAGCCTTGCTGCCGGATGTAATTTATCGTCATACCAAGGACTATTTTTTAACTGTAAGAAGAAAGCAAATATGATCGTGAAATAGGAAGCCTGTGCCATGTGTTAAGTACGGAATAGAGACGGCAAAATCAAACAAGTACTGACATTTAATTCTTCGGATAAGTTAGAAATAGACGATGACAAGCGTGCCACAGAAATCCGAAGGCGCATTGAAATAGTGAAAGATGCCTTCTAGAATCTAAACAAAGTATTAAGAGACATGCTGAACTTCTATGTCGTACCTGTCCTACTTTATGGTAGAAGATGCTGAGAAATTTCACTGTAGACGAAAAGAGGCGAAACGAAAGGGATGTGGTCCTTATACACGGATGCTGAGAATAATAATAGACCGAACATTTGAGCAATGTAGAAATTACAATAAAATGGGAATTAATAGGACACACATTTGCAATCGAAATGACAGAGTTGACATAATACTGGGACGAATAAAAAGGAAAGGGTACTTGGAGAATTTAACACTCAGAAGATATACTGAGAATAAGAGAAGCGGTTGGAAAACAAGGAATAGCATTTAATGCGTTTAGGCGAATGTTTGGCAGACCAGGGACAAATTAATATAGTAAGGTGTCAAACGTTGCTTAGATCTACAAGGGTCTGGAAGTTGTAGAGAGCGATAATTAAGTCACGTAAAAGAGGGAGTCCTTCACGTGAAAAACCGGTAAAACATCAATTTAATTTCCTGTTTTCCCTTTCTAACATAAAAAGAGTTTGATAATAATCGAAGGCGTTCAAATTCATTAGCGTACACTCATTTTTTAATATATTTTGAGGACGTATATATGCCATAACCTATACATAACCAAATTCATATAAGCGATGATATATATATATATATATATATATATATATATATATATATATATATATATATATATTAGGTTGGTGCAAAATCAAAAACCGACATTATTTTTACACCAACCTAATATATATATATATATATATATATATATATATATATATATTCCAGGTGTAACGCTAAAATTGTTAAAATCGTGCAACAGCATAATTGCTCATCTCACAAAGTCTTTAATATCTAATAAAAAAGAAATACACTCAGCTAAATGAACTTCTTTTCTCCAGGTTTTCAGATAAGACGTTTAGCCAACTTGACAAAATTTGTCTTAAGAATCAGAGGAAAACCTTTTGTGTTATCCAACTAGAAAGAGAATAGATTAAAAATCGTTTTGCGTCAGATCCGCTGTCTTCCCAAATGAGCAATGGTGAAAGGAAAAACGATTATTCAGGCCTTCAATAATGGTACCAACATTCATTCCATCTGGCTTCCATCTTCAAATTCCATTCAGGAACCATCAAGAGAACGATGAACAAATTTAAAAAAAAAATGAAGCAGTAGAGAGGACAACTGTACCAGGAGGTAACAACAGGAAGGAGGATCGTCATTTCAACTTAGAGCTAAAGAGATCAATTAGAAAAGATTCAGCTCAATCCATAAGACGTGAGAGAGAAGTTTCAGCTATGACAGTTCAAAGAGCAGTGAAAAAAGACGTGAAAATGAAATCGTGCGTGAAACCTGTGAGGAAATTAGTTACCCAGGACAGAAAGTTAGAAGGTTAGAAAGGGCGAAGACCATTTTGCATAAGTTGAAAAATGATTCTAGAATATATATATATATATATATATATATATATATATATATATATATATATATATATTTGAACTTTATTTCAATCCTTCATGAGCTTCCGATTAATTAATGATGAACATATTATTTTCGTTTATGCTCAAAGTAGAGTCCAATAATGTTATCGAGATCTCGGAGAATTTCAGTAAGATATCTTTAATTATTTCTAAGATATAACGGTACAAATCTTAATCTAACAATTTGCCAAATTTTATGCCATACACACACACCCACACACACACACACACACACACACACACATATATATATATATATATATATATATATATATATATATATATATATATATATATATGAATAAAGAAAAAGGCAAACTTAACTTAGGGAACTTTATCAAGGCAAAAGTGAGGTTTTTATTTAGTAACAATTTTGATAAACAAAAATAGCAACGTAGTTTTTCAAACTTTTTATCTTTAAGAGACGCTTGGAAATAATCATCGCATAAATTAAAAATTCCTAGTAAATTATGGAGAAAGAGAGTATGTATATATATATATATATATATATATATATATATATATATATATACTAATTCATCGAATCTAGAAAAATCTTCAACAGAATGCAGAAGACACTACTGAAAAGCATTATACGAACTGTATCAGCGGGCCTAGGTGACAAGGAAGAAACTAAATAGACTCGATATAGCGCCCCTACTTACATATTCCGTGGTGATACTCATCCAAGTATTCATAACCCAACGGGTTGTGCCCCAAGAGTAACGTCTTTCCTTTCTTCTTAGTCGCTCCATCGCAGAGCATTAGTTGGGTCAAGTAATGATATACAAGTGAAAGAATTTTCAGGATTTTAGAATAATCATATAGTAATTCGTCGAATCTAGGATAAAATTTCGACAGAATGCAGAAAACACTGGCCGGCCGTCCAGTGCTTTCTGCATTCCGTTCAAGATTCTTCTAGACTAGATGAATTACTATATATATATATATATATATATATATATATATATATATATATATATATATATATGCAAGTATAGGATTGGTGTATACGGAATAAATTCCAATAACCAACAAATACTATTCTTAAAAAAGTGCTCACTACAGAGTAGAGAAAATATAATTATTTCTTCGAAAATTATAACATAAATATGTTGTAAAATCTCTACAAAAATATCCATATATTTGTATTGTAATGAGTCATTCCAGCTTATGAAACATAGTTTCTCCTAGCGAGGGATGTTTGATTGATTTGAACTTTTTAAAACCCTGTATTCTACATTCAACACCATCACTATTGTTCTAACATTTATTTGTGGACGGTAACGGTTATGTTTCATATTATCCTAGTGGCCATTCGGTGAAAATAAATCTGTAACTGCATTGCAAAGAACGAATTTCCCTTAAACGGCAATTGCTTATAGAAAAATGTAATATACCAAGTCACTGTATATATATATATAGTAATTCATCGAGTCTAGAAGAATCTTGAACGGAATGCAGAAAGCACTGGACGGCCGCCCAGTGTTTCCTGTATTCTCTCCAAATTTTATTCTAGATTCCAAAAATAAATGTTAGAACAGTAGACCTACCCATAATGCATTACAGATCAACACATATAAATAGTCGAGCCAAAACACGTACTAGATATCTGGGATAGAGCGTATGCAAATATAAAAGTGGACATTGAGGTCAACACCTAGCGGGAATCGTCAGTCCATGTGCGTTGTGTTTATCTTGTTTTCTATATGTCGCATGTAGAAAACAAGATATTTACAAAAGTTACCAACCGAAAATATATGTCCACTATGTAGCTAATATTTCTTATTTGATCTGAAAGCAAAAAAGAAATTGATAATAACTTTTGAAAAAACTCCGTCCATAACTTTACCCATTCTTAGATATCCTCGTAGAATTCAGTAGTTATACATTCACTACTTTGTTATACAAAAAACACTAGTAGAAATTCTTGCCACCTTAATTTTATCAGTGAATGTCCACTTAGATATAAAACAAGCGATAAAACATTTCCTCAAAGGAGCGCACGAGAATTCACTGTTCCTTAAAGAACTCACTGTGAATCAGAGCTAGTTGACAACGGTTTTCCGAACTACCTCATCGACCACCAGATTATACAATTAATCTCTAAAGTAACTAATAGCAATACTGAACATACAGATAAAATCAATGCTATTAACATTTTATATAAAAGCCAAATACACGTTAACTATAAGCAAGATGAATTTTCTTTTAGAAACATTATAAAGAAATACACAACAGAAGTCGACCAGAACAAGAAAGTTAAACTAATTATGTACGATAAAAATTTAAAATATCTCATCTTATCATTACCAATAACAACACACCCGAAAGATCTGAATTACAGAGAACCACTATTATTTATAAATTCACATAACTCTTAAGGAACTGCGTTTGGGATCAAATCAAATTCATGATTACTTATATTGGATATACCCCTACATGCCTATCAAGTCACTTTCACCTATCTAACCATAGTTCAATTAGGACTCATTTAAACACACACAGAAACCTACCATCTTCATTCGCAATATACTTATTTAAAATACAAGTATAATTGTCATGTAAAAAAGACTAAAAATAATGGAAACACTAATAATAAAAAATGAAAAGCCAACATTCAATAACATCAACTATGAACACGACTACAATATGCTGACGGTGTTTGAGAAATAAAAAAAACTTCCAATAACTCTAGATACATATATAAACTTATCCATATATTCAGTTAAAAATAAAAATAAAATCATCCTTGATAATGGCTAAAAGAATAGCCGAAAGTGCTCGAATATGCAGAACATTTGGACAGTTTTTAAACACTTTATGTCCAGAAAAGAAAACAGTTATACGAACAAAAGAAAAGTTAAATAAAAAGCTTAATCACACTAATTTGTCAGTCGATTCAATGAAACTTGTATAAAATAGATATTTCTGGACAAATACACAATATATATATATATATATATATATATATATATATATATATATATATATATATATATATATATATAATGAAACAGTCTATGGCCTCTAAGTGCTGACTTCAATGTTCAGTTTTATATTTATATTTACATACGGTCTATATCTGATATTGAGCACTTTATCCCATAATTATAGCACACCTTAAAACAACACTTCTTTATATATATATATATATATATATATATATATATATATATATATATATATATATTAATTCATTTAAAATGTGTTTTTTCGCTACGCAGTTCTAACCATGTTTCAAAAAAAGCTTCGAATATTAATGCTCTGTAAATTTACATTGAGCACTATTTTGTAAAAATAAAAATATCTATAAGAACACCGGATTTTATATCTTACTGTTCTTTTTTTATACATATATATATATATATATATATATATATATATATATATATTGTTTACACGTTATTTTTAAAAATGTAGTTTAAGTAAATGCCCCGTTTTTGTTTTGTTTTTGTTTTTTTGTTTTTTGTTTTTTAATAAACAGTATTAATTACATTTTCGACCTAAATGTTCGAGAAATTTTGTAGAAACTATGTGCTTCTCTGACAGAAATGGAACCTATAACCTTAATGGGAACGATCATATGACCTGATGTGCTGCTAAGCATCCAGCTACGAAGAAGTGTCTGGTTAGTAATATTGTGGCTGAATGATAAACGGCACATCAGAACATCAGTTTCATGCTTTGTGCGATCGTGAAAAAGGCTTCACATTAAAGTCTCAATCTGACAGTCTCCATGCAGTGTTGATTCCTATATCCACATTTTCTATATCTATGATTCACCAATATCGAGCACTCGTCTCCAATAAATATAGGAAATTTAAAAATATATGTATACTTCATACCCAATCATATGTATGGGTAGGCTTCTTCATATAGAATATTTTTTCCTAAGTTACTTTTGTCGAATTCTAATATTCTAATGCTTTTAACAGTCAGTGGATACTATGTTATTTTATTCTTGTGCCAATCTAAGGAAATATCTATATAAGGAATGTTTATATGCACAAATAGTTTTTCTAGCCGACTTCTTATATTATTCCTCAAGCTAATCTATTCTGTCTTTCTACTTTTCTCTAAATACGTTATGGTGCAAGAAAATATTCCATAACCTTTTTATCCTGCTTCGCTCTCACAGAATAATGACAATATGGACACGATCACGAAATCTTTATATGCAAAGTCACGATTAGTTTTTCGATATAAATATCAAAGGCTTGCGAGAACAGTTCAATTTCCTTTGTAATAGTTTTGTTATCAATATATCAATAAACAAATGTTACCTTCCTGAGAGAAGATAAATTATATCAATCCCTTTCCCGCCAACGTGTGAGTTCAAAACGTTTGATTGCATCTCCGCCTATATTTCTTTGGCAAATAAAGAGAGACCGTGTGGGTTATTTGGGGGTAATAATTGTCCATTAAAGCTTGATATAGTCTAGAATTAAATTGTATAATCTTGTAGATTAAGGAGAAAATGCAGATAAACTAACATTTATTTAGGTTCATTCTAACCTCTTTCATTTCCTAAACAATTAAGAGACCAATGAGTAAAAAAAATAACACTGTTAAATAGCAGCACCTAAAAACAGTAAAACCATTAATTGTAGAAATAAAAACAAAAGTCCACTAGAGCGGAATTGTAGAGGGGAAAATGTATTATATAAGATGAAACTTAAACCAAAGAGAAATCATGGGTGGGGGTATTTACATTAGAGCAACTGGAAATATAAACAAACCATTTGCTATTATTCAAATACGAAATCTATAATAATAGTACGATGATGTCCAAAGCTGTAGGAAAACCTCAAGGTCATTCCATTTGAAAACATTGAGAAGATGAAGAAGTCTGTGATAAGTGGCGTGGACACCATCACTTTGGATAACTTACATGAAGCCTTCACAAAATGACTGTAATGTCAGTGGTTCCTACTTCGAAGGGGATTAGAGTTTTATATTTCTTTGAGTTTAATAAATTGTATGTCCTAAAAAAGTCTCAAATATCTGGAATGCACTTAGTAGAATAAATCTCTAGAAGGTTAATAATAAACAAACACAATACTCTAATATCACTAATGAAAGGTAGAAAAATAAACATGTTTTACACGCACACAAACACACACACACATATATATATATATATATATATATATATATATATATATATATATATATATATAGAGAGAGAGAGAGAGAGAGAGAGAGAGAAAGAGAGAGTCCGATGTATAAATTGTTGTCTAAATGACGCAAAAATGAAAATAACACTGACAATTCCTTTTAAAAAATTATACAAAAACGGATATATTTATCCAAATTACACAAAAATATCCTGAAATACTAAAGAGTAAATTTATTTAAAAAATCGCCATTGGCTTCAACCACGGCCACCAGACGACTTCGGAATCTCCTGCAACTCTTCTGAATAGTCACCTTGTTTCATTTCGTGAATGCTGCCATAGTCCTTGCATTTAATTCATCTTTGGTGTTAGTAGGAGTTTTGTTGGTCTCTTGCTCAAATGCGCCCCACACATAGTAGCCAAAAGCTTTGCAGTCTGGGGATTTACGTGACCAGATGTAAGGAGAGATGTGGTAACCGAAATTGTGTAACAGACATGACTGATGTCTCCTACTTGCGTGGCATGGTTCAGAAATAGGGTCTTCCAAAAGCCACCCTCTTGACCCAGAGAAGAACTACCTACTCACTTGACATAGACCACCGTGTTGAATCTAAGGACATCACCAACAAATTTGGGGGATCTTTTCTTATCCGAACGGCCTGAGTGAGTTTTCCGAGCTTCGTAATCACCATTAACTCTTTCCGAATCCTCTGCATTCACACTCATACACTTGGAAATATTTGTATTGAAGCTTCCGGTACGAATGCCAAGCAGTACATTATGCCGTTTCTAAATGTCTGGAATCCTGGTGCTCTATTTCTCATTGAGGGTGCCCAAATGACTCTACTATACTGAGTAGTCGAGAAACTCAAAAACAAACAATGCGAATGCGCGAAATTAAAAATATATTATTTTGACAATTTACCCATCGTACCCAGTGTGTGTATATATATATATATATATATATATATATATATATATATATATATATATAATATGATAAAAAATGTAGTTTTTAAGATATGGCATATTTATGGATTAAAGTGCTAAATATCAAAGATAGAGCATATGTACATATAAAAATGGACAATAAAGTCAACACCCAGTGGCGACAATCTGTTAAACACAGTCGCCCTCACCGGAAGATTGCGCTTAAGCATGAAACACATTGTTGCCTTGGATGTTGACTTAAAAGCCTACTTTCATATATTTTCATATACATATATATATAGAGAGACAGACAGACAGACAAACAAAAGGACGGACAGACAAGCAGATAACATCTTTATTTTCTTTTATCTAACCATTTTTATTATTTGATTTATATTTTAAATATTTTCTTCGATTCTGACAATTTTTCAAAGTCCATGCATTATGTCGAACAAAAATTAACCTATAAAACTACTAAAATATTTTTTTGTGGATTAATAACACTGCATCTCTAGATATGCTTTGTTATTGAGTAGTTTTTGATTCGAATGTCTTCACGCATTTCGTGTGTCATAAGTCAGTTTTCAAATATCGTATCGTCACGAGTCTGCTTAATGTTTTTTTCTTAAATTGAATCAAAATTTATTAAAAGTAGATTATTTATTTTCTATGGTTATGTCTTCTAATATTTACACTCATTGCTTAGAATTTATATGGCATAGTATTTTGGCTTTGCCTTATTGTATATAATATACGCAATATATGTAATAGGCTGTTTATAATACGACCCTTTGTATTAGTATTTTTCTTTCTAACGTCTGTAACACATCACTGTACTAGAATAATTTCCTTAGCATTAGAAAGATAAAAATAGATAAAAATGTCGAATTGATACAATTTCTTTTAAGAAAACCAACATGTAAAAAAACAAAACGACTTCGTGAAAGAGCAGTGTACATTGATAATATGTTTAAAATATATTTAAAAGCCCACATGCTAAAACTTCCTTTTTATAGTAAGGATTTAACAAAATTTATCGTCATTTTGGCAGGCGTAGTTGTTGACCTCCATGTCTCTCCCTCTCTCTCTCTCTCTCTCTCTCTTTCTCTCTCTCTCTCTCTCTCTCTCTCTATATATATATATATATATATATATATATATGTGTGTGTGTGTGTATGTATGTATGTATATATCACTGAAGACGATTGACAAGGCACTGCGATTAAACATTTAATTACATTTTTCTTGCATTCCTACAATTATTTTTTTCTTTTTCATTATAATAAAAAAGAAGTCAACTCTCAATAATATTAACGATGAACATGGCTACAATGTGCTGACCGTGTTCGGAAATAAAGAAAATATATCCCCATCTTTATATTCAGTTAAATAAAAACAACTTTGATAATGGTTAATAGATCAGCCAGAGGCGCTCTGATGCATAAAGCATTTAGTTCGTTTATACAAACTTTATGTCCATAAAATAAAATACTTGTACAGATGCAAGGAAAATTTAATAAAAAGATTAATCGGTTTGTCTTGACAGTCTTCTTCAATGAAACTTGTATAAAAGAAGTTTTACTACGGAAATACGCTGTCACACACACACACACACACACACACATATATATATATATATATATATATATATATATATATATATATATATATATATTTAAGTGGGGAAAATGAAAAGAATTGAAATTGACAACTTTTCCATTTCACTAAAACAACCGTGAAATATTTCTTTCTTTTTTTCTTTCTTTCATTCATTTTCTCACTGAAACACAGTAATGTCTTTTACCCGTCTTTTCACAAGATCAAAATCGGAATATTCCATTATTTATGAGGTATTCCGAATTAACGAAGGGAGGGACAAACACAAATAGGATTATCTGACCGTTATCCAGATCAACAAACACGACCGAAAGGTTGCGATAATAACGTCAAAGGTAAGGACAAGAGTGAGAAAATTTAAATATTTAGAAAGTTTTGTTTTTTGTTTTTTAACAGAGGACAGAAACTGAGACACGAAAATGTAAAAAGGCGCTTTCCAAAAGTCAAGCAAAGTATTAAGAAATAAGAAAATTTCATTAAATAAAGAAAACAGTACTGAAATGTTGTCGAACATCAGTACTCCTCAAGGACAGTGAATGTTGGACAATCTCCTCGCAGATGACGAAGAGACTTGAAACAACAGAAATGTGGTTCTATAGATGATTTTGAGAATACCATGGACTATTACTATTCTGATTACTATACAGATTACTATTCTGATCACTATAAGCATTACTATTTGGATAACTATACGGATTAATGTCCTGATCAATATACGGATTACTATCCGGACCACTATACGATTACTATTCTGATCACTATAGGGATCACTATTCTTATCCCCATAAGCATTAATATTCGGATAACTATACGGATTACTGTCCTCATCACTATACGGATTACTATCCGGACCACTATACGATTACTATTCTGATCACTATACGGATTACTATTCTGATCACTGTGGGGATTATTATTCTGATCACTATAAGCATTACTATTCTTATCACTATAAAGATTACTGTCCTGATCTCTATAAGGATTACTACCCGAATCACTATACCGATTACTGTTCTGATCACTATAGGGATTACTATTCGGATCACTATACGATTACTATTCCGATTACTATACGAATTACTATTCTGATTACTATACGAATTACTATTCTGATTACTATACGGATTACTATTCTGATTAATATACGAATTACTATTCTGATTACTATACGGATTACTATTCTGATCATTATACGTGTTACTATTCGGATTGCTATACGGATCACTATTCGGTGGTTACTTTTCTACCGAGTATTATTGAGCAAATACTATTAGTCCGAGTGATATTCGAAGGCGTCTGACAGCAACCTTCAACGGCGTACGATAGTTGTATATGTGATTAGAAAGTCTCTACTACAACGAGCATTACGAAAGTGACAACGATTATTCGTTGACATTACAAAAGTTGAAACGTGTGTTCCTTGACATCACAAAAGTTACTATCGAGACAGGAGTAAATGTTTGTGTCATCAGCATGCTACAAAGTTGATATCACATACATAGGGATTGTGGAACAGGTCTAATGATTTCACTGGTTAGGGAGGTTCTCTAAAATCTTGCAGAGCATTTCGAGTAGAGTAGGCAACATATAGGCGGGCATTATCCTGCTGGTAAATCATATTGTATTCCTGTTGTAGTAATGGCAGCAGAAGTGATTGAATATCATCCTGGATGTGCATGGTATTGTTCAACGCTCCCTTCCTAAATATAAAAAAGAAAGCAAGTGTTGCAACTGATGTAGCCATAAAACATGATGCCAGAGTTTTAGCTTGTGTCGTAGGCGAATGCATTTAGGATGATATCTTTCCCCGCTTCTATATTCGCAGACACAAACGACCATCACTTTCATGAAGACAGGATCTGTTCTCATTATGGGACTCTTCAAGTGACCCTCGTGGACATCAGATGACAATGTTATGTTCTAAGTGAAAGTCCTGCGAGACCTATAATACAGCAGCGGGGAACCTCGACGTGGTGTAGTGATTAACAAGTTTGTCTCGTTAGAGCCATGACGACTGAGTAGTGAATTCGGTACAGACTCGGTACTCATAGTTTTAGGCTTGTGCCACACTTAAAACACGCTTAGAAAAATCAATGTAATACAGCTTTGGGTAAACGATTACCAGCTGTCCATGTTGATACTCCTGGGGCAAAATGTTCTTCTGATCTATGTTGAAGGTGCAGTGTTGATCATTGCAAGTGTCTGTATTAAGCGTACGTCCTGAATTTACGAGTTCATTTGATTAGCAATGCCAACATTAAAACAACCACAAAGGCTCGTTTCCAACACATGCAACATTTCTCAAGAATTCTCCCAAATTTCTTCTCAAGGGACCACTATCCAATCGCTCTCAAACAGTAGTAATTAAACAAAAATAACCCGTGTGCATCTCTGTGATATGGCACTTGATTTCAATGGAAATTTCACCATACTTTCACTGTGCCTCACTGTCTTAAGTTTGAGCGAGAGACGGCGCACTGACGTGAATAGTATATCATAAGACGTTCGAAAATTTACCAGAATATCTACTACTCCATAGTACCCAGCATAGTATCCAGTGCATAATATATATATATATATATATATATATATATATATATATATATATATGAAGATTAATATATATATATATATATATATATAAAGATATATATATATATAAAGATATATATATATATATATATATATATATATATATGTAAAGATTAATATATATATATATATATATATATATGAAGAAATATAGTCTTAAGGTGTGCTATATTTATGGGATAAAGTGCTCAATATCAGAGATAGAGCGTGTGTAAATATAAAAGTGAACATAGGAGTCAACACTTAGAGGCGCCACTTATTTACTTATTTAAACCGAAAACCGAAAAGAGAAAATATACAAGTAAAATAAAGTGATCTAAATTCACCCAAGTAAATAAATAAACTAACCAATCCCGATAAAGTTACCGTTAGAAAAAACAAATAAAGATAATCAACCCAAATAAACACAAATTAAAAAACTGTTTCTGCCAAAATAATAGTTAGAATAAACTACAACAACCAACCACAAAACCGAACAAATAGCTTTAATTAAATTCTCAAGCCAAAACATTACTATTAAATACGTGATATAAACAAATCTTTAATACGTTAATAAAAAAAAAACACCGATTAAAAAATAAGTAAATAAATAAATAAATAAAATAAGAAACAAAAAATAAAATCAAGCAAAATAATTTAACCCAAATAAATAAATAAACGACTTCCGGTAAAATAACCGCCATAATAGACTACCCACAATGCACCACTGACCCGTATATGTATAAATAGCCGAGAAAAATAACAGCATACGTGGCCTGACGATTGCATATAGCATGAAACAGACTGTCGCCTTTAAGTGTTGACTTCTATGTTCACTTTTATATATATATATATATATATATATATATATATATATATATTATGCACACTTACATTAAAACATGTCTATAGCCACTACGAAACTGTACATCTTGTTCTACGTTCAATTAACGTTTATTTCAGGTGGCAAATCATGTTGGTACTCTGGTTTCTCACCTGAGAAAACGTTAATTTAACGTTGAAACAAGATGTACATTTTTGTAGTGATATGTATATGTTCCAATGTAATAGTGTATAAAATAAAAAAAAATTTGCCTTATTTTTGTATTGAGCCCTTTTTTAAATTAATGTTTTGAAAGTAGAAATTTTACCCTTCGTTCTTGTGCATTTATATATATATATATATATATATATATATATATATATATATATATATCGTATTTGGTTTCCGGTTTCTTCTAAAGTCTACTTCAGCTCTATATTTCTAATGTTCACAGATATTTTTTTTTTACTATTTATTTTTAGTATAAATAAAATAGTTCTTCAATAGTTGTAGATTGGTCCGATTCACATATCTCTCCGGTCTTTTGAATAGGAGTAGGGGTTTATCTTTTCTTTTCTATTTAGGATTGCTTTTCCGCTACCTTCTAAATTCTTCCTCTTCTTTTACTCCAAGTAGCTCTTTGTGTCTTAGTGGCATTATCGCCTTACTTTGTATACATATATATATATATATATATATATATATATATATATATATATATATATATATAATTATTTATTTAAAAAATTATAACATAAATATGTTATAAAATCACTACAAAAATAGCCATTCTGTTTCAACACCTCCGGTGTCTTGTCAAATGATGGTGTTGAAGTTGAAACAAAATGGCTATTTTTGTAACATATTTATGTTATAATTTTTAAAATAAATAATTATATCTGCTCTACTCTGTATTGAGCACTCTTTTAAGAATAAGTAATTGTTGGTTATTGGAATTCATTCCGTATACACGAATACTTGGATATATATATATATATATATATATATATATATATATATATATATATATATATATATATATATAGAGAGAGAGAGAGAGAGAGAGAGACATACAGACAGAGAGAGACAGACAGAGACAGACAGACAAGCAGACAAAGACAGAAAGAGAGTTTCAATCAATCAGTTATTTTTTATCAGTTGTTTACCATTGTATTATGCGCAATAATAATTGAGCGTTGGCTTTTTCTTTTGTGTGTGTTTAAATGAACAAGAAAATTAAACTAAATATCTGCTACAAAAGATTTAAAACGACTAAACTTATCCTCAAAAATAACAAAGCCCCCACAAAAGCAAAACTACAAAGAGCCAACTTTATTTACGAGTTCAAATACCCCTTAAGTGACTGTGTTCCTGATCAAACCAAACTGAAACATTGGTCACACTACTACATGCCTATCGAGACGACTTATGTTACACCTACCCGACCAAAGCTCTATTAGAACTCATTTAAACACATACAAAAACCTACTAGACTAAAACATAATAATCTCACCCACATGTACAAAAAGATTAAAAAATAATGGAATCCCTAATAGTAAAATTAAAAAGCGAATACTCACTAACATTAACTATGAAGACGGCCACAATGTGCTGACCGTGTTTGGGAAATAAAACAGTCCTATAACTCTATATACATGCACAGCACAACCCATACCTTCAGTTAAAAGTAAAAATAAATTCATCCCTGATAATGGCTAAATGTTTCGCCGAAAGCGCTCGAACATGCAGAAATTTCGGACATTTTACACACTTGTGCGAACACAAGAAAAATTGAATAAAAAGTTTAATCACACTACCTAACTCTAACCCTTAGCAGTTATCTTTAACGAAACATGTATAAAAGAGGGATTGCTGCCTAAATACACACATACATACACACACATAAAAATATACCTGACATAAGCATCACTTTAGTACGATGAAGTCCTAAAGGACGAAAGAAGAAAATGCGTTACACGAAAACATTTTCCACATAGTTTCTCCTAAAATTATTCTTGATGTATAAATTTATATATCATTTATATATATATATATATATATATATATATATATATATATATATATATGTGTGTGTGTGTGTGTGTGTGTGTGTGTGTGTGTGTGTGTGTGTGTGTGTTATAAATTTACTAATTTTGAAATATGGATCCATCGCTTAACAGGAATTACCATCGTTTCAAAAACAGAAACTTAACCTTATATTTAATTATAGAATCAAATTTAAAATCTTTATCTCTGATTCATTTTCAAGCGATTCCTGGAATAACTTATTTTGAAATTTACTGAGTTTATATGCAAATTCATTCTAGATATTATTAGATGTCAAGGTAACGGGAGATTTAATTATTATTAATAAGGCGAGGCAGGGTATTCGTTTCCTTCGACAACATCTGTACACATCTAAGCTACTTTCGAAATTAGGTTGTGTTAAGTTAGGGTAGGGGTGCCTGTTCAACAAATGATGACATCCGTTTTTCACATTTAGTCTGTTTTTTGTTTTTTTTTCATGATATAGCGTTTTTGTCATCTTTATTTTGCTGTTTAATTTCTAAAGATTTTTTCAAAAAAATATGAGTATGTCGTATTTTTAATATTTAAAATCTATTTCCTCAATTTTAAAGTATTATCCCTAGTTTTAATAGCTAATAGACTATACGTTTTTTAAAACAAATAAATATATTAGAATTACTTTCTTATTTAAAAATTATTATTCAATGATCAAGTTTAAATATGCATTTTTAACTTTTTTATCATATTTAATTATTTAAGGAATAAATAACAGTGTTTGCAGAAAATAGCTCTTTCATTTCTTTGATTAAGCAATTTTTTATTTTTCATAAACTTAACAATATATAATTTCTCATGTATGCACAAAGGACATGAGTAATTTAATGGCCTACAAACTCTAGCTTTTCTTATTAATTTCCATTTTACAGTAGGTGATTTATTGGTTTACCAGAAGTATTTAGATAAGGACGTTTGATTCCGGTATTTACTTATTTAAAAAAAAACTTTGATGTTGGTTAAAACGCTTCTTGAACTCACGTCTTTTGCATCCAATGTAGATTTTAACTTTGTCTGGATCCTCAATAGATGAGATACTGCTTTGGTACACTAATGATTCAATGCGACATCTATTATTATGAGGACACTTTTGAAGATTTCTACAATTATATAATTTTCCTTTATTTTCATTTCCTTTTATTTTACTTTCTAAATGTTTTATGATTTGGGTCTAAGTTTTTACTCAAGATATTAGCATTATTTTTCTTTATAATAATTTCCACGTTTTCCGTACAACTGTAACTTAATTTTAAGATAATTTTATTAAACATTTTACTGAGTTTACTGTCTCTAGGAAAGTCTTTAACGATTAATGCAAGGAATTTTTGTCCTAATTTATTTTTTAACATTTGGTTGTATGGGACTGTATACCAAATGATTTTTCTACTTCTGTTTTTTCTATGGTTTACATTTTCATTTTTATATTGTTGAGTTTTAGACATTAGTAGACAATAATCTTTATAGCTTTATTATTGAAATTAGTTGTTGATAGAAAATTTTCTCATTTACTGAATTTGTACTTATTCTATTTTCGATAGATACAGGAATTTTAATTTTATTAAGGGTATACTTTCTCATTATTTTAATATATATATATATATATATATATATATATATATATATATATATATATATATATGTGTGTGTGTGTGTGTGTGTGTATGTAAATTTATACATCAAGAACAATTGATGTAGAAAAAGGTTTTGTGTAACGCATTTCGGCCATCGAACTAAAGTGATTTTTATGTCAGGAACATTTGTAGCATGTGATGTGCTGATTCTGTCGAGGAGATAATCTTTTTATGACTTTCGCCAGTTTGTTTGCCAACCTCCTAATATCTTTTTTTTTTTTTTTTAAGCTTAGCGCCCCGAGCATGGCATGAAGCCACTAGGATGGAGGGGGGGTTGCAGAAGATTTGTAGCAAGAGCAGATAGGACTGATAGAAGAAAGGATGGAGGGAAGGGTAGTGTGTAGATCAAGGTAACTGGAGATGTCGATTGACATTACATTTGAATAGTTGGAGATTATAGCTATCAGAGAAACAGTAATTGGGAAGGGTGTTCCACAGGCGAGAGGTGCGAGGTATGAAGCTGTTGGTGTAGAAGAGACGGCTACATTTTAAAGTTTCTACAGTGTAAGGGTGAGAGCGGGATGCCAGCCTCGTAAGGCGCTTGTATTCATGGAGACTGGGGACCAGGGAAAGCAGCTCATCGTAGCAATTGCCATGAAAGTATTTGTAGAAGAGACAGAGAGAGGCGACGGCGCGTCTGTGAGATAGTGGCTGCAGGCGAGACGCCAGATCAGGGCCAATCACATTACATATCCGTCTCTGGATCTTGTCAAGAACTCCGAGGTAAACAGAAGGTGCCCCAGACCATATATGGCAGTAATACTCCATGCAAGGGCGAATGGTCGTTTTGTATATTTGAAGTATCGATTCAGGGGAGAAAAATTTCCTGGCGCGACACAGAGAGCCAACTTTCCTCGCGGTGGACGATGCAATTGACTCAATGTATTTGTTCCATCTCAGGTCAGCAGTCAACGTGAGACCGAGCAGACGCAGGGAGTCACTCTCAAGAAGTTGACTATCAGTCATTCTAATGGGGGGCAGGGAAAGATATCTATAGTGGTTAACGGAGAGTAGTTTAGTTTTAGAGGCGTTAAATTCGACCATTCAATTGTTGCCCCAGTTAACAACTGATTGGAGGTCCATTTCAAGACGCGCGGCCAGGTTAGTTTTGACCGCGACACTAGATTTGGTTTTGAGGCAGGAGTAAATCGTAGTGTCGTCCGCGTAGATGCCAACTTGGGAACCTATGGCGTCAGGAAGGTTGTTGATGAAAATAAGGAAAAGTGTGGGGCCAACGATAGAGCCTTGGGGAACACCTGCGTTAGTGGGATAGGAACTGGAGGAGAAACCGTTGAGAACGACCTTCAATTCTCGATTTGATAGGAATGATTGTATCAGATCAAACAGTCGACCAGTAATACCGTAACCCTGGAGATTACGAATAAGGCCGGCATGCCAAACCCTATCAAACGCTTTGGAAATGTCTAGGGCCACGGCACGAGCCTCACCATTATTTTGAAGTGCTTGGTAGACGGTTTCAGTGATGGACGTAAGCACGTCAGCTGTAGAACGGGCGTAGCGGAAACCGTATTGCTTGTCTGAGAGAAGGTCGTGTGTGGTAAGGTGTTTAACCACTTCTGCGTTGATTAGGGCTTCGAAGACTTTGCCGAAGAGGGGTAGGAGACTAATAAGACGGTAATTAGCGGGGTCAGAGGGGTCTCCAGAGTTCTTAAAGACAGGAACAATGGATGCGGACTTCTAGCAGTCGGGAAAGCAGGATTCCTTGAGGCAGTAATTATACAGTTTAGAGAGGGTGGGTGCTAGCTCAGGCGCGCATTTCTTCAAGACAATGGCTGGTATGCCGTCTCCACCACTAGCCTTGTGGGGGTCTAATTTGGAGATAATAACCAGTACTGATGACGGGGTTATGCATAAGCCGCTCAATAGGGCTTCAGTTCTTAGAGAGAAGTCAGGTATGGGTACACCGGTGGAGTCAAACGTCGGGTTATACGAGAACTTCTGAGCAAGGCATTCAGCCTTGTCGGTTGAGGAGATCAAGACCTCGAACTGGTTCTGAGATCTGGCTGGCTATACAATCACTGGCGTCCATCAGAATTGAAGAGGGCATTAACTTTCTGTCACTTGTGAGTATAAATTCATTCTACATGAGACCCATCCAAAGCATCTCTCTCTCTCTCTCTCTCTCTCTCTCTCTCTCTCTCTGTATATATATATATATATATATATATACGTTTATGTACTTATTTTATTTATCTATTGTTTAGTTTCCCCCCCACTCCCTCATCCGAGCAGCAAATATTGTCTTAGCTTCGTCGAGGACACGCTTGCACTCGCTACGAGCGGAGGCAAAGAGACGTCTATTGCAGTCCGACATGTCGCTACGAAATAAGTGAAAGAAGTGGTTCCTATGGGCAATGGCGGCTGAGCAAGCAGCGGAGAACCAAGGGGAGGAGTGCGACTTGACCTTAAATTTCCTTGAGGGGATGAAAGCGTCGATTCCAGCTTTAACCCAGGATGAGACCTCAGAATCACATTCATGGACAGGGAGTGTAAAGACAACATCCGAGGGGACATCGCGGAGGAAGTCGCGGAACGAGTCCCAATCCGATCGTTGGTAGTAGAACGAGGTTCTAGTAATGGGAGGTTCTTTGCAGGGTGTGGAGTTGAAGGAAATGTTAACAGATACCACGGCATGGTCGGAGTTACCAAGAGGGCAGAGCTGTGTGGCGCTACAGGATTCGGGGATGGAGGTAAAACACTTATCTGCCAGGTTGGGAGCAAAACGCGTGGGGAAGTTGACTATCTGCGTGAGTGATTGAGAAATTGAGAAGTTAAGTGTTTGAATGCCAGCCCGGTCAGTAGTCGCATTCTCGGGCCACTTGGTATGATGGGCGTTAAAGTCACCAAACACGAATACTTGAGCAAACGGGTGGAGAGAGAGGGCCTTGTCTATGCTGTCCGATATGCTGTCGAGTATCCCGCAGCCTTGAGAGGATGGAGAGCGATAGAGGAAGAAGAGATAGCTTACGGCATTGAGGAGAGATAGTCGAAGACACATGTACGAATAGTCTGGTGATTCGAGAGACATCTCTTTGGCCAGGGGGAGATGATCCTTGACATAGATACCAAGGCCGTGCATGTGGGTTAGAGAGTCTTTCCTGAGGATAGGAAGGTAGCCGGGGATCGAGGGTCTACCTACTCCTATTATATATAACACATAACAGCGACAAAAGACAAACTGAGGGTTATGGGCGGGGAAGTAGTTGATAGAACCAGGCTGACACTAGGTGTGTGTTCGGGGGGATAGGATGAGACTTATTAATATTTAATCCTTACATAGGACTAAGTTTTAACTTAGTTAAAGTCCCATTGTTCTATTCTGAATACAGAAAAAATATGATTATCCACCTTTTTGTGTATATGGCATAAATGCTAGCTTACTAGTGGCTGTGGGTGGTAATAGCAGTCCTCGTGTATTCTAATGGTCACCAGTGAGTTTGACACGTTAGTGCATTTCAACCAGCAAAAGACGAGCCCACTGGTCCGATAGAATACTGAAGACATACTAACGCCTGGTGAAGAAACATTTCTCCCTTCTTTTCAGGTGGGAGGGAGGATTTTTAACTATACAAAAGAAAAGTTAGGTTACAATGGTTAGAACAAGAATCAAACTTAAATTAGTCGCACAGAGTCGGTGGGGAAACTAAACAATAGATAAATAAAATAAGTACATAAACGTATATATATATATATATATATATATATATATATATATATATATATACACACACACACACACAGATGCTTTGGATGGGTCTCATGTAGAATGAATTTATACTCACAAGTGGCAGAAAGTTAATGCCCTCTTCAGTTCTGATGGACGCCAGTGATTGTATAGCCAGCCAGATCTCAGACCCCAAGCATCAAGTTACAGATAACGCAGTGCTGGGGGAGGGGGAATGGTCAGCGACCATTCCTACCCGCCACCAGCAGTGGGCTTAGGATGAGAAGGCCTGAAGTAAGAGAAGCAGACGGTTATCGACCGCAACATGAGCAGAGAGGAGTTGGCACAGCCAGCATCATAATGTGGCCTCAGGGTTTGCCCACCGGAGGTGTCTGCAGGGACACCGTTCCATGCGCGACATGGTACTACAAACACCCCGGTATTATACAACTGTTTATCAGAGCGGCCGCTCAAGACGCTATGCAAGAGTTAGGGCTCCTAACTACCAGTCGGAAACAGCAACCAGTGAACTGTCAACCGTGTTCCACGAAGATTAAATTTTTATCTAGCAAAAGAGCAAGCCCACTGGGCCGACAGAATACTGAAGACATACTAACGCCTGGTGAAGAGACATTTCTCCCTACTTTTCAGGTGGGGGGGAGGATTTTTAACTATACAAAACACAAGTTAGGTTACACAGGTTAGAACAAGAATCAAACTTAAATTAATCGCACAGAGTGTGGGGGGGGAACTAAACAATAGATAAATAAAATAAGTACATAAACGTATATATATATATATATATATATATATATATATATATATATATGTAATGAAAAACAAACCACTTTAAGGTACCATTACGATAATTTATTTCACCTAAATCCTTTTTTAAGGATTCAGGATCATCAGGTAAAACTTCCAACAACGAATTGAGAAAAAAAATGGGATTAGAAATTGGTGGGTAGTGTAATTTTTGTAATTTAATAGAGGGGGTTGAGAGTGGTAGTTAAACAGCCAATATAAAGTATAGGGAGGGGTTAATTTTATATCTCTCTTAAGTATGTTTTATATTGGAGTAGGAGGAGTGACAGAACCTTGACCTCTTTAGATGGTTAATAAAACGGAAATGAATTGTAGAAAATGTATACAAGTGAGTCTTATGGTAAAGAGAGAGATAGGGGGAGGGGGAAAGAGAGATGGAGTTGTTATAATTTTGTTTTAACAAAATTATGTAAAAGATAGTTTACAATGTTTGATAGAAAATTCGATGTCTGAAAAAAAAATTTGTTATTAACTTAAATGTTTAATTTTTTAAGTAAATAGTTTCAGGACTAAATATAACTATTATTGTAATAAACATATTTATCTAGGACATAAAGAAATATTTAAAATTTTAATAGTTTATTCACCCGACTAATTGTATTTCCACAATATAAAAAAAAAAAAAAATAACAATATATATATATATATATATATATATATATATATATAAATATACATCAGGTCATCCCATAAGTTCTGTCCGAATTTTAACTTTTTGTTAAAATGAACGAAATTTAAAGAGTATTTTATAATGTCTAATAGAGCTGAACATTATTTTTATGTTTAGATGCATTTAAACTGATCAAATTTTATTTCAGAGAAAAATTAAATTAAATTTCGTTTGATTAAAACCCTGCTAACATGGAAGTCCCCAAGAATCATTTGAAGCACATAATGCTTTATGAGTTCAAGAAAGGAAACTCAGCAGCCGAAGCGGCTAGAAACATTCACTCAGTTTATGGAGAGGAATGTGTGAATGAAAGAACTTGCAGAAGATGGTTTGCAGAATTCAGAGGTGGAGATTTCACCCTTGAAGATGAAGATCGAACCTGACGTCCAGTTGAGTTTGATGAAAAAAGCTTCTTGAAGCAGCCCTTGAAGAAAATCCTGCTTTATCAGTTGAGGAATTGGCAGTAGTCCTCAGTTCAAACCATACAACTGTTCATCGTCATCTTCAACAACTTGGAAAAGTTCCTAAACTTGGAAAATGGGTGCCTCATGAATTGTCTGAAAAAACCTCAAATACCGAGTTGAAATCTGCTCTTCTCTCCATTCTCGCCAACTTGTTTCACCTTTTTTGGATAGACTTTTGACTGGCGACGAAAAATGGATCTTTTATCGAAATGTTAAGCGTCGTAGACAGTGGCTTGGTAAAGGGGAAGGACCCCAGCTACGACCGAGAAGGGAACTTCATGGGCAGAAGTTTCTTCTGGTGGGATCGCCAAGTAATAATCCACTTTGAATTCTTACCACCTAATGCAACAATTATTGCTCAAATATACTGTCAGCAATTAGAGCGATTGAACCAAGCTTTGAGGAAAAAAGACCTGCTCTAGTGAATCGAAAAAGGGTGATGTTTCATCAGGACAATGCGCGATCCCACACAGCAAGAATCACGTCACAAAAGATCGAAGAACTTGGTTGGGAGAAAATTCCTCATCCACCTTATTCTCCCGATCTTGCTCCTTCAGACTACCATTTGTTTCGCAGCTTACAGAATAATTTGGAAGAAACAGCTTTTGTAGCACAGGAAGAGGTTAAAACTGACATTTGTGAGTTCTTCGAATCAAAGCCAAAAGAATTTTACAGTAATGGAATTAGTAAGCTTGTTAATCGATTGAAAGAAGTCAGAGATAATCAGGGAAAATACTTTGTTGATTGAATCTGTCAATTTGGTCACTTGTTTTCTTTATCAAAATTCGGACAGAACATATGGAATGACCTGATATATATATATATATATATATATATAGCGAGACATATTTCATTCAATAATTTAGAGTTGTTTGTTTCTACTTATTTTCAATTGTATTTTTTCATATTCACGGACAAGCTTTTTGGTGTCATTATTAAAGGAAGAGAGAAAATTACCGTGTTCATACATATTCGAGTACTTTCGACATTAGCACAATGTCATCATCAGTGTTGTTTTTTTTTTTGTTTTTTTTTTTAAACAAACTTTGTAGCGCTCATCATTTTTCTAAGACAAATTTGCTATATTCGTCTGAAATTTTCTTTTTTACGTGTAAAATGAAAAACGCTGAGCTTATGCGCTGTTCGATTTACCTTGGTTTAAAGCGTAGGGGACGTAACTAAGGTATGATGGCCTGACTGTTTTTCAAAAAAGTATTAAAAACAAACCTAGATATTTAAAATATCTACTATAAACATTTCAAAATATTTGTGCTGTATTCACATTTAATTTTAGTTGAGTAAAAACATTGCGTATTTAGGCAGCAATCCTTCTTTTATACAAGTTTCATTAAAGACGACGTACAAAGTACTGCGATTAATCTTTTTATTTAAGTGTTCGTATCTTTTCTTTTCTGGACATAAACTGTATAAAAATAGTCCAAATATTCTTCATATCCGAGCCCTTTAGACTATTCTTTTAGCCATTTTTATTTTTAACTGAATATATATTTTTTATGCATGTATCTAGACTTATAAGAATTTTTTTAAAAACACGGTCAGCATATTATTGCCGTGTTCATAGATGATGTTATTCTGTGCTGTTTTTTGCTTGTTTTTATTATTAGTGCGTTTATTATTTTTAGTCTTTTTTTTTTACATATGGATGAGGTTATTATATATACAATATTGAAAATAAAATATATAATAATGAAAAGCATTATCGGTGCGTTTCCTCCTGAAAAATGAATTCTTAAGGGTTTTAATCTTATATATATCAGGGGTTAAACGGACTTGGTAGAAAAGCAACAATCGCCGGTTGCAGTTTGCATTAAAATGTTAAACAGAGAAACTCAACCTTTGAATATAACTGTTGAAGTCCGATATGTCTATATACTAGAATTTCTTTTTCATGGCTTATAATTTTATCGTTATTGTTTGAAATTAACTCCTATTTTATTTGCAGTAATTTTGTGAAGAACGTGTGCGTATTAGGACCTTGAATGTAAATTTACTACAGAGAATTCCCTTTTTTTATCAGAACCCCATTAAGTCGAAATTAAGATCAGACATATGCCAATAAATGATAATGCGTTGAATATTTTGTTTTGTAAAATACACTTCTACGTTCATATCTTCTGCTATGTGTCGTGTCCCTTCAGGACGTTGGCGAACATCAGGAAGAGTCGTTAAAATTTCTAGAGGATATAATGAGGCTTGAATAATTTGATACTCACAAGTCAGATCGAAGGCAATGTGACGGGTACACACCTGGCCCAGGGTCGAATCCTTTGGTTACGGCGCCAACTGTGACGTCGCTCCTCCTGGTCGCTCCTCCTGGTCGCTCCTCCTGGTTCCAAGCGTGCCGCTCCAACCTCTTGGTTAGATGATCACCAGCCTCGCCTTTCCCAACCCGCTTGCAATACCTGGTTGCTAAAGCAACTGTACTGATCTCCGGTCTGTCTACCCACGCTGTGTTTAGATCTTAGACAGACGGGACCAGCAGGGATTGGGCCGTATGCAAGTTGAGTCCGACGGGGGTGGCAAAACACAAGTAAAAGAAAAAAAAACTCACGAGACAAAAAATTACTGATAAAAAAAAGGGTGACAACCTTTTATATCTAATGTCCGTTACATAAAGAAAAATTGTTCTCATTCCCGACCCGCTCTGTGGACTATGGCACCAAGCTTCTATCATACAACTTAACGATTTCGAATTGTCTACTCTCCAGAATTGTGTATGTCGGAGTGTGGTTTAGTTCGACACTGGGGCTAATTTCTATCAATCATTCGCAGTTGATTCCTCTCTTCGACTTGAGTTGTATTTCTTCACCTCGATCTGGTTGGGTCGAATTCTGTTCTCGGCGGGGCTTGATTTTAACTTCTTCTTCTTCTTCCGTCCAGTAACTCTTTGGCCTTGTCTTCGACTTGGCTGGAAGGATTTCTTGTTTTTGACTTGGGCTGGACGGATTTCTTGTTTTCGACTTGAGTTGTATTTCTTCACTTCGATCTGGTTGGGTCGAATTCTGTTCTCGGCTGGGCTTGATTTTAACTTCTTCTTCTTCTTCCGTCCAGTAACTCTTTGGCCTTGTCTTCGACTTGGCTGCAACTTCTCCGCGGCTTTCGAGTAATCTTCTCCTTCGTCGACTTAGATAGAACTTCTCTTGTCTTTGACTTGGGCCGGAAGGATTTCTTGTTTTCGACTTGGGCTGGAAGGATTTCTTGTTTTCGACTTGGGCTGGAAGGATTTCTTGCCGCAGCCCAGCCGCAACCCTCCGTCGTCCGAGGTGATCTCTTCTCGCTGCCGTCCGGGGCTGAACTCATCTTTTTGTCGATTGGGGTCCTGCTTTTATTGACGCCGCAGCAAACCGGGGTGGGTCTGTCGGCGTCAGGGCTCTCTCGATAATCCCAAAAGTCGCATTAGTTCTGATTTCCCATTATCGCTATTATTTTCACCCCTACTTCCTCACAGTGCCTCTGGGGGGAATACGCATACCCATCTCTCCCGGTCTCTCGTATGTCAGGTGACCGTTTTCGACCAATGGTTCTTGATCGAGCATTCTCCCTCCTCTTTCCGCATATCACGTGACCGCTTTCGGCTAATGAGACTGTGGTGGGACGCCTCCCGTCTCCAATCGGGCGTGGCTTACATCGTTCTTGTTCTAAGAAAAACAAAATCTAATTTGGCCTTTTTCACACGTACGAAAAATGATAATCTTGGCTTTTTCTCACCTGGGTTCTGTCAAAACAGCCTGCCGCTAATTAGATGTGACTTCAGGAAAGAATATTGGCGCTATCTGTGAGCCGAGACAATCGTTTTCTTTCCTTCTTTGTTTTTGGTCAGACCTGATAGTCAAAAATCTTAATTATCTGAATTGAAAATGTCTCCACTTCATCATCGTGGGGTTCCAATTTTTTAACAGGTCAGAATCTGTATACAGTTCCATTGTTCTAAAAAATCTTTATTGTTTCAGACAACCTTTAACAAACTTCCATCCTACGCGGACATGGAATTAGTTCAAGTGCTTGACCTGATAATTTTGACACTTGTTAGGTGCTGGTCGTACGTGTGTGTTTTCGCTTACGATCTGGTTTCGTATTATGTTTCTGTCTTTCCTCTTCTTTTTGTTTTATTTTATTATTTCCAAACTCTATTTCTTCAACCAAATATAACAATTTCTATTTCCCTGGATTTCGGTCAGGTAATTTGACCTGATATATTTTGACACCTGTCTTGTCTTAGTTTTACTTATGACCGGGTTTTGTTTTATCTATTCCTCTTTCTCTTTCTTTCTATTATTTTTTTTTTCTTCTTCTCTTTGGATCGCCTAAATACAGTTAGAGAATTATTCTCAAAACTCAATTATTCTTCGTTTCTAAATAACTAACAACTGGTTAATAAACCGAATAAAAATTAAATCATATTTCTATGAATATCTCTTTTTAGTCTTTCTAAAAATGCAGGGTGCCACAGGCAAGAAGGACAGAGAAAACCAACGCCTCACCTAACTAGCGCGAGTAAATGGATGGCAGGCAAGGTTTAGGAGAGATAACAAAAAACAAAATTTGTTAAGAGTCAAAAAGAACAGGAAATTGAGGAGAGCCATGATCACCTATGGCCCTAAGGGAAACGACACATAAAAGAATTGGAGATCCCATCATTAGGCAAGACTCTGTCTAAAAATCCCTCGTGAATATTTCGATAATAAAAAAAAATGACAGACAGCAATATTTACGGTGTACGTGTACATTTAGACTGTAAACAGCTAGAGTTAATCCAATATTCATAATTCAAATAGTTGCATAGCTTTATCTTGATCTTAGCTTCTCGGAAAGCTTGAATCTGGCTTCTAATTTATTATTGTAAAACTGTTACCCCATTATCATATCCTACGTTCTCCGTATTCTTCTCATTATTTTAAGCTGCAAAGATTATTCGTATAAGATAATCATATTGTCTTATCACAGCAATCTGTTCCGAAAGTTTTGAACCCAATATTCTTAATGATATGACATCAGATTAACAATACTTATATCACTCAACAGTCCGTTGTTTGACCGTTGAATACAGAGGACAATCTTCATGGTAGACATTTTGCATGCAACAATAGATTTCCTGTCGTACAATTGATTCCAGAGACAAAAACAAAACATCAAATAACAGCACCATACTTCAATTTTGGTCATCTCTAATTTATTCTATGTTTTTATTGATTAAGAAAAGTAAGCTACAGGAAAATAGAGAGAGGAATAAAGTTTTCGAAAACAAATACATAGGAGCAGCATCTTAAAATCGCTGAGAATAATATGGACAGATCATGTAAGCCACGATGTAATTTTAAGTATACTGCAAACAAAAAGGAGAAAAATACTTACAATCACAAAGAGAAAGTTGAAATTTATAGTGCACATAATGAGAAAAGAAAACTTAGAAAATGTGATACTCACAAGACATATTGAAGTTCTGCGTAATTTTTTTTTTCTTTATTGGTCAAAAATATTTGTTTTCAATAAAGAACAAACCGATATATATATATATATTTGTAATCAGTATGGATATTTCCAAAAGGATATAGATGTAGGGAGAGCTCTATGTCAGAGACAGAGCAATAATTAGTATTATAAAAACACAAACCCTTAAAAAGCCATAAGATTATATTTATTTCATTGAGGTAGGAAATATATATATATATATATATATATATATATATATATATATATATATATATAGCTGGCCACTCGTATTCGAGGATACCCGTCTACTAGGGCGGCTAGCCAATCCCTACTGCAGGCGCTTGCTCAAGCGCATTTGTGTTTATTCAACATGAACAGAACCCACCTGTGCTTTATACTCCATCTATGCTGAGCAGACCTTAGTTATAGTTACTTTGAAAGAGCGTGTTCTCTTGCGTGATCAACAATTTGAACAAGGCCAGCACGCTCAAGCCACAATGACTTATGACTTCCTGCCAGCACAGCTATCGACGGCACCCAACTGTTCCGTCTACACAATTTCTCTCACAAGGCTTGAGTCAACCTATGGTATATTTTTTCAGGCACTTTCCAAAGGCGCCGCTTGCTGGGATCGATCCTCTCCAGTCCGATAACATCAAGAAGTCTCCTTTCCGACAAATCGACTATAGTGAGATTCCGGGTCTCATGGTCAGAATGCCAACGTTCTAACCACTTGGCCACGTGCCATATATATATATATATATATATATATATATATATATATATATATATATATATATATATATATATATATATATATATATATATATATATATATATATATATATATATATATATATATATATATATATATATCGGCTTTTTATCTTATATAGTAATAGCTTCTATGGTTTTTATTTTTTTCCTTTTAGTGGTTGCTCTAGAATATCTTGATATTTATCCAATAATATGTGTCCTACGTTGACAGATATATTTTGATTGTTTTGGGCGATGTGTGCGCGGATTACAACAAGTGACAGGTTAATCTGCGAGTGAGTGTGGTGAATTTATGCCCCATGTAAGGATTTAATGCTATTTTTCATTATTAATGCTGGAGATGCTATCTCCCAGGTGCCGTAAGTATTCATAAACGACATTGTTTATGTATATGGGATGGAATTTTATGCCCAGTGTGCTTTGTACAAGTATATATCTGTTTATTCTTCATTTAAGATAAATAATTATTATTATTTCTAATGTTGGTGTATGCGTTTCCTTAATTATCCACCCCTTCCCAAAAAGTTAAAAAAATATAAAAAGTTTTTAAAAATGCAGATAATTAAGAAGAAAATATGCAGATATCAATAATGAAAGTATTGATTCTATCATCGTATTTATTTTTAAAAATCAAACGCAGTAGGCACATATATCAGAATTTTTTTTGGAATCAAAAAGTCAGATTACCAAAAAAATTTCGCTTGAAGATGGAACATAGCTTCGTACTTTAATTCAATTTAATTCAAATAATTATATTGAAGTTTTCGGCTCTTGTTTTGAAACATGAGAACTCTTATGTAGCGTTGGAATCATACTTTTAAATAAATAATTATATATATATATATATATGTGTGTGTGTGTGTGTGTGTGTGTGTGTGTGTGTGCAAATTTAATAGACCGAGGAATAAAAAGACAATAAAATATCGTCATTAAGACTTAGTATATTTCTTTTATATTAGTAGGACTTTTGACTAAATTTTTATTAAATTACATTCAAAATGTGCGTTTCTATTTTTTCGTTTCTTTTTATCTTTTCTTTTACTCAAAATCTCTACCTGTCTCATAAAAATTGCCACAAAGAATTGATTCCTTTCCCACCCCTCTATTTCTCTGTATCTCTGTCTGTCTGTCAGTCTCTCTCTCTCTCGCTTTGTCTCTGTCTCTCCCATTAATTTTTCTTAAATCGCCTGATGATTGTGCCAGATATGAAACAACCAGCAGCGAGGAAAATTAGACTGAGCGAGTAATGTTCATTAATTTTTAATATTTCTCATAGATAGATAGATAGATAGATAGATAGGCAGGCGTGTAATGAGGCTATGTTAATAAATACTTTTTATTGGAACCCTCTTCACGAAAAAGAGAACCAGATTCGAGTTATTTGGGAACCTTCTCGGGGTATCGGGTCAAAGCTTTTGAATTTCCTAAATTAAATCGGGTGTAAATAATACGCATTGTTGAGCCGTGGATGGCTGTTCAGCTATGATACCGGATGTTGTTGGGTTAGTAAAGAGATCTACGCTTGATCATCACCTTTCACATTTTTTTTTGTTTTTTTTTTTTCTTTGCACGGTCTCTTCCGTCGTCACGCGAGATTCGCCAACCAAATGGACACGCAAACACATTATGTGTTAACCATAATGGCTAATTTTATGGCGTCGAACGGAACACTATTCCCGAAAAATATTTTTTTCTTTTCTTTTCTACTTGTCTTTCTTTCTGCATATTTTTCTTTTCTCTTAAACGTTTCTTTCTGTTTCTCTTTTCTCAATCTACTTTCCTACTTATTCCTCTCTCATACTCCCCTCCTTGCTTTAATTATGTCTTTTTCTTTCCACTTCTACAATTTTTCTTTTTTCTCGCTGTTTTTGATGTTCGCCTCGACTAATTCTTTCTGTCCACAATTTTGTTTCATTCCTTCGCCCATGTCCTCGCTCTTTTGCCTATTTTTTTCTTTCTGCTTTTCCTTTCCTTTTTCAAACAGGGTAAAAGTACCCTGTTTCTCTTTCTTTCCTATTCCTTTTATTTAGCTCTATCTACTCCCCCTCTTTCTCTCGGGTATCTCTCTTTAGCTGTCGGTATCTACCAAAGTTCTTTCTTTCTGTCATCGTTTCCTGATTTCTGTTCTTTCTGCCTCTATTACTGGCTTCCATTTCTATGCCCATCTTTTATTTGCTCAGTCGCTATCTCTCTAACTCTCACATTAAACGCACACAGTATATTTCTCACCCTCTCTCTCTCTCTCTCTCTCTCTAGCTCTCTTCCCTCTTCTCTCTTCCCCTCCCTCTCTCTCTCTCTCTCCATGTTTTCCTTCTCTTCTCGTATTTCTTCCTCATGTGGAAAGATAAGCGAAAAACCTTTCAGCGTTTCCAGTGTGTAATTAAAACATATGATGTGCGCAATAAATGTTGGGAACATCTAACCCTTGGATTAAAATAACAATCTGAACTGCAGCAAGATACATTATGAACAACTTACGCTCAAATTCTTCAATATAGCTCTCTCTTTCCCTCTCTCTCTCACTCTTCTTCTCTCTCTCTTTCCCTCTCTCTCTCTCACTCTTCTCTCTCTCTTTCTCTCTCTCTCACTCTTCTTCTCTCTCTCTTTCCCTCTCTCTCTTTCCCTCTCTTTCCCTCACTGTTCTTCTCTCTCTCTCTCTCTTTCTCTCTCTCTAACTCTATATATACATATATGTGTGTATGTGTGTGCGTGCGTGCGTTTATGCGTATGTCCCTGTGTAGGGATGCACTTATGTATGCATGCGTCTTATTTATATGCCTTGTGCTTTTCGGAAGACAAAAAAAATTATATTCTGTAGTAAGAACAATAATTATATTTATGGTCTCATGGAACCATATCCAGCCTCTGTTTATGTTTCCTTATTTTGCATGTGTATGCTGTTATTCCCAAAACTGAACACAGGGTTCAAATAACTGGAAAGCAACGAGAATTGAAATTCTTATACTATCAATAAATTCAACACTTGCTGGGTTCAATACACTTCCTTTTCCAGCATTTTTTTTCACATTCGCAAAACAAATCCTCAAAAGCAATGCTTTACAGAAATAGGATGTTAAACAATTTCTTGAACTATTATCCATCCTGTATCTCTGCATTTAACCATGACGATATTCAATGTCCCTACAAATCGATGCTCATTAACAATACACTTATGTGTTTATTGTTACATTAGAAATCGGAATGCTACAATTTTTCAGAGCTGTTGTAATCGTTTTTATGGTGGATTTAACTACAATGGAATTTGGTTTTTGAGACCTGCCATTTCCTGTATACAAACATAAAAAACTTCCTTCATTTACCGTGTCCATTCATAATTGCGGACAATCATTACTCTCCTATCTTTTGTAATTCCAAGAAATGTTTTTTTTCCGCTTTATTATCCCACTCAGACCTAGCTCAAGTAGCTCAATGGTTTTTAAAAATCAATATGGCCAAAACCAAACTATTAACGTTGAACCACAGACCCTGAACTTTCATTAACATTGATGGATTTGCTTTCTTTCAAAAAAGCTCCTTCAATGTCTATTCAGACGCAGGCTCACTCCAGATCTCAACTGGAGCTCATATATCCGATTTATTGGTAAAGATAATGGGAAAATGAATGGTTCCTTGTGTCACTCAAGTAAGTATCTAACTCGACCTGCTATAATGTATCTTTGCAAGATCCAGATCAGGGAGTATTGCAACCATATCTGGACTGGAGGCAAACAGTCCCCATTTGACTGTTTTGATGAAAGTGTCTACGCGGGGATGCTTTTTTCCACCCTACAACCCCTTTCCCACAAACGAAATGTCGCTGCTTTATCGCTATTTCTGTGACATGTCTCCTGACAATCTACATTCCTTCATCCCACCACGCCTGAGCTTTGCAACCGCCGTGCTACGTACACAAGTGGGAATCATCCCCTTGCCTTCCAATAGTAAAAAGTAAGCTCCATTCGGATAGCATCTTCCCCAAAACTACAGCTTTGTGGATACATACACCCGGTAGGATGTTTCTCTAATCAGTACAATCTTGACCTCTTCAAGTCTAGGGTTAACCGTTATCTTTCCTGTATAACTTCATCAATTTCTCTCTCTGCCTTTTATTACGTTCATACATCATCGTCAGGCTACCCCCCTACTTTGATGTATCTACCTTGAGTGACTCTTTGGCTTTGTATTGGCTGAATATTAGTATAATAAATATGTTCTTTACGTAGGTTACTCGATGTTTCCCGTTTTTTCTCTGTCTTCAACATGCCCTGTGAACGACCAACTCCTCTCTCTCTCTCTCTCTCTCTCTCTCTCTCTCTCTCTTCGTTATGTGTTTCAGAAATTTCAAATCTCTCTGATTTCAAGAAGAAGTAACCTTTTTGTTCCTATTTTCCTCAAGATTTTCTCTTGGCGGACATATTTCGTCCATCATATTCTCAGCATGCTTCTGTAAAAACCAATTTCTTTGACACGAGAAGAAATTCATGCACACATTTGAAAATAAGATTTAACTAAATACTTTACTCAACGTTTTAAGAGATAAAATTGCGAAATCTTTGGATCATCTTAATATGGTTGCATGAATGTATGTGTGTAGGCCTGTCTGTATACGTGTCCCTGTAATAAATACGAGATTAGAAATTATGTTTGAGACGTCTTTCACAAAAGGAAGAGCCCAACATACAAATTACAAATTGAAGATATCAGATAAGTACAACAGTTCAAATATCTGGGAAGCGTTTTAACAGAGGACTGAAAGTGCGACACTGAAATCTGAAGGTGCATTGGGATAGAGAAAGATACCCTCCAAAAGCTAAGCAAAGTATTATTAAGAAACAGAAAAATTGAATCGTCATGGGTTTGGTAGTTAGTGTTTTATATCAAATTTTATCAAGGTTATAACATTTTTTTTTGGTGTCTTTAATTCATACCACAAGGATAAGCTTTCTTTTTTTTTTTTTTTTTTTCAATTTCGTTGATGATTACTTATAGTTTTTCATTCGTTTCCTACAACTTTTCAATCATTTGCAGGTCATTTAACGTCAGAAAATCTTTTTAGATTGTAAATTGAGTGGGTCAGAGAGTGATGATAATGATTTACGGATTAAAATTCTTACCAATTAATCCAGATCTGCGAGAAGAAGCGGATTAATACCTTTCAAAAGATGTATTTGCCCGTAAGTGCAACACAACTGGAATTGGAACTCGACTCGCCAAATTAACAATTCCGCGCCGTTATCCATTACGCCACCCTCACATCCAAGCTTACAGCACCTGGTATTCCCAAGTGGTCACCTATCTAAATAGTGGCCAGGTTCGACGTTGCTTAACTTCGGTGATTGAATGGTAAAGAGAGTTTCAACGTGATGTGGCCGAAGTTGAAAATATTTAATATTAACATAATAATTAATAACACTAATTTAATATTTAACAGGTGCTCATCTGAAACAGCCCCAGCGGATATAAATCTTTCTAAAAAACTAAAGAGATAATGTCAGAGATGTAAAACAGATTTTATCATTTGAGAAAATTATTTTCTTATTTATTTTCTCAAACCAAAAAATCTATTTTTTCAAACGATAAAATCTAATTTTTAAAATGATAAAATCTAATTTCTTAAGCGATAAAATCTAATGTCTCAAACGATAAAATCTATTTTTTCAAAAGATAAAATCTATTTTCTCAAACGATAAAATCTAATGTCTCAAACGATAAAATCCATTTTCTCAAAAGATAAAATCTAATTTATCAAACGATTAAATCTAATATCTTAAACGTTAAAATTTATTTTCTCAAACGATAAAATCTAATGTGTTAAACGATAAAATCTATTTTCTCAAACGATAAAATCTATTTTCTCAAACGATAAAATCTAATTTCTTAAACGATACATTTAAAGCAAAAATCAAGCGTTCCGAAACTTAGCTTATCTTATTTTGTCTCGCTAATGTAGATTCTGTTGAAATTAAATTCTTTTCTGATGGCGTCAATTTATCAGTGAATCTTCCAATTAAAGGTTTTACCAGTTGTCTTATGTATTTAACAAAAGTTAGCATATTTTTTTTAGAAATACTTCTAGAATCCTTGCTGAGTTTTTATTTGTTCTTTTATGTGTTTTTTATGTTTAGCTTACTTTGAAGATTTTGAGAAAATATTTTAGTTGTGGAAAAACATTAAAAATACAAGTACGATTTATTTTTCGTTTTTATTCAATGGGATAATTCTTTATCTCTGAAAGGCATAATTTTTATTTAAATTAAAAAACATATTTTATGTCTGTGATACACTCGCACTTCCTAAACTAATTTCAAAACAGAAAAAAGTCGAGAGATCTTAAATCAAAAACCATCACATCTTTACTTACCGTAGTTAACAAAAAGCAATGTCCGGCGCTGAACTTGATTGTATGGTGTATTATATAAAATGATTTGCTAAAAAACGAAATAAAATATATGTTAATTGACACTATACCTTATTTAATGTACACCTTAATCTGAGTTTCTAACTCTCGAGCCATTATCCAACAGAAAAAACCTTTTCTGTAAGGTAACAAATTACCCATAATCCCTGTATTTCTATTCATGCTTTAATGTGTAATATAACGCTTTTAAGCAAAAATAACCAGGATATATATATATATATATATATATATATATATATATATATATATATATATATATATATATATATATATATATATATATATATATATATATATAGATGGATTGGTTGTGAAAACTATTTGTTAAAGCGTGATCCAGTAATTATCTTATTCGTATTCAGCAAGTATGTAAGCATATACAAAAGAAGGAGAATGCATCGGCGTAGAGGTTTTCGCTTCATGAATAAGTATATACAATGATGTCTGGGTCGGATTAAAGGCGTTGAATACGCACGAGGTAAAGAGAAACGCGATTGTAAGGGGAAGTCCACCTCACATGCGTGGGTGGGAGAGTGAGCTATGGTTTATAAAATCAGTGGAGGTCGGTTTATGTACGAGGGAATCTGCAATTACACCATTCCATTTCTCGGCTGCAAGAGAAGGGTCAAACGCGCATACACAAACCGCCACATGCACACACACACACACACAAACCGCCACATGCACACACACACACACACAAACCGCCACATGCACACACACACACACAAACACAAACATTTCTATCTATATACACACTGACTCATATCTATCTATCTCTTTATCTCTCTCTCTCTCTCTCTCTCTCTCTCTCTCTCTATGTATATATATATATATATATACATATATATATATATATATAGATATAGATATATATATATATATATTTATATATATACATATTTATATATATACATATATATATATAGATAGATAGATAGATAGATAGATAGATAGATAGATAGATAGATAGATAGATAGATATAGGATTGGTGTGTACGGAATAAATTCCAATAAGCAACAAATACTATACATTTATATATATATATAGATTGATAATATACTGGCAAATATACACATACACACGCATTCATATATCTAAAATATATATACATACATACATACATACACATACATATATATATTTGTATAAAAAATAATTCCAATGTGCCTGGACATTGAGTTCTACCTGGATTCTATCCTCTTGGAATTATTTTTTATACAAATATATATGTATGTGTATGTATGTATGTATGTCTGTATATTTATATATTTTAGATATATGATTTCATATGTATGTGTATATTTACCTCCCTGTTCTCCTCTCGTCTGTTACCCCCCTCCCTATAGCTTTCATTTACTCTAACATTCGTCCCACACTCTCATACATACACTCTCACTAAATTTTATTATTTTTTATTCCCGGTGTTGTTTTTTCTGTTTTCTTTTTGAATTTGTAGGTCTGATGAATTGGATCGTATTTACGATTCCAATGGAATAAATTATGACCATAGAATATTAGTGTTTAAGCCTTTTTATTAATATATATATATATATATATATATATATATATATATATATATATATATATATATATATATATATATATATTCATAACTACAGGTTATATATATTCATAACTACAGGTTTTGGTATAACGAAACATCTCGATAATTGACTACTTCTTTTAAATAATATTCAGCAAATACAAAACCCAAGATAGAGGGTTTTGTATGATGTTGTATGAGCGTAGTTTTTAGTAAGTGCAGTTTATGTGAGTATGTAGGAAATATAATAGTTAACGCTAGATATTCAAGAGGTTAACATTGTAGTAATCGGGAAAGACATCTTGTCGGAAATCTGTTCCATAATGCAGCATGACCTCTGATCGGGAATTTGGAGCGTTTGGGGAACCACCTCTTAATTGCTAGTGTTCCAATGTCCACCGTCGTCCGGGGTGGTAGCTTCTGTTAGGATCAAAAACAAAACTAAAACTAAACATTATGAATACATAAAAATACATTTTTTTTTAGTAAAATTACCAACAACACATTTTATCTGTAGTTGAAGTCATGCAATGATGGTCAAAATATTTGGATTTCGGTATGATATGACCCATAGAGATATTAATTTGCCGGTAAACAAAATCAACCAAACAACGTATATGAAATAATTCTTTCATGACATTAATTAATTGTTATGAATGATCAAGAGTGAGCTATTTTCAGTTTACTGGGACTATAAAAGGACTACGCGCGAATAATGTATTCTTAGTTGATTAAAGGTTTTTTAAAGCGTACACCTGCATACTTTTGTCATTACAATAATATCCTACAATTTCTTAAAGAAATCAAACTGTATTCCAAAATATAACCTCAACAAAATATACATATCACCGCCTTTAGTAGTTACGTGCAAAAAGGAGATTTTATTTTAATTATCCGGGAGTCATAGGAAACCTGAGCTGTATTTCAATGACCACAAATTAAACTATTTTCTAACTCTTAATGGAACTTGAGTAACGAGTTGTTGAAGATTAATATGTAGAATAGTACGTTACATGACTCCAGACCAATTATTTTGTTTGAATGAAGAAATTCTCAGTATTTAATATATATATATATATATATATATATATATATATATATATATATATATACATATATAATAGAGACAGAGAGAGAGGGTGGATTTATGTGCACAAAGAAGCTTCAGTCAATAAGTCCGAGTATTAACCAGAAATATTGATTATTGGATATCCCATCTCGTTGATCAATATGTCATTGAATTAAGTGAACTGATAAGGAAGGAAATTATGTTGAAAATTATATATGCCAAATAAAGGTTTTTATCATTAGCCTGCCGTTATACATGCTGATTTTCTAAGCATAGCTTAGATGTGGCACAAGACCGAATGTATCGAACACCCAGTGATCGAACTCACTATTCAGGCGTAACTGATCTAACGAGACAAGCTTGCTGATAATTACACCACGTCGAGGCGTCCAACTCCCGATATGCATGTGATGGCTGTCTTGATTCCTGTCGAAGTCATCGCTTGATCTCGACTCAGATATGGTCAGTGCAGATGTGGCTATTTTATCCTGCTAGGAGATTATATTTTCTTGTGCAGATGTTGTAACTATTTCAGTAGTTACATAAATGCCGCATGACGTACAATGAATGATTTCTCTCGGTATTTGGAATTTTTAATGAATTTTGAGACACGACCACATTCATTCCATCAAACATTTTCAGAGCAATTTATATCAAGACCCTTACGATTATATCACTTGAGTTTCTTTTTGTTTTGTTTTTTCCAGCGCAACTCAGTTCTGCTCAAAGTCACTCTAACCAGTGTGTACTGTACTGTTTTCCTCCAGGCTAAACAATCTTATTCATTCACCAACATCCATACAGACATGATAAAAGGAAGTAGACATTATTTTCAAGGTGTGCCTTTCTACGATATTGTCCGAATTTTTTAAATTGAAAAGTTAAATATTTCCTCGTATATCTTGAATTGATTATTTTCACTCTCTTACTTCTGTGTTTTCTGTTGCAAGTAGATTTGTAGAGCTGGAGTTGACGGCCCCAAGCCCGACTGATTTTGAATTTGGACTGTTTACCAAACAAGGCTAGAAAGATCTGTTTGCCATGCTATTTACCCCTAGCTGAATAGGACGGGAGAGTAAAGAAAAATGTATGTGTTTCAAGGGGTTGTTATACGAAAGCAAAAACAACAGCCTTGGCTTGAATTTATTTTGTGATGTCAACGAAAACCTTTTGCCACTTTTGTGATACCAACGAATACTCGTTGTCAGTTTCGTAATACTCCGTGTAGTAGAGACTTTGTAATCGCAGATACAACAATAGTAAAGCCGTTGAACAATACTAGTGTCAGACGCCGTCGAATATCACTCGTACTAATATTACTTGCTCGATAATACTCGCTCAAGAAGTAACCACTAAATAGTGATATGAATAGAGAAATAGTATAGTGAACAGAGTAGAAGTTATTTTCTAACCGTAGCTTAGATGTGACACAAGGTCGAAAGTATCCAGTGAGGATCAAATTCACTATTCAGTCGTAACTGTTTTAGTGAGACAAGCTTCCCAACCATTACACCACACCGAGATGCCCCAATGAATAGAGAATAGCAGTCCCTATAGTAATAGAGGATAGAGTAAAAATAGCGATCAATTAGACGCCAAGCTATTTCCTACTTATGCGTTTCCTCTACGGCCACATAGTCTACTTAATTCAATAATGGGATCGCTTTGTGTTTGCTCACTGGCGATCTATGTTCAAACACAAGTGTCGGCAGCGACACTTTATTCCAACATAACAATTTGACATCGACAGGCCAGTCCGATTCACCCCAGAGATAACGGCTACGCTTCTCGCACATACCCTCCCTACATGCGCCAGCCTATAGTGAAAAAGTTGACGTGATGTTATTCTGGTTATTTTTCCTTCCCATTGATTGAAAGTTATCAGCAACGGCTCATTAGAATGCATGCCAGAAAACGCACTTCAATATGAAAGTGGTTCAAGTGTTTTAGACTTTCTTTCCCCACCGTACATTTAACCCATCATGAAACGAGTTTCTGGGAATATCTGAAGTCTTTCAAACATAATGTACGTACAGCTTTCAGAATTTATATTCTTTATGCGTCTGAGAAAATTCAGGTAACTCCCGATTTCTAATAATCCAATATACTTCATGTTTAATAATAGCATCTCTCTATCTATCTGCCTATATATATATATATATATATATATATATATATATATATATATATATATGTGTGTGTGTGTGTATTCTTGTCTCTACTCTTCATTTCTTACTATCAAAGATAAATGTAGAGGTCTTGCATCTGGTGTGCCACACACACAGACACACAGACCTACACACATATATTTACACACACAAGCGCATGCACACAAACACATGCACACGTGTATCTATACATGTTATATAGTAATTAATGCTTAAATGGTAATGTAGTTGGTCTTATATCTGCACGTATCCATTATTTTCTTTTACGTTTTTAATAATTATTTTTTTAATCTGCCATGGATGGTAGTTTGAATGCTAGGGTATTAATTATTGTTGATTATGTCTATAGATTTATTTTCTTCGTTTTTTGAATATACGTAATTAAGGTATATAATATAGACACATACACACACCCACGCAGCCACACATATGCGCATACACACATGCACATACATACATACATATATATATATATATGTATATGGGTAAATAGCAGAACGGAGTCGGTTCTACAGCTTTGGATGGCAACTGGTTTAGAATCAGAACAACTCTGAATTCAAAAACTGCGGAGGGTCGATTGGGGACTTTATGGTACGTAGTGCACCAGGTCTCTGTATTCGGCCCGTCAAAAACTGTGGTTGGTTCTGCACAAAGCATTCATCACTATAATCAAATCATATGTGCGGTTTTCTGACTATTTGTTCTTAGGAACTGAGCTGCTTGGCCCTCATACTTCGAATACGACGGGGGAGTCCACTATATATATACATGTTTACACACACACACACACATATATATATATATATATATATATATATATATATATATATATATATATATATATATATATATATATATATATATATATATATATAGGCTGGTGTTTAGGGAGTCAAGAATTACAAAAGGTGTAGAATACTTTGTGAAATGAAATCTGTAAAACAAAAGCAAGTATTTTAAAGCGTCAAAACTGAAGCAAGAAACGCATGAAAATGAACTTTTCTAAAGTTACTTTCAAGGACGAATCTTGAATGACATTTTATGGAACTCATGGATGGACCAAATGATGGATTTTATCCAATTCAGATGTGCCTGTTGCTAAACAAAAGTCAAGAAGGAAGTAGTAATTGCATGATATGGTCTAGAATGTTTGATCAAACCATTATTGCATCATTCAAAATCGATGCTGGAGTTGATCTGAACAGTGTTATTACGATTTCATGAACAATACTTTCTTTGCATTGTACTAGTCCCAATCTTGAAGTTTTAAAGTATTTATGCACGACAATGATACTTCTCATGTATCTAAGCTTACCCTTCAATTCATTGGACATAGTAGATAATGGAGTTTTTGATCTGAATCTGATCGAAAACCTCTGGTCAATTGCAAAGATGGAATTATATGAAAGTGGCAAACAATATAACAGCAAAGCGGCCTTATAAGAAGCAATTAAAACTAACATGTCGTAAACTGAACCTGATAAAATAAATAAAAAACATGAACAAAATGAATAGATCATAGATTACTGTTTTTGAGAAGAAGGGTCACTATATTAAAATGTAAAGGATTCAATATGTGTCTGTTATTTGTCCTGTTGTAAGTGGTGATCAATTGTGTTGAGTTTTTTACCTTTTTATTCAAGCAAGATGTGATTATTTGTTTTGTTTTTTGGGTTTTTTTTGGGGGGGGTGTTGTGGTTTTTTGGGTTTTTTGAATACGTCGAATAATTTCAACTCCAATAAAACATTTTGATACTACCTAAAATTTTAATTCGGGCTTTGTTTTGACATCTAAATTGGCCGTTTAAAATTTGACAATTTTTTCAAACCAAATTATTAAAGTTTCTATGATTGGCTTAATTACTTCAGACAGGGGGTAATTAAAAAAATAAATATAATAAAAACTTAATAAATAAACGAACAAATAATAAATAAGCACATCTATACGCGTATGTGTATGTGTACGTACATATAAATATATACATAGACTCACACGTATACACAAACAGCTACAAACGAACAAACCTAACCTTCCATAATTAATACCTCAATATATAACAACAAGGAAAAAAAATAAACTACTAGCCATTAAATTAAATATTTGCTTCAATGATACAATATAAGCAAATATTTAATTTACTACATATACACTATTTAAAAATACATATATGTGCGTGCATATGTGCGGGTGCGTGCATGTGAGTATATATTGTATACCCTAGATACATGTATTCAAAGAGTAAAGAAAATACTCCAGAAACCTCACCAACCAACCATAATTAATACCTTAAAAATATGGAAAAAAAACCTACTACTTAATCACTAGTTCATATATTAATAAATTAGCACAGACATACGTGTGCATGTGTTTGTATACGTGCGTTTGTATACATATATGTGTGTATGTGCATAAATCTATATGCGTATATGCACGTATCCGTGGGTGTAGACGTGTGAATGCAGGCATATACATACAAATTCAATCAAGAATAAATTAAAATTCTAATTATAAAGCTAACGTCCTACAATTAAGATTCTAATCAGATGGGGAAACGAAATAATGGCCAAGTAAAGACATATATGAATATTTACTTTAGTATTTAAATATTAAAATTAATTATTCATGTCAAAAATGAAATACAATTTTCCTACAGGAAAAGACAAGATCGCTCACAAATTAAAAACGACAGCCTACCTCCAAAAACCGAAATCGAAAATTGAAATCGAAATCCGAAATCGAAATGGCAACAATTGAAAGAAAACTGAGAAAAGAAAAAAGAAAAAAGAAAGAAAAGGTTAAGGCGTGAATGTAAAGGGGAAAATGGCGAAGAGGAGAAATAATCAAGAAAACCTTTACCTTAAGGTCGCATAGGCACATTGGCGCAAATGGAGCTGATACACTATGAAACAGAAAAATTACGCCAATGATAAGTGCATATAAAAAAGAAAAATCGTAAAGTATAAGCAGTCAATTGCTGATATCCCTGACGAGTAGGCAGACTACTCCGTCTACGAAATTCTGGATTCTGGATGTTGAAGACAGCATCAATCAGTTAAATGACAATCCTTTTATTTGTATTAATTCTGTCTCTTTTCCCATATATATATATATATATATATATATATATATATATATATATATATATATATATATGTAATATGTATGTATTGTCTTTATATACACACACACACACACACACACACACACATATATATATATATATATATATATATATATATATATATATATATAGAGAGAGAGAGAGACAATATATATATATATATATATATTTATATATATATATATACTAGCAGCATGGCCCGGCGTTGCCCGTGCTTGATTCAAAAATCGTACGACTCATACAGTAATCGCTATCACTTGACTTAAAATATTTTTGCCCTTCCTTGCCTTTAAAGGAGTGCCCTTTGCCGTCCTGATTATTGCTACATGCCTTACTTCTTGCCTATCTCACATTGCGAATTTTTTCTAAGCTCTATACTAAACATTAAATCTGTTACGAAAATGAACTAAACAAAATGAACACAAAACGATCAGCTTTAAAAAAGGACTCGTAACTGGAAAAACCGAATGAAAAAAGAATGTTAACAACAAATACTTTTTCACATCCAACCCAGTTCTGCGGAATCAGAATCAACGTTGAGTTTAAGCAAGCGAATGAGCCAATTGGAGTAAAGTGCCATGCAGATTTAAATTTTTCCCACTTGTGACGAATGCAGCTATCGATTTTTTTGCATGCTAGGTTGCTAGTTAACATTCGTATCAGTCAGCTGTTGGCTCTCATACTGGCCAATAGAATCTTCCTGTCTATTCGTGGCAGCCAGCTGTAGGCTCTCACTCTGGCCAGTAGAAAAATGGCCGCAAACTACATGAAAACTGCCGTAGAAGCATGAAAAAAATCGATTATTTCGACTATCGATGGGAGTTGGGAAATTCAAAGTCAGTCTTGGGCTTTCCGCATGTGCATGTAAATTTTGGTGCAAATCCGTCGAAAATTGCGACCGTGCATTCGTTACACACACACACATGCTGCCTTTTACATATATATATATATATATATATTGTATTGAGCACTTTTTTATTATTTTAGCTGTTGGTAGGGAGAGCTTTACCTTTGATTGTGGTAGATGCTATTTTCAGTACCCTAATTACTTTATTAGATGCATTTGTCAGTACCCTAATTATTTTATATTCAATGTTTTGGGGTTTGTTTGTTTTTTAGAATTTCACTCCAAGCAAGTCAGAAGTGCCATTATCACACAGGGGGTTATGGAGAGTGAAAATGAGAGAAAAGAGTGATTGTAGGGGGGATTTAAGAAAGGAAAAAAAAGAACAGGTATCAATGCAACAAAACATGGTGACTGAGGTTGCATTTAGGTTTTTGATGATTGTAGTTATCAGGGAAGCAAGTGAGAGGAATGGAGTTCCAATATGGAGAAGTGCAAGGAAAGAAATTGTTAGAAGGGCGGTTTCATTTAACTATTTCAACAGTAAAAAGTTGGGACCTAGATGCCAATCTAGTAGTACATGCAAAATAAATGTCTATTTTTAAGGCTACATAAACTTATTTTTATGATGACATTTAACTATAAAATCTGGTTCAATAGCTGGCTTGTATTTTTGTACTTAATTATTTTAATTTTTTCTTACAGGCATAGTTTGCATCTGTTTTTATTTAAATATATATATATATATATATATATATATATATATATGTGTGTGTGTGTGAGTGTGTGTGTGTGTGTATGTATTTATGTATGAATTAAGATCAAATATAGATAGGAATGCAAGAGAATCATAAGATAAGGGACAAAGATAAAATCTTTATAAATCTGACATGCTTTGCTTTTATTATATTGAGATGTAGAGGTTTATTTTCCACGAGGGTCGGCCAGGTGAAGGTGCGAGGGGGTGTACGTTGCGGTGTTTCCTCATTTCCCCACTAGAATGAGATGTGACACAAGGTCGGATTAATGTGGGGACCCGAGCGCGTATACTCGGGCAGGGACAAGAAATCGGCTGTCCTTATGTCAGCTGCTGTTAGCATCGTAGGTGGTTGGCAATATCTTTTGGTTGATGACGAAAAATTCACTTCCGCATTCTGACTGTACACATGGGTTTCATTTGGACACCATGTGTATTTAAAGTAGTTTCCGGTTATTATTTTTAGTTAGGAGGACTTGTGTATGTTTAGGTTTCATTTGTTTTACTTTTTGTGTATCGTTCTCTGAAAAAAAAAAATGCTGAGTCACCGGAAGTTAACGGCATTCGGACTTTTGAGTAGCCGGCAGTAATTTCCGGCCGGGTGCGATACCCTTAACCGTGCTTTCAAATTGATTTCGTGCAAAAACAATTGTGTTTTTTCAATTTTGGGCGCTGACAGAACCACCGCCGGGTAATTTTACGTAGTCATGTGAAGTTTTGTTGAAATCGGTTGAAAAATATAGGAAATACGATCCCATATATAAAAGTACAGACACACACAATCTGCGTTTTATAATAAGTAAGATTTATATAATAATGGAATCTCCCGTCGGTTTCGACGTATGAGGATATGATAGCTTATTGATTCAGTTATGAAATTTTGTGCGATAATCTTAAGTGGCATTTCAGACCCGCTAGTGATTTACAAAGGAGGCCACATATGGAGCAAGTGTGAGGAATTTGAGATGAGATCACTGTTAAATTGGCTGACCTTTTAGATCTTGTTCTCGCTTCTTGAAGATGATTCAGACAAGCAGGTTGAAAACTGCTGAGTCGACTAAAACACGTTGATCTCCATTCAACCCGCTCCAAAGCTAAGAGCTCAAGGGTGTTATGTGGTATATTAACTGCTGATAAGTTGCTTTTCAGCTTGTCTTTGTATCTTAGCCATGGGCGTCCTACATTCCTGTAGCCCTGATCCAACTGGCTGTACATTAGAATCTTGGGTATCCTGTCATCAGATATTCTCAAGACATGACCAGTCCACCGTAAATGAGACTGTATGAGAAAAGTTTCTATTCCTCCAATATTACACCTGTTAAACAGGTCTAAGTTAGATGTCCTATCTTGAAGGTTAACTCCACAGATTGCACGCAAACAGTTTTTATGGAAAACATCCAGCTGGTGTATATGCTACCTGAGTGGAGTCCACGACTCTGAGCCGGACAAAAGATTGGCAAGTAGAACAACTCTGTAAACCCGAATATTTGTATCCAATCGAATACCCCGCTCATTTCACAAGCGATGTCGAAGTTTGCCGAAAGCACTGGTATCCTTAACAATCCGATGCATAATTTCATCATCTAAAGTTCCACTGTAATTGACGTTGCTACCAAGATAGGTGAAAGACTTTAGTTTAGTTCAGGGCTTTGTCTTCTACTTTCAATGGTCTCTCTAGAAATTTGTAGATTGGTGGTTTTTGTTTCTTACCACAGAATTGCTTCAGAATAGGACAAGGTTGGTATACTACTTCAGTTTTCTTTATGCTAAGTGTAAGACCAAATACTTGACATGCAGCAGAGAGACGATTTATTAGATGTTGGGCCTCCTTAAAGGACGCCGCTATAAGAGCAGCAGCAGCAAACAACGAATCACGAATAATTTGCGTACGAAGGTTGGTCTTGGCTTTGAAGCGCTGATGATTAAAGAGGCCACCAGTTGTTCGAAACTGAAACTTAACGCCACTCTCTGTGTCTGCAAATGCATATTTCGGCATCACCGAGAAGAAAAGGGCAAAAAGGACAGGTGCCATGACACAACCTTGCTTGGTGCCATTTGTGACATCAAAGGATTCTGACATCATACCATCAGACACGATATTAGTTTTCATTCCTTCATGAAAGGAGATTATGACCTTTAGCATGTTTTCGGGGATGCCGAGTTTCCTCAAGACTTGCCAAAGAGCCTCACGATTCACAGTTTCAAAGTCCTTCGTCAAGTTCACAAATACCATGTACAATATATATATATATATATATATATATATATATATATATATATATATATATATAGGCAGCATATCTTCATTCAAACATGTTTCATTGAATAATATCTTATTAATTTTATTTATTTTTACATTAATCTTTCCATTTCTCTAATCAATTTCATCAAGAAAGGTGCTGTATTTTTTTCCTACGCAAGTACTTTCCATCTTCTCGAAGATCATCCTCATGGGTAAATTACAAAGTTATATATATATATATATATATATATATATATACATACATACTTACAAGCGTCTTTTCATTTTAGCTGAAACCAATGTTCGCGCCAGCGTCTCGAAGGCTGTTCAAAACGGATATAAGCTGAAGCCTCTGGGCTAGATGCAGAAGGACGGCAGGGGAGGTGGGAACAAAAGAACGCAGGCATGTATGACGAGAGAAGTAGTTAAGTGGTCATCTGCTAATGATATTTCTGCCCTCCTTCGTGCTGAGAAAAACACGGTAGATTGACATTGACATATTTCTAACATTACTACTACCACTATCATGGTCTGACTAAAAACTACAACCACCGGGATTCCTACAAAGCAGCTACCAATAACCGCCGTATTAACGAATTTTTGCTACACAGAATATTAAAGGACTCACTCATCAATCTAAAGAAAATAAAAAAAAAATAGTATTTATTTTATACCCTTCCGTCAGTTGGTATTTATCCCAAGGCATAATATAGACACACAACCTTCTGGTGTGAACACACTTCTCCCAAAAATATTTCAGAACAGAAAAGTGCGCAATGAGAAAGAGTGCAGTATATCTTAAATCGGATTTCATAGCGATTTGCTTTCATTTGAGCACTTTTCAAATTAGTTTATGAGAAGGAGTATTTTAATATCACTTGATGAACCAGCTTGGTGAAACTGCAATGCGGAGTGAGCAACATTTTATATCTTATATTTTAATTCAGATTATATATATATATATATATATATATATATATATATATATATGTATATATATATAGTTATTTTCCAAGCGTAGCTTAGATGTGGCACAAGACCGAAATTATAGGGTAGCCAGTGAGGTTCTACTCACTATTAAGTCGTAATTGTTCTAGGAAGGCAAGGTACCCAGTGATTTTCCAAGCGTTTACTAACCATTACACCGCCCTGAGGTGCCTATATATATATATATATATATATATATATATATATATATATGTGTGTGTGTGTGTGTGTGTGTGTGTGTGTGTGTGTGTGTGTGTGTGTGTGTGTGTGTACGTGTACATTTTTTACAATTCTCCAGACAAAATTTAAAGCACTCAAAACTGAAAAGAATTTTAATAATAAAAACGGATCCGACCTCCTGTCTCCATAATCGTATCTCTGGTGGAGAATACAAACAAATGTCATGTAGACACAGTCAAAATTCATTATTACTTTAACGATTGATAAAAAAAAAATCTGGGTGAGACAAAAGACACTTTGTTAAAATAACTGAAGTACACTGAAGCCGAATTAACCAGAAAACTATTGAGGCAAATGTGGTTTTCTTTTACTGGCGAATGAAAGCACACATCTTCATCTTCCTGGATCCAACAATTATCGAAGGGGAAGATTGCAAACAGGAGTTTAGCTTGAAAGAACTGACAGTTAGCAACGGCAGCCGCACGAAGAAGCAGTTTGAAGTCACAGGTGGCTGATCAAGCGTCGTACACTTTTAAATTAGAAACAGATGTTTTGTCTTTTAGCAAATAACACTTTTACTTTACTCTATGAAGATCTCATCTTTTTTTCTTTCATTTCTTTTTCTTTCTGCTTGTCCGTCTTTCTCTCTCTCTCTCTCTCTCTCTCTCTCTCTCTCTCTCTCTCTCTCTCTCTCTGATGTCTCCCTTGACTCGGGATATTATTTGCAGGTGCGACGTTTAGTTCTGCTGCCAGAAAACAAAGATGTTTCTTCTTTCCCCTCAGTTACGTAAGTGTGGGCTTCATGTGTCCTATCGTCACTTATTTAACTTACAATATATACCAATTTATTGATCTGCATCCACATTTAATGCACGCACATCGTGCCTGATCTTGAACCTTGAATTGTCAGAATTTCTTATGTCGGAATAATATTTTCATGTTTGCTTTTGTTTTTTGTTTTTTTTTAATTCGAAATTATCTACCGTATCTACTCGTGTAACCCTCAAATTTTCACTTATAAAAAATGGTTTCATGATGTATCTCGTGTATCATGCGAGTTCCTTTTTTGAGAGACCAAACTGCAATAGACTAACCTCTTTTCCTCTATCTCTTTATCCCATCTTTAAACCTAGTTAAAAAAAAAAAGTAAACGAGAATGATAAAAGTGTCATTAGAAATACTCGTTGTGTAAACGCGTACAGTCAGAAACATTCGAACGAGAAACAGCTAAACATCTTGTAAACGTAAACAATGGTAAAGACAAATGTGCGATATGTTTCTATTTTATAGTACAATACTAATATTAGGCCATGCATTATTATTGGATACAATTAAGAAAATGTTTGTTTGTTTGGGTTTTATGGCATATCAACCACTGTGGGTTATTTAATGCCAAATACAGTTTATATGAATTTTAAATGCCTATTTTGTATGGAATAAAAAATGTATAGCTGGCAACATTATTGTTTCAAAAAAAACGTATAGCTGGCAACATTATTGTTTCAAAAAAAACTTAGAGCTGGCAACATTATTGTTTCAAAAAAAACTTAGAGCTGGCAACATTATTGTTTAAAAAAAACGTATAGCTGGCAACATTATTGTTTGAAATAAAAACGTATAGCTGGCAACATTATTGTTTCAAAAAAAACTTAGAGCTGGCAACATTATTGTTTCAAAAAAACTTAGAGCTGGCAACATTATTGTTTCAAAAACTTAGAGCTGGCAACATTATCGTTTCAAAAACGTAGAGCTGGCAACATTATTGTTTCAAAAACTTAGAGCTGGCAACATTATCGTTTCAAAAACTTAGAGCTGGCAACATTATTGTTTCAAAAACTTAGAGCTGGCAACATTATTTTTCTGAAAACATTATCTGAGACCTTGCTGTTGGATGCAGTTTATCGCCATACCCAGGACGCGGATGTAGTTTATCGTCATACCCAGGACGCGGATGTATTTTACCGTCATACCCACGACGTACAATTAAGAAAAGCCTCAATTTTATCAAAATCATGTTTATTTTAAATAAAGCTGTTCTTTTTTACAACAGTAAATGGATATATAGTTTGGTCAACGGCGTAGACAGCGCCAACAGTACATACGCTAATTTTAAATCACGTGTATGATGTGACCCCCTTAAAATTAGCTTCAAAATTAGGCCTTCAAAAATCGCATGATACGCGAGTATATATGGTAAGTGAAGTAAATTGTACAGATACAGTGTAATGATATTGTTTTGCAGGTTAAAATTAACGCGAGAGTTGAATTACGGCCATAGCACGTTGAAATACCGGTTCCTGTACGGGCAACGAAGTTAAGCAGTGTCAAGCCTGGTCAGTACCTAGATTAGTGACCGCTTGGGAAAATCAGATGTCCTAAGCCTGGATGTATGGGTGGTGCAATTTATAACGGCTCAGAATTGGAACTCAGAAAGACAGGTACCAATTCTAGTCGGGTTCGCTATATTCACTCACGCACAAATAATCTTAGAAACTGTATGAATCTACATCTTCTCCCCCACCTCCAGTTCTGGTTAGTAGAACTTGTATCAGTAAAATCATTATTATCCCAACTCAAATAATTCTTAAAATGTAAAAATATTTTATTTTCTGGCTTTAAATAACCTGCAAACGGTTGATAACAACAGATCAATAAATTTATCAGAGTGGAGGTTACCATTATGAATGTTCTCGTTATTTTATACTGCTATTTGTGATCATGTAGCGCCAATCCCCACTATCTGAAAGAGAGTGGCTTTCACCAAGTTTCACGGGCTTCACTTGCTCAAAGCCATTGTTAACCATTGATCTTAGAAAGTGGTTGTATACAGCTGACAGTTTAGATATTTCTGAACGAGTTTGATGCCATTAATGACATCCGCGTGAAAGTTTCGATCTGACGAGGGTACTTAAGAAGATCAACCGAGTTTTCATGTTAATGTTCTAGTTTGTTGCTATTGTTTTAAGCGAAACTATCCCTAACACAGCCTAAGCACTTAAAACCCAAATTCTTCAAACCCTCCAATACCTAGCCTGCTGTCGGAACGAATCTAATATCCCTAAAAATAATGAAATAGCTCAAGAATTTTCCGTTTAAAATTTTCATTCATCCGCACATGAAGCTTGAATAGATCAACTAAACAAAGACGAACGCATAATGGGATTTACATACAAAATGGAAGAACACTTTACCCTTCCTAGTTATGAAGCAACACCGAGTTAAGAGCAATTTAAAACTCAGTGTCCACTGGAAATCGACTAACATAAACGACTTTATAAATTTCTGTTCCCATCGTAACAACAAAATAGAATCCAGTATAATCATCGGATTCCATCTAAGAGGTCTAAGAATATGCAGATTGGATTATTTACACGGAGAGGAGAAATTAGTTGTAAGCACTTTCAAACTTCTCCAATACTCTAATTGTTTTATATTCAAGGCGAAAGAAAACGCCCGTAAAATATTTTTAAAAACGCCCCCCACCCCCCCAAAAAAACTCAAATGAATCAAAAAATATTATCCCGTCTGCTAATTCTATCACATCTCCAATCGAAAAGAATCTATCTAAAATCAACATAAAAGTTGTTACTACTACTTCCAAATAAAAAATTTAGTCATTACTAAACAAAACAATATGGTAAAACGTGCAAGGGGAGATTACTCCATCGCATTATTTGTCTTAACTGTTTGGCCATTAGTAAGATAATCAGACACGAAAATATTTTTTCTTCCTAAAATCAAATCTTCATTACCATTCTTACTGACTTTTAAGCCTTGAATACATTATAAATCGCAAAGGACACATGCGTCAGTACTGTGCAGCCTGTAGCTTAGTGTCCAGATGATTGACATAACCACGTTTCATCAAGTCATTTTAAAACCCAAACAACCGAAGTTGCTGAAAATGTAAAAAATCAACTTGAATGTGTTTACTTAATATCGCTTTTTATGTTCATGTAATCTTTTATTTAGATTTCTTTGAAGATTCCCCTACTTATTTTTGTGACAGTTATTACAGACAATCGAGTAAACTCCGCCTTTAG
>OZ010574.1:35100942-35118442 GCA_963932145.1 Acanthosepion lycidas
TGTGGATTTGCTTTGCTGCATAAGATTATTATCCTGTTCGAAGATCCATCCCCAATCTAAGTCCAACATTCAAAACGAGGCCAAGACACTTTTGTTCAAAATTGCTTGATCTCTTGCAGACTCCATTTTGCCTTCAGTGCGTAGTATTCAGACTTTTGCAGCTGCAGCAACGCACCCTCAAAGACATGATGCTTTTTACTACCTGATGTTTAACAGTTAGCACCAAATTCTTCTCTTAAAAAGCTGTGTTAAAAGCTCACGAGACATACCACCTATCCTAGATACCAAAAAGCTTTAGTTTGGTCTCATCCAACCGTAAAACCTTTTGCCAGAACCTTTCTAACTTATTAATAATAGCTTTCATATGCGTTGAGCTGAGTTTGTGCTTATTTTTAATAAGCAGTGGCTTTTTCTTGACATTATGTCATGAAGAACGGCATCGTTCAGATTTCGTCGCACTGTAGACGTATGCACATGACCAAATTGACCAGGAAGCCTTCGAGAAGAGAAGAGTTCAAAGCAGGATTTGACTGGACTTGTGGAACTAGACGTCTACTTAGGTATGCAGTTCATTTTTCGCGGACAGCCACTACTTGATTGCGATGACCTCATATGAATGGTTTAAATAAATAATTTGTCGCACAGTGGAGATGTGCATTCCAAGTCATTTTGATAGCATTTTATAGCATTTTCCACCATTATAGTCTTCAACTACGCGATTCTTTTAAGCTTCAGGAAATTCTTTTGTTCTTGGAATAATATTTTTTTTAAACTGTCTTTAACTGCACACTTTTGCATACACAATGAGTTATATGGCTTGACTGTGCACTACTTACATTGTTCGGACTATCATCCTCATCTTTGTTGGCACATTTATCACAACGTTTTGGCCGTATGCTCCGGCCTTCTTCAGGTGTTTGGAGTGTCGAACTGAACCCTTCACTTCGCATGCTGAGGTAGACTGTTCTAGTTCCACGTGCCATGTCTAATGGATATCAGTTATCAATTATCTCCTGTTAATTCCCCTCTCCAAGTTCTCCCCTCGTGTTACAGCGTTTTTCGTGTTAAGCTTTACCTTAAGAGGGGGACAACAACACTCAGAAAACAGTCTGCCTGCTTTATGTGAAGGGGTTATCGGAGAAAATTCAAAGGATCTGCGGGCAATATAACATCAGAACAACCTTCAAAAGCTAGACGACGCTTCGCAGATACCTCTCCCAGTAAGAGACCCCACCGCCCTCAGCGAGCGAAATAAAGGGTTCAGTTCGACATTCAAACCACCTGAAGAAGGCCGAAGCGTACAACTGCCGAAACGTTGTGATAAATGTGGCAACAAAGATGAGGATGATAGTCCGAACAATGTACATAGTGTACATAATACCTCATCTCAGAAATATAGAGAGATGCTTGACTGTAATATACACAGCTTACAAAACAAATGAGCACATGTCATTTTGATTTTTACACGTGTACAAAATTTATTTGCACTGGCAAGCGTGTAAGGAGAAAAACACACAAAGTAAATGTTCACGGACTTTTGAACATCTTCATTTGAATGAATATTTTTATTTCAGCTTAATAAAAAAATGAAAGTTATTGGAATTCACTTAATAACGGGTTTTCTTAATGAATATATAGATTAATTAAGATTTTTTCATTATCTGCTAAAAACAGAATTTTTTTCTTAATATTAACTTAGGGGTTCACTTACTTTTGTGCAGCAGTGCATATATATATATATATATATATATATATATATATATATATATATATATATATATATAAAATATGTGATGCAGTTCAATTTACATTCATGAATCATTCATACAAAAAACAGATATTAACTTCAATAACTGTTTTTTGTATGAATGATTCATGTAATATATATATATATATATATATATATACACACACACATATATATATAATCTAATATATAATATATATAAGATATATATGATGTAATATATAATATATATATATATACTAAATATTTATATATATATACTATATACTATATATATATATATATATATATATATATATAGCTTAGAAAAATACAGTGGGGAGAAACAAATATTCGTACATATACAAATAATTATATACGGGACTTTAATTTTAACATTATATTATCTTTGATCTTCTACCCGATAATTATTCCTCCATTTACTTAATTCTGCTTCCATTTACTTGTTTGGTTCGTGTTTCTTTAACAGAATCCCTACACTTATATATATATATATATATATATATATATATATATATATATATATATATATATAAATTTTGTATTAATTTAAGTTTGTCGCTTTTGTTGTCCTATTGTTGACCTGTCAAATTTTTAAATGTTTGTGGGCCTCCTGTGACTCATTTTTACTTGGGTGCACACTTCATTTATCATATCGTTCCCCTCCAGGGGTCTGCAACAAACATTCTAGAATATTCCGCTTGAATAATCTAGAATATTAAAGCAATTTAAAAAATTTTTAAATATGAAATTTGCATTGTTCGAATACTTTTTTCACCCATTAAAAATTGATAAATGGGATTTATTTCTATTAAATCAATTTGTTTTTGTTTTCTATGCAGATTTAGTTATTATTCATCTGTGTACAGTTAATTATATGAAAAGTATGTTTATTCATTAGTTGGAAATATAATAAATTAATAATTTGTACGCGTACGAATATTTTCATACCCCACGTCCCGCCCACTGTGTAAGCTGACTTGCACCACAGAATGAGTAAGCGGGTGTCATCAACAGTTGCTATCTTTTAAAAGATGATAAAAATATCAGGCCGAGAAAACATTGACCTTTTCCATCTTCATGGTTGGATTCCTGTCGACAATGCCAATGGTTAGTTTATAAGCAGGCTTTCCATTTACTCTTTTTCTTTCCTGTAGTTATAAATCTGTTTCTTTCTTTTTTCTTTCTCTCTCTTTCTTTCTCTTTGTACCTTTTTTCTTTCTCTTTCTTTCTCTCTTTCACTTTCAATGTCTCTCTCTTCTCCTTATTCTTCTATTCTATCTTTTTCTTAGATAAATTCTTGCTTACCTCCATCTCAACCCTCCGCCATTTTGTTATAGCATGCACTCACATTCTCTCTTTTATCTCCCTCCGGCTTTTAACCTTCACTCTTTTCTCCTCTCCTGTCTTACATAAACTCACACTTGCTTACAGCTTACCCTCTTTCTTTTTCCTGAAACACACTCTCTTCTACATCTACGTCCCTTATTTTTCTATAGAATTATCTATAGCTCTATTGATCATTGTATCTATTGCTCACGATTGCCTCCATCACAAACTATTTCCCCAAATTATTTCAGGAGAACACTAGATGAAGAGAGTGAATGTAGGAAGAAGGATTTGGATTCACCCAAATCTACGCGTATAAGTCCTGCCTAGAAAATCTACCTTCAAAGACCATGTTCTCCTCTAGGCTTCACTGGCGCAATTGTCAAATACGCAAGTGCCACAGAGTAGGTCACCTTTCTTCCTACCTCTAAAATAAAAATCAGGAAGTTAGAATGAGGTGCATGGTTATCAGTTCAACGGGATGAATTATAGCAAAGGCAACATATCCGAATCTAGCACGTTTCGTTCCTGCGCTCAGATATGCAATTATCCATTCAAGTAAATTTCGCCGGCAGTGATGAGACTCCCTATAGGGAGGAAGCGATAACACTTAGCTGGTAATGATACTGATAATGCATAATAATAATAATAACAATAATAATAATAATAATAATAATAATAATAATGAAAGCGATGCAAATAGATGAGAATAAGTTTAATATATGGAAGCGAGACATGGAGAAAGATAAAGAAAGAGAATAAAAAGAGGGAGTGAAATATCTATATATATAAAACAGAGGATGTCTGTGTGTCTGGCTATTTCTGTGATATCTTTTCACTCGAGATCTTGGTACATACATTGTACAATGTAAGAGATAGGTTCTTAGCATAAAAAATCGATAATTTTTTAAAAGTCAATAATCGATAAAATCGATCAAATATCAATAAATTCAACTTTTCTCTCCGATTTCGGTCAAACTCGGTATGTAGGTTACTTACATTATGACGAGCTCAACGATACGTCATTTTTATTTCTACGCCACTGCGTTTAGCGAAAATCGGCGAAAAACGGCGAAAAACGAAAAATCGATTTTAACACAAATTTTAAACTAAAAATTCTCTCAATTTTTAAACAATCTAATACAAAGTTCAATCAATTGTAGCCAACAATAATTTGATTATTTAATCGTCATTTAACTTGATAATTATTGAGTCCAACCATATAGTGAAAACCCGCGTAAATAGCGAAAATGGCTGTTTTTACTTGTTTGTTTCTTATTTTTTGTTGATCTTTCAACCAATTTTCAGCTTAGCAATTGCTTTATAAATGTATCCTCTTTTACATCAAAGGTTAGACACTAACAAATTGAATTTCAAAAACTCCAAAATAAGTGTGGTCTGAAGTGGGTCTTCATATTGCCTGTTTTAACTCTTCATGTCCTCGGCTAACTTTGATTGAATAAATACAGACTACTTCTGTTATATCAGTAACTGCATTAATTCATTTTTTTTTTTTTTAGTGAAAGTACTTTAAAGTAATTGAAGAAGATAGACCCTGTTACATCTAAACATGGTGCTGTTTTTGCTCCATTCTATTTGAAGGCTTTTTCTGATCGACCAGCTGAGTATGGTTGATAGTTGGAAATAAACGTGGAGATTGATTAAAGAGAATCTTATTCAATAGAGATAGAAATGAAGAAGGCAAGAACTGTAATTAGAAAGAATAGAAAGGATGTTTCAGTCGTTTCAGTCGGATAGAAAAAGAACAAGAGAAAATCTCAAAGAGAAAGTAAAGCGGGAAGTCAACGGAAGTAGAAAAAGATATAAGCAAAGAAAAGACGCTGGGTGGGTCTCAAAAAGTAAGGTCCAATTATTAATTATTATCGTGCATTGATGAGATAAGAGTCACAAAGTCAGTGGCGATTACACGATAAACTAGCATAGTAGTACAGGTGATATACTATGGGTTGGAACATGTGAGCAACGAGGACGTTTTAAGGAGAATGGTAACAAATACGACACTTTACATAGAATCAATAAAAGACTGTTAAAAATTTATAGGTCCTTGAATGAGTAGTGAAGACAGGACATAATTAAGGCAAGAAAGGTATACAGAAAAAGTATTTTTATTGCTCGCGACTATCTCCTCACAGCTGCACCTCGGTTGCAAACGTGAAAAAGAATCGTATTAAATAAGGTGTTAAATAAGCACACATCTCAGTGAGGAGTTGGGCAGTATCTTAGATATCGAAGACGAAAATGTAATGACCATGTTCGGTTTAAGGTCAGAAACAGTCACTAACCGACGGGAATTGACGAAATGTTCAATATAAGAGATGAAGTGTGGTGTTATCATTAATTGGCAGAACGACTTTATTACAGTTTTATTTATGTAATAATAAATAAGTAACTGCTTTGTCAGTTACTTTCCAGACATCCTTTTCTATACACGAGGCATGAAGAGAAGAAACGAAGACTAGATTCAATTTATACAAATGAGTTAATTATTCGAGTGCCCAATATGTCTCGTCCCGACCAAAGCCAGTCCCCACAAACCTGACCAATCATTAGAGTTTTATTATTATTTATATTTTATTTAGTTATTATTATTATTATTATTTATTTATTTATTTATTTTTATTGTTTATATTTTATTTGTTTTATTTGTTTTATTAATTATGTTTTGCTTGTGTTTTGTTGTTTTATTGTTTTTGGGACATTTTGGACGGAGCGAAAAGTTTTCAGCACACTCTCGTATACTGAGAAAAAGCAATGAATACAGGACAAAGATAGAGGTTTGTCAAATAGAGAAATGGACGTTGTAGCAATAAAGAAAAGAGAGAGATGTCATTAGGAATTAGAAATAAAAGGAAATGGCGTCAATGAGAGGTTTTGGAGAGAGAGAGAAAGTTGTAGGTGCGATTAATTGAAATTTAAAGAAAACCATCTTTACCCATTGGTATATCTACTCCGCTAAGTACAGCAGGGGATCGTCGATATATTAATATTTTATAACGAACACGATTGAAGATAACGACAGCATTTACTGAATTCTTGGTAGTAGTAATGAATGGGTTTGCGATGGTGATAGCAATCTATCTTTAAGAGACGAAAATGAAATCGTTTCTATGGCTGACTCTGGTAAGGAGAAAACTTACAATTGTACGAAGAAGACAAGAGAGTGGATGATATCGTAGAAAGTGTTAGGAGAATGCTTTTGAGACGCTTATCTGTATGTATGAATGTGTAGCGCCCAAGTGTATACTTGGCTCCTTCTGCTATTCTCTATCTTTACAAGAGCCAGATCAGTCTCAAAATGGCGTACTTTTATCATATTTGGGTGTGAGCTGATCCATCCTTGATAGAGTTCAAACGCATCCCCGAGCCCTTGACGAATTATTCTCCAAACGTCTCTCCAACAGACGGAATGTAACACGCCTCTCGCTGCTCTATCGTTAGTTTCGGAAAGTGCTCGGGGGAAATATATTCCCCGGTACCGCCAGTTCAAGCCTTCACGGCAAGGAGACTCCATGACTATTTACATAAATGCAAACCATCAGCATTCCATCCGTATTCCATGGGTAAGAAGTAATTTCCACTCGAATAGCTTCTTCTCGTGAGCCATTGCTCTGTGGAACCGACTCCCAAGAGGATGTTTCCCCCCAGTCACTAAAATCTTAAACTGTTCACGGCCAGGGTTAACCTTTATCTTACTCTCCCATTTGCACAAATAGCCTCTTAATGCAACCCTCTAGCTCGAGTGGCCCCGGCCTTGTACAGGGTGAATCTTACTGGAAAATAAAAATTAGATATAGAAGCCTTGTTGTATTTGTTTTTACATTCGTTATTAACAGTATTGGAATTTGGACTAATATCCTTCTACAAGAGGATGGAAAGTGCGAAACTGAAATCCAAAGACACATTATGATGGCGAAAGACGCATTCTAAAAGCTAGGCAGAGTATTAACAGACAGAAAATAACTTTGTCAGAAACAAAGAAAGGAGTACTGAACTGCTAAGTGATATCTGTCTTCCTATATGGCAGTGTATACTGGACAATCTCCTCAAAGATGAAGAAGAGTCTTGAAGCAACAGAAATGTTGTTCTACAAAAGGATACTAGGGATAACATGAACTGAAAACGTAAGCAGCATCGCAGTTTTAGAGAAAATGGAAACAAAATGACAACTTATACATAACATCAGGAAGAGGCAGTTTAAATTTCTGGGGTAAGTAATGAGGAAGGAGGGCTTGGAAAATCTGATACTCACAAGACAAAATTGAGGGCAAGATGGACAGAGGAAAACAACACATAAAATACTTGATGAGTTTGAGTAAATGAATGGTAGAACAGGGTTTATCAGAAATAGCAAAAAAAGACAAACTTATTAAGAGCTACAAGATACAGGAAGATATTTAGGGCCACGATCGCCTACTTCCAGAGGGGCACGACACATCAAGAAGATTCTCATTTTTTATCATCACATCGTTTCGGTCGTAGTGATCTCCGGAGTTTTTTTTAAAGATGGCTATCGATCCGGACAACCTTCAAGGAATGTCGAACTGAACACTTTATTTAAAGTTCGGTGGTAGATTTTTCTCGTTTGGATGTTCATGTTTAGAGTTATCTCCCCTCGTTCGTTTTTAATACAGTTCAATAAAAAAAAGGATTCAGTTTAAAATGATTTACTAATTACCCGGACTGACAGGCACCTGACGATAGTTGTAGAACAAAACCATTGAAATATTTCAAATAGTCATGGGAATGAGAAAACTAGTCCAAAATAAAGAATATAAATAACTCGTTCTTCTAAAAATCCTGATATATAAATATCTCTTACAAACTGCTTACGTACATTCATATCGATCCATACATACATACACACTCACGCATACACAGTATGTGGTTTATCCTTTCCGAGTATAGCCACCTATAGTTGTAAATAAAAATTTAAACAATCTACACTGAAGTTCTCGTTACGATAATATGTGACTTTAAAATATTTTCGCCTACTCAGTTTTAATCAAAAACCTAGGTATGGTTTTCTCCCCATCCCCGGATGATATATAACCTTCGTATACGAATAATGTTCAAAAACGTACGATGTAAAGACTTATCCACAATGTTAATTGCTAGACTAATAAAAAAAAAACTGTTAATATTACGAATAATTATGTGGTATTCTCCTCGTAGTTGCCCTCGAGATTATTGCTCTTAACCCTTCACATAAATACCCTTCTTGAAGAACGTGTAGCATTCCTCACACCTCTACAACATCTATATGAGATCGCTTCCTGAATAAATGTAGTTTATAAGAGCCAAGTCAGTGTTGTGCAGTGCAGGTGGTCATACATCCCAAGCATATCGCTGCAATCTTTATTTTAGTAGATACACCCCAAAACAGAGTTTGCATCAGTTTCTCTTTGACTGATGAACATTGAATTTTGGGGCGGGGGCCTTCCAAATTATATCAAACCCTGTCTCCCCCTTAACGTGATACACATAGGTCTCATAACACTTGAGCAAATAGGCCAGAAACTCCACCAGCTACAATAAACTGTTCCATAATTTGAAAATTATTCATGAGCTGGGAGTTATGTTCTTCAGTCAGTAGGATTTTACCCTGAGGAGACAAGAATCTTAGTACACCTCGCGCCTTTGTCTGTCACATGATTTTAAAGAAGCAATCATCATTGTCGTAAAGTCGCATACGTGTTTGATATTAAATTTCTGATGTGGATTTCAATCAACCTACAACAAAGGAAAAGGCAGGATTTTTTTTTTAAATATAAAAATATAAAATAATTTTATTTTCCTGTTATTACAACTAATTTTTTCTCAGCGTGTTTGAGTGTTATTCTTATTCGTTAAGATGAAAAGAAATCTGAATTCTCCGCTTGTATGTGTGAAAAAAAGAGGGAAGGGTGAAAGTGAGGAGGAAAGTGTAAATGTCACGTAGCTTGATGAGGTAAACGAATGAATGATTAAGAGAATCTATTTGAAGCTGTCACCGGCCATTGTTGCTGTCCCTTACTGGTTTTGTCAGTCTAGAAACTTTACTAAGATACTCTTCAAAGGGATCGCGAAGCATTTTTTTTTTTATTGTCGGTGGGAATGCAAGCCGATGGTTGAAAAATGTTAAATATTTATTTTCAAAGGATTAATTTATTAATCGAAAGGATGCGTGGATGCTCCAACAGAGAAACTATTTGTTTATTATTTGATATTTGACTATCTTTATGTTCATTTCCGTCTTCGCTCCACAACTCTTTTGATTGTAACAAGTAGTATTGTAACAAGTAGTACTGCATATCCCCTGGTGATTTTGTCTACAGCATTCACACTATTTTAATTCCTATCGATTTACACTTACCTATACAGATATCCCTCGTATTTTGTAAAGTCTATAAATATCCCGCTATCTAATACTTCTAATACTAATAAGTATAGTACTTCTAATACTAATAAGTATAGTACTTCTAATACTAAGAAGTATAGTACTTCTAATACTAATAAGTATAGTACTTCTAATACTAAGAAGTATAGTACTTCTATCAATTACTTAAACCCAAGTTTTTCTTTCTGTGTTAATTTCGCCATCTATATATATAAACAATTCAGCTGAAATATAATTTAACCAACCGCCAGCGTACATTGCTTTCATTGTTTACTACTGCTCAATATCTTTTAAGACAGTTACATTGTGTAAATATTATTTTTCTTAGATTTTATTAAACACGTAGCAGAAACGAGTGTAACTAAATTTCCAATAGTAATCTAACAATCTTAAGATTCTTAAAATAAACGCCTATCTGCTCAGTTTACGTAAACAAAACAATGGCTAAATAATTATTTTTTTAATTCTTATTACATCAAACCTTATTTTTAGTGGATAACCGTATTTGAGTAGATGCTCCGCTTATTTGGAACAATATTTAATTCGTTCACTGGCCTGTGTCCTCAAAAAAATTTAAGGCATATTATCTTCATTAAGTTTTTAATGGATGAGATGAAGTCTCTAGTGATGTTGTGATATGCTGCCCTGAGCTCAGCAGACCAGGCGTATGTAATTTTCTGAATTTGTTTAGTAACATATGCACCCCCTATATATATATATATATATATATATATATATATATATATATATTAAGACAATTTTATGCTTAACATTATTTTTATAGATACAAATATTTAAGTAAATACCCTGTTTAAATATTTGTATCTATAAAACGAATGTTAAACATAAAAATGCCTTAAAATAATTGTCGGACTTTGTCCATTTCATAATATTAGGTTGGTGCAAAAATAATGACGTAATAATGTCGTTTTTTGACGTATTTTTTAACGTCAAAAAACGACATTATTACGTCATTATTTTCGCACCAACCTAATATATATATATATATATATATATATATATATATATATATATATCAATTATTTTAAAATTATAACATAAATATGTTATAAAATCACCACAAAAATATCCATTTTGTTTCAACACTTACGAGGTCTTATCAAGTGATACTGTTGAATGTAGAATAAAGAGTTTTAAAAGGTTCAAATCAACCAGCTACCCCTCAATAGGGGTAAACGCTTTTACATAAGCTGCAATGACCAATCAAAATACAAGTATATGAGAATTCAAAAAACCTGACAACAAACCTTTGTTATTATAATTAAATCCTTAATGTTAGGCTTAGACTAAAATAGAAATCATTCGAACTGATTAATATTAAATTTTACTATAAAATTGAAAATTAAAAATTACCAATATCAAATTTTAAATTTAATCTGTATTAATTTTTAAATATTATAAAATTATTTGAAGGAAAAACTGCGGAAAAAATACATAATATATTTTATTATTTATTTTGTTTTAAGCCAAATAAACGTTAATCTAATGGGGATGTAAAACATCGTTACAACTTAGATACATTTGAAATGGTGATATGGTGCAGGGGAGGATGAAATCTTGTAAGAGACAATACATATACCATCAGTTTATAATACACAAATACGTAGACATATGTAGATATATAAACACGCAAAAACACGAACGGAACAAGAAATAGATGTTCACAACCTCAAAAAGAAAATTATATATATATATATATATATATATATATATATATATATTTTTCCTCTCAATTCGTTGTTGGAAGTTTTACCTGATGATCCTGAATCCTTAAAAAAGGATTTAGGTGAAATAAATTATCGTAATGGTACCTTAAAGTGGTTTGTTTTTCATTACATATATATATATATATATATATATATATATATATATATATATATATATATATATATATATATATATATATATATATATATATATAAAATCAGACAGCATATACATACAATGAATGGCATATATAAGTAATCATACACACATACATTAATAAAGACACACATACATTAATAAAAACATAGACATATACACACCCACAAAGATTTAAATTTGAAAGTGATATTAAAAGTATGCAAACAGACTATTAAAATATTACTTACATGAGCAAAGATATATATATATATATATATATATATATATATATATATATATATATATATATATATATATATATTGGTTTGATTGATGTGAGTTTGTGACCCTGGGATTCACGCTTTTGCGATCGCAAAACCGTGAAACCCAGGTTCACAAACTCACATCAATCCAAGCATATATGTTAGCTCTATCTCTGATATTGAGCGCTTTCTAATAAGTACCGCGCATATAATATATAAATAATTATATATATATGTATATATTTATATTTATATACACACACTTTTCACATGCATATATATATATATATATATATATATATATATATATGTCATTTATTAAAGCTTCAACCAAGATTGCTAGACTGAGTGACATGTAGCAAAGTGAAGACACTTGAAAGTTCCGCGCTACTAAATTTTGTATTTCTTATAAAGTCAAAATTAGTCCGACATATTTGAAATAAGTGAATGAGTCACAAGTATCGAAATTCAAGATGGAATTACAATGGGCTTTCAAAATTAGCTTCAATTCTAGACGCTGTGTTCATCCTATTTCCAATCAACTTTGCTTACTAAGTTCTGTGGAATAACGGTCTACGTTGCAATTAAAATCAAAGTAAACTAAATGAATAATAATGAAATTTATAATGATTCTAATATTTCTTAAATACTTTGACCATTGCTAATACGATCTATCATCATCAACAATCAATTAAGTGTCATACGTGATACATGCTTATGTGATTGTTACAGTCAATTCATGCCAAAGATATACCGGTGTAGATTATTTGCCAATCAAAGCTATTGGAACCAGTCTGTCATGCTATTCAACTCATTAACTTGGGGGATATTAGTTGAATTCATATCTTTCTCAACGGTATTTGCGCGTTAGTGAATATAACGAACTTGTTTGGAATTATGAACTCTGCTTGCCAAGTTCAAATTCTGAGCCTTAATTCATGACACCACATCGTGTATCTCCATTAACATCTGCGAGTTTCAGAACGAACATAGATACTAAAATTAGAATAAGTCACGATAAGCTTATAAAAAACGGAATGGATAGATACTCAGTTATCTATGAATTTAGCACAATGACATGACGCGTATAAAACTAGAAACACGATACGTAGGTTTGATTCATTGGGAATAATGTGATCGACTTTTCATCGATATAAATAAAAGGTATGAGAAACCAGACTGTCGTTGCGAAAAAGATCAAAATATTTTAGGATTTGATATTATACCAACTATTAGACCCAGGCTGGTTCGAACAGCAAAGTATATGCTAATCAAATCGATCACTCTTTCTTCTATGGGAGACTAGAAGGGGGTTCGGGAACATACACGATCTGGTGTCCATTCCTGTCTGTATCTTTACGAATATCTTCGAGGCTGTAACAAGAAATATATTTAATTTTGCGTACAATCTCAACCTTCCTATTCCACATCGTTTTTCTCTTCATTTTTTTCTGGAAAGTTTTAGATATCTATCAACTCATTTACTCCGTGTGCGGGGGGGTGCGTGTGCACACGTGCGTGCGTGTGTGGGTATGTGTGTGTGTGTGTGGTCTGCTGGAAAGACTGGATCGTTTCTTTGTTTACGATGAGTAGGTAGAGTTTCCTGTTTTTAAAAGCATGATACGTCTGAATTTCAAAATTCCGAATTTTTTTAAAAATATTATTTTAATTTTCTAGGATAGCATCTGGTTTGTTATTAATTTACATTTTTCACATGATCCAATCCTAATAATTGGCACGATTCACATTGGCTTACTTTTATTCCGGATTATTTCCTCTCATTCTCTATTAATGTTTTATAGAAGACGTCATATTTTGACAAGTCGTCTTTTCGACTTTTTCAGAGTTCATTCGAACGCGTTAAGCTGGATGAAATTTTTCCTCGATGTCATTATCCTCATTAAGAGTAGGAGTAAGAATTGGGCTGAAAAATTCTCGGATCGACCAACTTTCCAAAACCAAATAAAATTACCGAGTATCAGATTTTATTTTAGAGCCATTTCTTGGTTAGACCGATAACTTCTCAGCACCCCTCGTATATTATCATCCCTCACTGTAATTTATAACTAAATGCATTAGTTCATGTGAATCCTTGGTATCACGAAGGTACCAAGGTCTTGAGAAATCCGACAGCTTCAAGCAAAAGAAGTCACAGACTAGAGAACAATGAATAAGTGCGTACTGCATATTCATTTATTCGAAGCTGCTAAACTTACCTTTCGTTCTGCGAGTTTCAGGACGAACTTATATGATCAGAAATATGTGTGCCTGCCCGCAGAGAGTATAACTTATTGAATATTCCTAGGAATCTTACCTTTAAAGTTTAATATGCGCAACTGGATATCTGTCTGGAGCACTTATGTCGTTGTCTCCACTTGAAAGCACGTGCAACATGTGGCGCGAGTCATGAAAAGAAATCTTACAAGCAATTCTGGCATGAATCTTAAAGCAATACAGGTGATGTTATCCGGGAGGCGGATATCCGTATAGACTGTCAAATCAATTAAAAGCCCACAAATATTTCTATCAGACTGTCTAATATATAATAATGGAGAAACACACACACAAACAAACAGACACAACACACACACACACACACACACACGCACATACATACATACATATATATATATATATATATATATATATATATATATATATATATATATATATATATATATATATATATATGTAAATAAAAAGAAAGAACAGTAAGATATATAATCCGGTGTTCTTACAAAATTAAATTCTAAGCTTTTAGTTTCCATTTTTGAAACATGGTTAGAACTGCGTAGCGAAAAAAAACATATTTTAAAGATATATATATATATATATATATATATATATGAGAGAGAGAGATATATATATATAGAGAGAGAGATACGAGAGCTGATCAAAATGCATAACTGCAACACATATCAATTTGGTATTTAATCACCTTCAAAGTAGTTTACTTGGGAAGTAATACAGCCACATCACGTTGGAACACTTGTTCCGGTATGATCACCCAAGTTAAGCAACGTCGAGCCTGGTCAGTACCTAAATGGGTAACAACTAGGGAATACTAGGTGTTGTAAGCTTCGATGTGCCGATGGTATAATGATTAATGGCTAGGAATTGTTAATCGGAGAGTCAAGTTCCAATTACCGTTGAGTTCGGTATATTCAGTTACGCGCAAACACACGCGGGAAAGGTATGAATCTATTTCTCCTCCATCTATGGATTAATTAGTAAAACATGTATCACTAAAACAGCTAAAAAAAAGTGAATAAAGATTGCTTACAAAATATCCAGACTTCCGCATGAAATAACCCATAGAGTTTAATAACCGCTCTACAAAAACAAAAATAAAGCTTCTGAAGACACACAGCGTTGTTTCCATTGATGCAAGCCTTCCTGCAAGTCATGTTTGGGATAGAAAGCATCTGCTTCATCCTATTCTCTTGGATTTCTTCGAAGATTTGAAATCTTGTTCATTTCAAGTGGAATTTTAGTTTTTGGAAATATTAAAATCATAAGGGCCATGATCTGGGAATTATGGTGGTTGTCAGACTTAGAGAATGTTGTATTGAACAGTGGTAAGCCGAGCACACTCTACATACTTTCCTTCCAAGTACTGCTATAAAAACAGATGTGAGCGAGAACGTTATAATTCAATGTTTATGAGCAACAGAGTCCAAGGTCGATCGGTGACAAGCGTCTTCTCTGTGCGCATTTAGTTCCGTTACCATAGCAACAGTCCCAATACTTTACAAACAGACCTCGTATATATGTACTGGATATTTACTTCATGGAAACTGTTTAATATTTACTTTCTTTATGAGGAAGACTGCTCTGTATGTTTGCAACATGGGAGGATAAATGTGATCAGAAAACGTTGACTTCAATGTCCACATATCTATAAATAGACACACGCACACGCACACACACACACACACACACACACACACACGCACACACACATATATATATATATATTATATTATATTATATTATATTATATTAGCTCCTGAATTAAATTTAATTCCAGTTGAGCACTCTAGGGCTGAGGTATGGGTTTGTAAACAGTGACTATTATAGCTATATAGCGAGACTCTTCGCAAGCCGAACTGAGTCACTGTCGGTCACTGGGCGTGTTTCCAAAAATAAATACGCAAAAAATCCACCTTCATCCCAACCGTCAGCTTAGTGGTAGAATATCCGCCTGACACCAATTCAGTCGGGTTTCGATCCTAGCTAGAGGCAACCGGATGTCTAGCCGCACTGATGAGCTGTGATACAGCGAAACAGTCTGTCTGTGGATGACATTATATATATATATATATATATATATATATATATATATATATATATATATATATATATAAATATGCATATTATCCCTCACCGCTAGAACAACTCTGAGTTTCATACACGACGCAATGTTCAGATGCTTTGTATGAACTGACTGTAACACAATTTTGTTTTGTTTTACGGCCCATCATCCTCAATGAGTTATTTTTTTTTAAAGCTTTTCACCCCAAGCAAAGCGGGAAGCCACTAGGATGCAAGGGGTTACAGAAAATTTGGAGCAAGATCAGATAGGAGTGATAGAGGAAAGAATGAGGAGAAGGATAGTGGATATATCAAGGCAACTGGAGATGTTGATTGACATCACATTTGAATAGTTGGAGATTATAGTTCTCAGGGAAACTAGAATAGGGAAGGGAGTTCCACAGGCGAGAGGTGCGAGACATGAAGCTATTGGAGTAGAAGAGACGGCTACATTTAGGAGTTTCGACAGTGAAGGGGTGAGAGCGGGATGCCAGCCTCGTAGGACGCTTGAACTCATGAAGTCCGGGAACCAGCGAATGCAGGTCCGCGGAATAATTACCATGAAAGTATTTCTAGAAAAGACAGAGAGAGGCGACGGCACGTCTGTAAGAGAGTGACTGCAGACGAGATGCCAGATCAGGTCCAATTATATTGCATATCTGTCTCAGGACCTTATCAAGAACCCCGAGGCAAACAGAAGAGGATCCAGACCATATATGGCAGCAATACTCCATGCAAGGTCGTATTGTTGATTTGTGGATCTGAAGGATCGATTCCGGGGATAAAAATTTCCTGGCGCGGCACAGGGAGCCAACTTTCCTTGCGGTGGACGAAGCAATTGACTCAATGTATTTGTTCCATCTCAGGTCTGCAGTCAACGTGAGATCGAACAGCCGCAGAGAGTTGCTCTCGAGAAGTTGAGCGTCAGACATTCTAATGAAGGGCAGGGAAGGATCTCTGTGGTGATTAATAGGAAGCAGTTTCGTTTTTTAGGCATTAAAGTTGACCAGCCAATTCCTGCCCCAGTACACAACCGATTGGGTGTCCTTTTCGAGACACACAGCCAGGTCAGTTTTGTCAGCGACACTAGATTTGTTTTTGAGGCAGGAGTAAATTGTGGTGTCATCCGCATAGATGCTAACTTGGGAATTTATGGCGTCAGGAAGGTCGTATATGTAGATAAGGAATAGAGTGGGACCTAGGATGGAGCCTTGAGGAACAGCTGCGTTCGTGGGATAGGAACTGGAGGAGAATCCGTTGAGAACGACCTTCAATTTACGGTTTGACAGGAATGATTCATGCCGACATGATTTTTATTGCTGGTAATATCTTTTTTTTTATTTATTGCTGGTAATGTTTCTTTTAATGTGTATCTGATAATTTTTTAAAAATGTATTGCCGGTAATAACGTATGACTGGTAATCATTTTTCTTCAGAAATGTATTGCTGGTATTAATTAAAGTATTTCAGGTATTAAAACCTATTTTTGTACTTTCATGGTGTTTTTGACACCAGTTTGGGTGTTAACTATTTACCCATAGCTGGGAACCTTAACAGGTGCTACCACCCCATATTACTGTGGAC
>OZ010574.1:35123442-35250942 GCA_963932145.1 Acanthosepion lycidas
CGGCTAAAAACTAACATTTTAGATTTAACCATAATTTTATTCATAAATTTGTTCCTCATTAATTCGTTTATTTTACTTTTGCTCTGCTTATCGTATTGAGCATTCTTCGTTTTAACTTATTACTCGATTTTTTTTTTGGGGGGGGGTTGTATCTGAGATTTAAGGTACAGGACGATTTCTTTCTCCCTGCTCAGAGATCTGGTTCTTTCTTTTTTTTTTCCAATTTTTTTCCTCGAATTCCAATTTATTTGAAAATTTTGCTATCCAGGTTTTTTCACCTACCGAGTTATATATATATATATATATATATATATATATATATATATATATATATATGGAGAGAGAGAGAGAGAGAGAGATAATACTAAATTGTAATTTGTAGAGATTATTCCCAAGAAGATTATTCAGTCCATATTATACAGAGCAAATGAGAAGAAGAATTAGGAAAAAAAACTTAAAAATCTATAATGATTAATAAACTTATTTCGATGAGGCTGGTTGTAAATACCTGACAAAATATCTTCTTAGACATTGAAGTTCATCAATGAATACTCTCTGTATATTCTAATAAGAACAAAACAGTTGCACGTAATGTCTGCTTAACCAATGCAAAAAGCAAACACAAGAATAAAAAATAGCAGGATTTTTTTTTAAGAATGCTTAATGCACACACGCTAACAAAAAGATACACGCACAAACGAAAGCGTATACATTAACAAACTAGAATTATAATCAACATACACACATGATTTACATATATTAACATTGCTTAACATGACGAATGCACGTGAAAAAAATTATAATATATTAGAATTTTCTTTTTCTCCTCCATATATCATACTCTGATGTAGCTTTTCTAAAATAGAAACATGTTATATATTTATAAATGATTCCCATTTCTTCCTTATGTTATCATTCTGTCGGATTTCAATCCATATTTGATCTCAATTCATTATATTCTGATAATTCAAACCTTACAATATTGGATCATTCTAAATGTATGCTAACTTGCGAATTTGATTTTGCATGTCAATTTAAACTTAAATAAAATAAGTTGTGATATAAAGTACATAAAAAAAAATAAAAAAGCGGATTAAAGGGAGATAACCACGGATTCCAAGTCAGAATTCTTGATAACTCTCTCCCCCAATTTGCAGACCCCAGTTATTATATTCTTAATACTGGATATAATGCAAAAATATCACATTGATAACTATTCTGGGACTCATGCATGCAATTACAAGTAATCCCTTATAATATTTTAAGTTTTGAAATCTTTTTTTTTTTCATCTTTGTTGCCACATTCATAATGTTTCAGCCATTGTACGCCCTGGCCTTCCTCAGGTGATATGGCCATGTAAATAAAACAAAATGGTTAATTGATCCAAAGACTGTGAGCGTAATACCTGGCTACAGTAGAGGGAACAAAAACTTGGAGAGTTATCAAGGGGAATTAACTAAAGGGCAATAAAATGCAGAAGGATGTCTAAAACGGAAAGTGCTGATGTCGCTATACTTTTGATATTTGTCTTCACTCTTACGTACATAATAAAGGGGCGGGGCCGTTTACTTTTTTAGGAAGTTTTTCCGCACCACAGTGCGTATTCGGACCAACACTTATATTCATGTTTTTTACCCCTTAAATGATCTTTCGACACCTATTTTAAGAACTCCGTATATTGAATAAATATTATATCCCTCCAAATGACACTTTTTGTATGGGGCATTTTATATTTCAATGTCTGTCACGTTTAGCAGTTGTGTTCAAAATGCCTAATACGGAGATATAATTGTTGTAAAAACTTCTTAAAATTTTCTCAAATTATTTCATAAGTACCATGCTTCTAGAAAGTGTTCCAAAAATAGATAATCTTTTGCAAAACAGAAAATATTATCTGGAATTGGAATGAAATCAGTGATGGCCCACAGTGAAGGATGTCGAATTAATAAATACTAAACTCTTCAAATACCTCGACATATGGATCAGTTATAACAAATTTAGTACGAGAGATAAGGAAATTGAAGATAGAATAGACTGCGATAGAGGTAGTTTCGCCCAATACCACCAATTTCTACAAAACCAAAACACTAAGCTGAAAGATCAAGTCATGTTTTTAATAGCCTCGGCAGATCGAGACTTTCATATGGATATCATGCATGGTGCCAAATCCATTGAAAAATATCTAAACTGTCAGCAGTATGCAACTGCCTTTCTAAGATCAATGATTAAAATGATTCTGAGTGAGTAAAGCCTGAGTTTCTTGGCAAAGACAATCTTTCTTTGAAGATTGTCGATTGGTGCTACAGTATTGCAAAAAAAGAACTGTACCAAATAATTGAAACCAAATCTCTACCAAGAGCTGCAACGACTAAATTGTATAGCACATGTAAATCAAAGAAAATGACATGTTGATATTCCATATTATTTCAAATAAAACGTTAGGAAATAAAACTCCATCAATATTGAAAATAACAACAGCTACCCAACTTGATAAACCTATTTTCATGAAAAAGTGTTTTAAGAGAAAGTTTTTTTTTATAAAATTCAACCGAAAATAACGTGGTTAATGAATCCCAAATGTTTACTTGTAAGAAAATGGTTTATATTGACATTCTCCTGTGAAATAATTCTCCAGTGAAATAATTCTCCTGCTTATTCTGTAATAGTGAAATCGACTGAAAGAAAGCTTAAGAATATGTGACGCGGTCACGTCCCTATCCCCCCAAAAAAAGAAAAGAAAACATTAACGCAATAACAAAACTGTCAGGGAAACCGACAGATAGAACCCAATATCTATCTTTTCGATGTGGCACTGAACATATAAACGAACAAATTTGTCCAATGACAGGAAAGCCCCGCCGGTCAAGGTAGAACATCATCTTTGACGACAGCAAAAGGAGAGTTTCAACGCCTCATCTAGACTCCCTACCATGTTGAAAGGATTCGTTCTAAGATGATGACAAAAATGATACCACACCACAAATCGACGAATGAAGTCACAATACTTAAGAAAGACATGTAACCCAGCGAGGCATGAAATTCGACACTCGAAAAAAAAATGCATACACATATAATTTGAATAACTAATAAGTAAAATTTTGATAATTGCTCGAGAAAAATGACAGTCCTGTAAAGTAATTGGAAAAGTTGTCAAATGTTCAAGGAAATCAAATAAATTTTTTAAATTTTTAAAATCTTAAAGAACATTCGTTGTCCTTCAAACAATTTTCCTTGATAACTCTCTCCACAATTTGCAGACCCTAATTACTATATTCTTAATACTGTATATGATGCAAAAATATCACATTGATAATCATATTGGGACTCATGCATGCAATTACAGGTAATCCATTATAATATTTTAAATTTTGAAATCATATTTGTTTTTGTCATATGAATTTGAAACTTTTTTCTTTATCTTTGTTGCCATACGCATAATGTTTCAGCCATTGTGCGCTCTGGCCTTCTTCAGGTCATATAGCCATGTAAATAAAAAATGGTTAATTGATCCAAAGACTTGTGCGTGAAAATCAAATAATTTTTTTAAATTTTTAAAATGTTAAAGAACATTCGTTGGCCGTCAAACAAGCCTACATAAATAATTTTTTAAAAATGGTGTCCAAAACAGAGTGATAATTTCCAGCGTCACTCTGTTTATTTCTAGTTTCCGTTGATAAAAAACACAGGCGTATTCGAAAATTCCGAACCTGGAACCTCAATCTCTCTCTCTCTATCTATCTATATATATATATATATATATATATATATATATATATATATATATATATATATAGGTACAGCCAAAGAAACGCGATGCCTAATGTTTAAAATGAATTTTAAAAATCTCTCTTGAAGCCTTTATTTCAATTTTAATTTCAAGCTCATAGATTAAATTTAATATTTCCTATAAGCAAAATACTTTGCTATATTTCAAAACTAATTTCAAATTGACTGGGAGATTTTTTTTTAATCGCTGATTTTAGCGCCATTTTTAGCCATCTGGCATCATGGTGTAATTCTCTTCATTAAAAATTCGTTCAAAAATAATATATATTTTTCTGAAACTTTATTTAAGGGACGTTAACGCATTTAAGTTTAATTGGTCTAATTTTAAAGAAATATTAGGTACTTTGTTTAAAATATAGCAGAAATGCATTTTTTAAACGGCAGTAGCTCTTTATTTAACGTTCAATCTAATTTTCTTCTATAGTGGATATATCTGTAAAAATTACTTGATCGATATAACGTGAGCCCCAATTTTTATTATTTTTAGCTACCCAGTAATTTTTAAAATTTAAATGTTTTCCGTAATGTAATGTTTTATTGAATTTTAGAAACTTTGGGTTCAAATTTAATATATTAGGTTGGTGCAAAAATAATATCGTTTTTTGACGTAACGTCAAAAAACGATATTATTTTTGCACCAACCTAATAGTTATCCCTTTTATTTTGCGACAACGTCGTGTATGGACGTCCGTATTGATAAAAATCGGCATGTTTATATCTACACGCACACACAAATTCAAAATTCTTTTTTTGTATATTGAGGTTTAATGAATCGTAGTAAGATTTTCCGTTTGGGATTAGTGAATATGGTTTATACCTATTAACAATATCACCTAACCGCTACAAATTAATACAGAATTTTAAAAGATATAAAACTTTATAAATTGTTCTAAATAAAGTTTTTAAACAATGAAAACAATTCTTGTAAAAATTCATTGATTTTTTTCTTAGGACAATAGTGGCCATAATATATCTTATCCATAAAATCAGTTAAAAGCTTTTCTAATTAAATAATGTCTTAGTTTTAATCCATTTTCCATTTTACGATTCAGAGCAGAATTTCAGTAACGTAGTGTGGAGCTGCGTATAACTGATGTAAACATTAAGCATGACAAAATTAAATTTCTCGAAATTTCATAAAATTAAGTAAGTGTGGGGTGAGGTAACAGATGTGGGGTGAAAGTTTTTCCTAAGATTTTCTAAAAGAAAAAAAAAAAAACATTTGTAAAATAATTTTCATTCATTTTTGAATAAGTCTTGAAAATTTTATTATATTCCGACAATTATTTGAATTTTACAATAATTTCCAAATCAATGTGTTTTTCACCGAAAAAAAAAAAATAAAAAAAAAAACACTAAAATTTACTATGCTAATTGATGCAATTAATTTGCATACACCTGTGTTCCCCCTCACAGTAATAGGATTGGCTGGTGTCAGCCATAAATACAGACGGATGTGGAGGTACAGGGGATAGGTCTACGTCTACTCATATGATCTAAGTCTATTGTCTACGCATATGTTCTACGCATATCGTCTACACCTATTGCTTAAGTATATTGCTTACGACCACGACGAGTACCAGTCGATTACTGCTACCAGCTAGATTGTCCTACCCGGTTACAGTAGCCAAAAACCCACCCGCTAACGCAAGAAAAACAAAATCTTTAACCAAAATTTCAAACATTCTCAATAGGATAATAAAATATAAAATAATAACCCATAAATCCCTTGATCTTTCCTCTTAATAATGAAAGAAACATTTTGACGATAAAACTTTGTGTTTATTAAATTTGCGGCATTTTTACATCATAATATGCTCTTTTATAGCGAATTTGTATATGTACCTATACATATGCCAACAGAAAAAAATAGACATTTTAGATATCATCTTGAAAGATGAGAGCCTTGTAATAACGTAATTTTATAGCAGAATTAGACATTGCTGCAAGTAACTGGGCAGTAAACGAATTCTGCAAATTAAATCTCAAAGAATCGCATGTAATTGATTTCCACTTATCTGATACGGATAAACTTAGCAAAATCAACATTGAACAGAGAGAAAGGGAAATTGAAAAAAAAAAAAGAATATATATAATCATTGAAGATTTTTTTTTAAGCATTTCACCCCAAGCAAGGCGGGAAGCCACTAGGACGCAAGGAGTTACAGAAAATTTAGAGCAAGATCAGATCGGAGTGATAGAAGAAAAGATGAGGGTAGTGGATAGATCAAGGCAACTGGAGATGTCGATTGACATTACACTTGAATAGCTTGAGATTATAGCTCACAGGGAAACAGGAATAGGGAAGGGAGTTCCACAGGCGAGAGCTGCGAGACATGAAGCTATTAGAGTAGAAGAGACGGCTACATTTAGGAGTTTCGACAGTGAAGGGGTGAGAGCGGGATGCCAGCCTCGTATGGCGTTTGAACTCATGATTGATGCCGTATCTGGTCTGGTGCTCCTATTATATATCTCGAAATACTTGATGAAATCCAAAAGATCTGTAATATAATCTATGCTAACCTGGCACGTCGACTTCAGTCACTTTCTAACCGACGGCACGTGGTTTCCCTTTGTGATCTCTACAAATATTTTCACGTCAAGTGTTCTGAGGAACTTTCCTCCTTGCTGACTCGACTACATGAATTTAAGCGTGCTGCTAGATTGACAACTAGCTCTCCCCGTTTATTGTTGAGCTGGGTAGATAGATGCCACCGTATGCTCTATTCTAACAGTTTCTTTTCTCGCACTTCTTGCCTGCAGAATTATCCCCCGATTTTTTTTTCTTCTCTGCCACATATAATATTCAAAAATTTTTAATGCGACATCAACCGCCAACTTCTGTTTTCCTGGAGACCGTTCTTTTATTGTCCTTTCTTCTCAATAAAGCCTTTCCATTCTCTCCCATTCTCAATAATCCCTTGCGTTATAGTGTTATTAACATCTTACTTGGGGTTAAATGATTTTTTTTAAAAATCCTCACATAAAAAAAACTATGAAAAAGGACGGATTTTGTCTAATTTTACGATGGGCTCTTGATCTGCTAGCCGAGCTCAATAACTAGTATGCCAGGTTTTACTAAGTTACAGATGCACCACCATTCGACACTAAAATAATGAAAGTGTACATAGCCAGTACTGTATCATTAGATAGGAGACAGTTTCTTAAAGGAGACGCAGTTACTGACATGCTTCTTTTGTTTCCTGATCATTTGATAATCTATAATCTAACTAGCTATTTTTGTTAATTGTTTCATCCCAAGCAAGGCGATAATGAGATTAGAACGCAGGAGTTACAAAGAATGAAAATGAAAGAGAACGAGAAGAGTAAAAAATGAAGAGGGTTGAGGGAAGAACCAAAAGGAACAGGTTTTCAAAACAAAAAAAAAGTTGAAGTTGCACTTAAATTTTTGAAGATTGTAGTTATCAGGGAAGCAAGAAATCTGAAATCGTAATTCTACAGGCGGGAGATACAAGAAAAGAAACGTAGAAGTGACGGCTACATCTGGCTAGTTCAACAGTAAAACAGTGAGATCTTTCAAAGCGAGTATCACGCTTAAATTCATGTAGTCGGGTCACCGGGGGCAAAAATGCATGCTGATATTTCATTCATTCAAATGATTACATGTATCACGACACAACACACATTGGACTTAAACAGTTAAAGTAAAAATTAAACAGTATTCAAAAGTGTATTTTACTACCAACGATATCTATCTTACACATTTATAAAATTACCATTCGTCCATGGATTGAATTTTACTGTCGCATCTGGTCTTGTGCTTCTGCTGTGCATTTAGAGATTATTAATTAAAAAACAATCTGCAAATTTATTGGTCCTGACCTGGCATATCGGCTGCGGCTTCTGTCACCCTCCCACCGTCGTAACGTAGTTTCCCTGTGCCTTTTTTATAAACATATGGTAATTGTTCTATTGAGATTTCCTCTTTGGTACCTAGACTTTTTTAATTTTAGCGTACTATTCTATTAGAAGCAAGGTTTCATCATCTTATAGTTGAAATGACTATAGATGTAACCGTAAGTTTTATGCTACCACTTTCTTCTCCCACACTAAACGCTTGTGGATCTCTCTTCTGGATTCTTGGTTTCCAATTAACTTCGGTATTCAAAAATTTAAATGCAATATCCTTCTTTATTTTCTGTTTTCTTAATTCCTGTTCTTTTATTGTTCTCACTTCTTAATATTTTTTTTTCTTTTTCTCATATTCTTTCACACTCAGTAACTCCTTTCATTTTAGTGGCTTTATTGATTTCCTTGAGATGAAATGTTTAAAATAAAAAAAATTGTATCAGATATTTTAGTGCCAACGATGTAGGCAATCATGTCATCCACTCCACGCATATCTTTTATCTGTGAATTCCTATAATTTCTTCAATAAACATTGTGTGGACTGCATTCTCCACGGTCTTGAATCCAGAGTTGTCCTTCTCCTGAACTGCCTGCCTGCCTGCCACCTAGGGCTATAGAGTCCAGTCATCCTTACTACGTAACACCCATCTGGATGGAGAATAAATGAATTCATTAGTGTTATTGCGAAAATGAATGCAACATACGAGGCCGGGATTTGAAATGTACAGATTAATCTATTTGAGTAATTTCACGTCTACTTATCTCTCAGTTGGACAGAGTGCGCTCAGGAGCTTCTCTGTTAAAGGACAGAGGGGCAACTGAGGAAAATAATACTGAAGAGGTCCCCAGCTCTGGGGAACAGCTGCCCGAGGCCGGGCCCTCCAATTGCACCATACGGAGGGATCGATGCTCGCACCGAGGCCAGCGCAACCGACGGTTGCGGGTTCTGAGGGAAAATTTTGTTCTTTTCCTGGGCGTACGCGCTCGGGCCCCACCTAAAAATAAACCTTGTGTCACATCTCATCCTAGTGGAGGTGGGGAGAGAGTAAATACCACGAGGCCGGAATTTGAACGCTGCTTACCGATTCCTATTTCCGATATGATAACTGTGACGCTATTCGCACTTTGACTTTTGTTGTCGCTTCTGACTGTCTTGGCTGCTATTATATCAATTTTCTAACTAATTGTAATACGTATGCGCACATTTAAACATATTCTTTCCAGGTGTTGATGATTCAACACCAAATGTTAGTTTTACTCTTATTTAGTTTAGTAATCTTATAAAAATGGGTTTTCATTTTATCACGAATTATAGCAAGTTATTGGAACAAAAATTATTTTATAATTATAATGTCAGGCATATTTTTAAATGATGCACCAATTAAAGCTTTCTTTGATTTACTATTTTGAGTATAGGAAAAAAGAAATTGAACATAGAATAGACTGCGCCAGAGGTAGTTTCGCCCAACACAGCTACGAAACCAAAACATCAACCTGAGAACTAGTCTTGTTCTTAACCCTAGAACACTAATCATGGGTATATAGTACCCAGAACAAATTTTGCTATTTTTAATTACAATTTTCAGTCCCTGATTTTCTTAACTAAATATGTTTTTCAGTTCCTATTAATGTTAACTCAAAGTACAAAGTTTGAACTGCCTGCATGTAAAATATTTCAAATAAAGATTTATATTTAATATTTTTTTTTTTTTGATATTTTCAAAATCGGTTATGATATAGCCATGGTTAGTATTGGTATAATTTTAATTGATGGTTAGTGTTCTAGGGTTAAATAGTCTCGTCATATCGACTTTCATATGGATGCCATGCATAACGTTAAACCCGTTCAGAAATATTTCAATTCTCAGTTGTATACAACCGTTTCCTAAGATCAATAGCGAAAAAAGGTTTTGATCGAGTAAAATCTGAGGATCTTGGCAAAGAATACTTTTCTTTAAACAATTGGGGATGCTACAGAATCACAAAGAACGGTACCAAGTAACAAAAACCGCATCACTTGAGGATTACCAGCACCAATTATAATCGATAACACATGTAACTGGAAGAGAAAATGACATTATCAAAATATTAGGTTGGTGCAAAAATAATGACGTCATAATGTCGTTTTTTAACGTTAAAAATACGTCAAAAAACGACATTATTACGTCATTATTTTTGCACCAACCTAATATTAGGTTGGTGCAAAAATAATTTCGTTTTCTCACATAGTAACATATGTTAAAAAACGAAATTATTTTTGCACCAACCTAATATTAACATTCTCCACTAGTATGTATCAAGATGCTAACATTCAATCCATATTTAAATAAAAGGTTAACGAGGAAACTTCCCACACAATCAATACTGGAAAGAACGATAACAGCTACCGGACTTGAAACAGATTTTTAAGAAAATAGGGTTAAGAAAAAGAGTTCAAACGAAATTTCAACAGAAAGAGATACTGATGCTCGCTCAATGAATGCCAAGTGTTTCCTTGTAGGGAGACGGCTATTTTTGCAATTGCCATTCTTCACAATCTTCTAAAAACCTTCCACAAGGAAACAAAACTACAAGATAATTAATCCTTTATCCTGGCTAGCTACAAAGGATTGAACCACCTTAGCCAGAGAGTTCATTCTAGATTTAAAATTATTGAAATACATTGTTCTAAATTTCGAAATTTTCAACCCGGCATTTAAAAATTTTATATGGATTACAAAAGCGTATCTTTTTATTACATCTATGTATCTCACTCATTGTAAACATAGTTTGTTTGTTTTTTAAATTCCGAAGCCGTTTTACGTGTTTACTGCTAGAAATCTACTTGTTCCTTAAAAGCGAAATGGCGTTTCTCTTTTTAATCCATTAAAATGCGTATTCTTTCCTCTTGATTCTTAAAAATAGGTCTGCACGAAGAAGATTTCTGACGCTAGAAGAAAAAGAGATGTTATAATTTCGTCGCATTTGGCTATTCATGTTTGTGCTTGGTGGGAGCAACGACTTAATGACACATTAGATACCAAAAAGAAAACGATCGATGCGAAGCAAGTTTTAAAAGGACGTTTCATAGGAAATTCTTATAAGGAAACGACTAATATATATATATATATATATATATATATATATATATATATATATAGCAGTAAATAAAATTAAACGCTCAACTTACCTGTCCTAATCTAATCGGAATTTCGCATGTATATTTTGGGCTACTAATGTTCCATCTCCTGATATAAATTACTTTAATAACTGATTGTGTTAGTGTTATCTTCCAGAAATACGGTGCTTGTTTCTTTCTTTCTTTGTTTATTTAGACTTTGGTTTAATTTCTTCTGCACAATTTTAAAAGCAGTCCAAATGAATACGTGTTAAATGCTTGCTCTTATGTTTTCTATTGTCATATACCTGTTACTTTTGAGGCGAACACCCATGTTCTCTCTCTCTCTCACACACTCTCTTTCTCTCTCTTTCACTCTTTTTTTCTCTCTCTCCCTCTCTCGCTACCGTTTTATCCCACGTCGTCAATGATCATGTCCCTCCACAACATCCTGTTTTTGTTGCTTATCGTATTTTATCCTCCTCTAAACTTTTATCTTTGAGACTCTTGTTCTGTTATCCATTTATTCAAAATGGCTTAATCGATTTCCCTCTGCTTCTCTATACCTTGTGAGTTTAAAATTCTTCAATTTTTTCTTCAACATATTTCTGAAAACTTTCAGCTTGTCTTTTTCTACTGATTGTCAAAAGCAATTGCTTTGTATTTTCTATTCCCATTGAAACTTCATTATTTCTCCCGTATTCTGTTAATAATTTTTTCGACATTTGATGATAAAGAAAAACACATTTCTGTTACTTAAGGTTTCTTCGCCATCTGTGAGGAAAATTTCCCGGATTCACAGTCATATCATAGATTAAAATTACATATCGGTTTCGCAAGATTTATTGGTTTCTAATTCTACTCTTGACCCATCTGTAGTATCTTTGCCTGACTTTTCACTTAGAACTGACTCCCTATTGATTGATATTTTTTTTTAACTCGCGTTCACCCCAAACAAGGCAGTAAAGCCACTAAGATACAAGAGATTACTGGGTGTAAAAGAATTAGAAAACAGAAGAATTACGAAGGAGCGATTACAAAAGAAGAGTAATCAGAAGGACAGTAGATAGCGATTGACATTGCATTTAAATTTTTGAAGATTAAAGTTGACTGGAATGCATGGAACCGGAAGGATGTTCCACAAGCGAGAAGTGCGAGAAAAGAAAATGTTAGCATAGAGCTTACTGTTACACCTTAGCCAACTCAACTATAAATTGATACAAACACATAGTCAGTCTAGTACTGCGCTTAAATTTATAAATCTTGATGCCGTAGGGAAGAGCTCATCTGAGCATTTACCATTAAAGTATTTATAGAAAACGCACAGGGGGAAAATTTACAGCGACGAGAAAGAGACTGAACTCGAGAGGCCATACCAGGACCAATAATCTCGGTATATAGCAGGAGTACGGATGATATGTGTTAGCAATATTAAAAGAAAGATGTCTAGCGCCACACAGTGAATCAACTTTCTTGGCGGCTGACCTTGTAATGGATCCAATATAATCTTTCCACATCATGTTAGCTGAAAATGTTAGCCTCAAAAGGTGCAACGAGTCACTCTCCTAATGTAAGGCTTAAAAATGATTAATAGAGAGCAGTTTAGTTTTGGGAGCGTTAAAATTAACTAACCATCCTTTACCCCCGTTAACAACAGACTGAATGTCGTTTTTCACAGCAAACGCCAATTTGACCTTACTTGACTGATCAGACATACCATCGAGACAGGAGTAAATGGTTGTATCATCAGCCTTGAAACCAAATTGAGAGCTAATACCATGGGGAAGGTCGTTAATGAAAATTAAAAACAAAGTAGAATCAAGAATAGAGCCCTAGGGTGGGGGCTGCATTATTGTAAAAGGGTCCAGAAGAACAGCCGTTCAGGATAGCTTTCTTTTCACGATTTGATAAGAAACACCGGATCAGTTTGAAAATTTGCCCGGAGATACCATAAACTTTTCAATTTGTGAAGAAGACTTACATTCCAAACACTGTCAAAAATTTTCGAGGTGTCTGAATTGTCTTGCTTGAGGCGAACTTTTTTTTTTTTAAATCTTTATATATTATTCATAACTTAGGTGTATAGGACAAATGCAGATTGTAACATCAAATTTGGGGATAAAATAAAAGTACGTCACACACCGAAAAATACGGTAAGACAAGTATTTTTTCCTTTTTCTATAATTCTTCTATAAAACAAATAATTAGTGCTATTTTTAAAAATCGATTTCACCCCAAGCAAGTTAGTAAAACATCTGAGGCATCAAAATTAACAAGCAATCCTTTGCCACAGTTAACAAAAGACTGAAAATCGTTTTTGGCATCAGCCGCCAATTTGACGTCATCGAACCGATCAGTATCGACAGGACAGTAAATGGTTGTGCCATCAGCATTGATACCAAGTTGAGAGCTAATACCATTGGGAATGTCGTTAATGAAAATTAGAAACAAAGTAGAACTAATGATATAACCATGGAGCATACCTGCATTAAAACGAAAGGATTCAAAAGAGAGACAGTTTAAGATAACTTTCATTTCACGATTTGATAAGAAACACTGGATCATTTCAAAAATGTGTCCGCTTCTGAATAAGAAACATATGCCAAACACGTGAGTTATTTAAAACTGGAACAACAGATGAGTATTTATAACAGGTAGGAAAACAAGAGGCAACGAGACATTCATTATACATTTTAGGGAGAACAGGAACCAGTTGGGGAGGCACATTTCTTAACGAGTATTATAGGGATACCATATGGTCAAAATGTTTTGTGGGGATCCAGATTAGAGATGATAGCAGAAACAGTATCGTTTCTGCCTTCATCTTTAAACTAAATCCCTTCAAAGTACGTGAACTTGATGGTATCCATACAATAGTCCTTAAGAAATGGGTTCCCGAACTGGTTCCTGTTCTCGCTAAACTGTACAATAATTGTCTCGCTGCTTTTTGCTTTCCAGCTTGTTGGAAATACTCTTGTTCAGTTTGTGTCATTAAGAATTCAGGCGAACCATCTGATCTTTCTATCTGCCTATAAATTCTACCTCATTTTGGCAAAGTACTAGATGCTCTAATCAACTGTAAATTGGTTAAGCATCTCACATCGCATGGCCTTCTGTCAGAGAAGCAATATGGCTTCCGTTTCTCTAGGTCAACTGCTGGTATGTTAACGGTTAATGTTTATAGTCTCTCAAAATTTACATAAGAACATGGGCTCTTACTTTGAATATCTCGAAGATATTTGATAGAGGAAATACTGTATGTTAGTCTGCAGTTTGAGATTTGTCTCAAGCTGTGCTGGTCACATTCTCTGCTTCCGGTCACAGAGGATCCCTAGACGAGGCTATGTCTCCGAAAACAGCTACCCGACCCCGTTTTATACGGGGTCTACGGGGAAGTTTTGGCCGAGCCTACCGGCTCGGATAACCCACATTAAATTCAGCCTTGTGCAACATCTGACCGCGTGGGGTGGCTGGTAAATATTCTGCAGTTAGAGATTCATTGTGGAATTCACTTGACACACTCCTAGAAGTTGACTACTTCTTCGCGCCGCTGGCGAATCTTATATGTGTTGTTCTTGTCCTAAGTATTTTCTTTCATTACAAACCTTCGTTTGATTATTCTATTCAGTAACATTACCTAGATTACTGAATAGAATAGAAATCTTTTCTATACTTGCAACTACGTTGTTTCTAAATTTCATTAATGACATTGCTGATGTTATCAGTTCTCAATGTTGATGACAAAACCATTTATTCCTATCTTAATAGTAAGTTTAAGCAGTTCGATAAGCTCAAAATTGGCAGCTGATCTCAAAAATGATGTACAATATGTTGTTAACTGGGGCAAGGAATTTTAAGATCTCCAAAAAGAAACTGCCTTTTTTTAATCGTCTGAGAGAACATTTTTACCTCCCACCAGAATAGCTGATGCTAACCTCCAAGTGAGTGTATCTTTTTGCCTTGTCTGGCTAACGTTTTCTGCTGACATGAAGTGGAAAGATTATTTTGAAGCCATTGCTTAGTGTGCCGCTAAGAAAGTTACTTCCTCTTATCTAGACAAATATCCTCACCAGAATCTATCCTGCATATTTATAAGTCTACCATTCGATCTTGATTTGAATATTGCTGCTACATCTGATCTGGCGTTCCTGCTATATATTCTTAAAGAGAGTATTGTTAAATTCCAAAGAATATACAATGTAATTGTTCTTAACCTCGCATCTTGGCTTCAGTCACTTTCCCGTCGCCGGAATGTAGCTTCCCTTTGCCTTTTCTATAAATAATTTCATGGTAATTGTTCTGATGAAATTTCTTTTATGGTACCTAGACTTTATGCATTTAAGCGCAGTCCAAGATTAGTGACAAGGTTTCATCATTTTACAGTTGAAATGTCTAAATGTAACCGTAAGTTCTATGCTAACAGTTTCTTCTATCGCACTTCTCGCTTCTGGAACTATCTTTCGGCTTCTTACTTCCCCTTTAAGTTTAATGTTCAAAAATTTATATAGAATGTCAATCGTAGTCATCTGTCTTAATTCTTATTCTTTTATTGTTCTTGCTCTTTAATAGTATTTTTCTCATATTCCCTCACACTCAGTAATCTCTTGCGTCTTAGAGGCTTTATTATCTTATGTGGCGATTAAAAATTACATTTTACTGTCACTTAATACCACGCGCCATTTTTTGTAAAGTATCTTCTGTCACAGTTACGGTTCTCTTTTCATTATACGACTATTTTGCGGACAAACGTGGAATCTGTCTGCTTTCAGTTAATAGTGTCTTCGTTTATACTAAAAACGTATCAAATAGTACATTTGATTTTCCTTTTAACTCTGTCACAATAACTATATGTTATGCGTAATTTAATATTATATCCACTGGTAATAAACGTCTTCTCGTCCTTTTAAAATCATTTAAATACACATTTTCATCTGTCTTCATTTCGAGATCCAAGTATGCATTTACCAATAATATTCTTAAAGACTTTGAAGAATTGGAAATCCGAAGAAAGAATGAAAACCATCTATAGCAACAAAAGTAGTACTACATTCTAGAATAGTGAGGTTGTTATATAAGAATAAAGTGTCGCTGCCGACACTGAAGTTTGAACACAGATCACCAGAGAGCAAACACAGGAGATCCCATTTGGAATAAGTTCATCACGTGATGGTAAAGAAAATGTGTATATGGGAATTAGCGTGGCGTCTAATTGTTAACTATTTCTACACTATCCTCTATTACTATACGGATCACTATTCTCTATACTATTCACTATACTATTTCTCTATACTGATCACTATTTCTACACTATCCTCTATTACTGTACGGATCGCTATTCTCTCTACTATTCACTATATTATTTCTCTATACTGATCACTATTTCTACACTATCCTCTATTACTATATTGATTGCTATTCTCTATACTATTCGCTATAATATTTCTCTATATTGATCACTATACGGATCACTATTCGGTGGTTACTTTTCGAGACATTATTATCGAGCAAGTACTATTAGGGCAAGTATTATTCGAAGGCCTCTGTCATCAGTATTGTTCTACAGTGTTACTATAGTTGTATCTGCGATTACAATGGCTCTACTACAACGAGCATTACGAAAGCGACAGAGTATTCGTTAGCATTACAAAAGTGGCAACCAATGTTCATTGACATCGCATCATTTCCTCTTTTTAATATCTTTACATTCTTCAGCGTATTTTCTGTTTACGAATTGCATGAACGTTACATCTCTGAGAGGATTTTTGTAAGGCATCTAACGAGAAAAGATGTCGTGGAGAATTCGATACTAAAAGGGTATTGTGAAGGCAAGCGGGACAGGAAAGCTGCGAATAACATACGTACATAGTTTTTGTAAATGTTCCAGGACCAGGACCAGTAACGATAGCAAAAAAAAAAAACAAAAACAAAAAAAACACATGACTCTGTTCTACAAAATGCAGGAATTAGTATCACGAATGGCACATGACTGACTGAAGATAAGGGTATCGAAAATAATGAGGCTAAAATTGTCTTGCGGCACAAATACTATACGGCGAAGTTTCCTACATCGAAAATTCCAGAAGCGAGTTTTCCTCTGACAAAAATGTTTACGGCGATTGTTCCGGATACTGATAATATGTTATGTTGGTTATTTTGTTATAAAATGTATTGTGATTCTACGAAAAAATGTATTGCTGGTCATTTTGCTTTAAAATTGTATTGCTGGTCATTTTGCTGTAAAAATGTGTTGCTGGTCATTTTGCTTTAAAATTGTATTGCTGGTCATTTTGCTGTAAAAACGTATTGCTGGTCATTTTGCTTTAAAATTGTATTGCTGGTCATTTTGCTATAAAATGTATTGCTGGTCATTTTGTTTAAAAATTGTATTGCTTGTCATTTTGCTGTAAAATGTATTGCTGGTCATCTTGCTGTAAAAATGTGTTGCTGGTCATTTTGTTTTAAAATGTATTGCTGGTCATTTTGCTTTAGAATTGTATTGCTTGTCATTTTGCTGTAAAATGTATTGCTGGTCATTTTGCTGTAAAAACGTATTGCTGGTTATTTTGCTTTAAAATTGTATTGCTGGTCATTTTGCTGTAAAAACGTATTGCTGGTCATTTTGCTTTAAAATTGTATTGCTGGTCATTTTGTTGTAAAAACACCCTGTAGAAGATGTCTTCAAGAAACTAAGAAAAGTGATAATATATACGACAATATCCTTAGGAAAAAAAGAACGGAAGGTAGAATTTATAATATATCATTTCCTACATGGCAAAAAATGCTGGAAAGTTTCCATACAGATCAACAAAAAACTTCAAGCAAGAGAGATGTAGTTCTAGCAACGATGGCTAACGATGCTATGGATAGAACATTAGATCAAAAAAGAAGTTTGAGTAAAATGGGAACAGGGAAAATAATCGTTGCAGTCAGAATAAGAAAGCCGAAATTTCTGGGAGAGAGGAGGAAAGACGGCCTTGAGAATTTAACACGTACATGACATATTCAAGGCAAGTAGAAAGAAACAACGATCATCCTACTTGTGTGAACAGATAGCAGCAGAATAGAAAAGAGGGATAGTATAGGTTTAAAAAAATTAGAGCAACTAGAGACGGAGTTGTGGAGAGCCGTGGTCGATTATGATCTGAAAGATTTGACATGAAAAAAAAAATAACTGACCGGCGAATAGTTATTCCAGATTAACTAAGATTATCTCCTTATCTTTCATATCGTACACGGATTTTTCGGCGTAACGGAAGTATTAATTATATATATGTTTTCGGTTTCTTTTTTGGACATTACCAAACCCTCTCCCCTTTCGCAGTCAAGTAAGCACAGTTATAAAGGTTCCTGATCAAAAGTCATATAACTGTTTATTGTTGACACGAGTCGGTGTCGTGCTGCGCCCTAAGTGATGTCTGTATATTTTTGATTCGTAGCTGCTTGGTTAAGATCAGATGATAAAAGGAAATCAATTAAACGTTATCAAAAACAGAACGCTTCTAAGTGACACTTGATTCGACTAAATTAACACACAAAGCTGTACAGAAACAACGTTAGAGTAGGGATAGAGGTTAGAGGGTTGTGTTTAGGGTTAGAGCTGTATTGGGCGGAGATGAATGGACTGACGAAAAGCATTTTTTGTGGTTCTTTTTCGCTTATTTTTGTTATTAACTCACTAAGTATATAATTAGTTTGATCCGCAGACACTAGTGAGGTTATTAGAAAAGTCGCTTTTTCTAGACGGAGTCTCCCTTCAGGACGTTGGCGATTGCGGCTCTCTACAACTTCCCATCTGTCGCAGCTCTCAGAAATATATTTTTTTTTTTACTATCCCTCCTAATCACTATCCTGCCATCCATTCGCACAAGCCCGTTAAGTATTTTACACACTATTTCCCCTTTTCAATATGAGTATGGAAAAATTACACATTTGTGCGGACGCACAAACTCACACACAACCAAATATTGAAGAAGCTGATATATTCAGTTGTGCACATATGTTTATATATACATGTGTGCTGGTTTATGTGTGCTAAGAAATAACCGTCATGCCAAAGGGATCTAAAAATTGGGCAATATGAGAGTAATACAGTGTAACCCGGATATAAAAGAGCTGGCGGGACCGGAGAAGTCTCTTATATACGAGTTTCTCTTATATATGGGTCTCTTATATCCGGGTTACACTGTACTTGTACTCATTTTTACAGGATTGGATTATTATCCTTCAATCTGCTTTATCCCTTCAGGACGTGTTTGATCAGGGTACTATAGTCTTGGATGGCAGCTGATCTACCGCGGAAATAAATGGCAATCTACTGCATGAAAATCTGTCTCGTCAGTCATGTATTGAAAGATATATGATCGCCTAAACGTGAGTCACGCATGGCACTTGACTGACTGACCCTTATTTTGAACATCCCTATTGGAGTAATGTTCAATTTAATATGCGAAGTACCTTGTTATCAACTATATATGGATGTCTTTTTTATGGTCAAATATCAGTGAAGAAATTAAAAAGTAAACATTTATTTAAAAAAATAAATGACTAAAAATATATCAAATTAACAAAGAAATAAGTTAAAATGTGTGCAAATTCCAAGCAATACTTCTTAAATAATTTGTTCTTTTACGTTGGACTGTAAAGAAGTATTTTCCGCTGAAGTCTTGCATTGTATATCAATCTATATTTTTCTTCATTTACACTGCATCTCCTCCATTTAAATAACACTTTTTTTTCTTTTTTGCTATTGTCTCTTCCTTTTTCAAATACGCAATTACTTTCAACAAATTTGAGTGCATGTTAGTATAACTTCGCTTATTAAAATATTTAAATCAAAGTAACAATAGTGTGAACCAAATAGACTTGATAACAAGGTACATCGCATATTAAAAACAATGCGGCGAAAGTGTCTTACGGCAAAAATCCTATTGGGCAAATTTTTCTACGTCGAAACTATCTGAGGCGAGTTTTCCTACAGAAAAAAATGTTTATGGTGAGTGTTCCTTGAATCCATTTTATCTGTAGCTGAAGGCATACAACTGAATTCAATATATATTTAGTTGAAGCCATAAAATATTGTTTTTTTGGATTTCAGCATTAAATAATACATGGGGGGGTGTTTATATGCCATAAGCAAAATCATCCAAAGAACCAACATGAAAGAACTCTTTCATGAAATTATTCTATCAAATATCCTACAATCTCTTAAAGAGATCAAACTGTAGTAAATATGCCCACACAAACATATATATGCACAAAAGATGAGTATCATCTACCATATAATAGTTGTGAAAGCAGAATAACATATATCATATTTTTATTACTTCAAAGCACCCAATAAGATTAAATTTTGGTATTAAATGACCCATAAAGTGTTGATATGCCGTGAAACAAACAATGCCAAATCAATCAATCCAACTGAATGTTAATTTATTATGTGACTTCCAGGACGTAAATGATCATGGCTCACCACAACGTAAAATCTTTTGCAGCCCTTAGTAATGTTTTTTTTTTCTTTTCATTATCTCTCGAAATCTCTGTTCTGCCATCCATTTACACAAGTTCATTTCGTTGCTTGCCCCTGACCTTCTTGCCATCACCATGTCCTGTCTGAATCAAATTCTCCAGGCACTCTTTCTTCATTACTAGAAATTTCAGTTGGATCTTGATTCTAAGTATAAGCGTCCTAATTTTTTAATGTATATATAGGTTGGAATAGAAGATACAACTCTAAGAAAAATCTGTTGATTTTTCTTTAGGATAAGAGGGGCAAAAAAATTATATATATATATATATATATATATATATATATATATATATATATATATATATATATATATATATATATATATATATATATATATAGCCATACTTTCCCTGACGATCCGTTTAGGTGAAACCTAGGTAGGTTTGTCTGGCTCACTAGGCGTAGCTAGGTCTGTTCTACGATTGTATTGAGCTCTTTTGTTAGTTAGTTGTCTACTCGTATCGGGTTTTTTTCTTTGGGCTTCAGACCTGCATCTGTGCGATTTGTTCGACAGTAGTTCATGTTCGTAGCTCTTTCTTTTTTTAAAACCTTTTTTTCCCTCGAGATTGATTTGATTATTTGCAAATCAAAAATTCGAGGGTTTTTCGAAACGAGTCTAGTTATCTATCTATCTATCTATCTATCTATCTATCTATCTATATATATATATATATATATATATATATATATATATATATGATTTATATATTATATATGCGCAGTACTCATTGCAAGGCACTCAATATCAGTGATGGAGCTAATATACTTTTATATATTGTATTTTCACTCACATCAATACAACTATATCTACATATATATATATATCCAAAGTCTGTCTATATTTCTGAGATGAGGTATTATGTACATTATTTACATTAGTCGGACTATTGTCCTCATCTTTGTCGCCATATTTGTCACAACGTTTCGGCCGTTGTACGCTCCGGCCTTCTTCAGGTGGTTGGAATTTCGAACTGAACCCTTTATTTCGCTCACTGGGGTAGACTGTTCTAGTTCCACATGCCATGTTTGATGGATGTCAGTTATCACTTATCTCCTGCTAATTTCCCATTGAAAGTTCTCCACCTGAAGAAGGCCAGAGCGTACAACGGCCGAAACTTTGTGATAAATATGGCAACAAAGATGAGGACAATAGTCTGAATAATGTAAATAATGTATATATATATCCAACTTAATTATTAGCAATGATTCTTCCCACCAGCCCGTTACTGATTTGCAAAAAACCAACATAGTTTACAAATTCAAGTGCCCTTTGGGAGATTGTATCTCCAATGGATTAAATAATATTTATATTATTCACACCACAAACTCGCTTTCACAACGCTTGACACTACATTTGAATGATAACTCTAACATTTTTAAGCATTTAAAACAACATGCCTAGCCGCTTACACAATTCCGGAAAATTATTGTTGAAAACACAATTATACTTAAACATGAAAACAATAAACAAAAACTAAAAATTCTTGAAGCTATATACATAAAACAGTTGAAACCTAACCCGAACAAAATAAACTACGAAATCTCCACAAATATTCTTAAATGCCTATCAGAGATAACTGAAGTGATTGGTTTATACCAATGGCTTCCCATACTTAATACTTCTCGTTTTCACTCTCCCGTGGCCATGTGTGACGTCAGGAGCTTCGATGCGATTTTCGCTTTCACGTCTCGTATATACGAGTTAGTCGTTGCTTTGAAATTTTTCATGCAACAAAAACAGACTATCATTATTGTTTCGTCCGTGTATTGTTTGATATATTAAAATGTAATTGTTATCTTTGATAATGGTTTATGTAAGCCGAAAGCTTAGATAGAATTTAAAAATGTATCAATATGGTGATTTCATTTCGTCTTTCAAAGATAATGTTATTAAGACAATATGAAAGGAACTTAAATAAATGGACACAACTTGTCTATTATTATTTAAATCTAACAATGATCTTCACAGCAATTTCCCTGCCTCTAGCTGGGCAGATAGTATAATTATGAATTAGTGGTTATTTTACCATACGAAGCGTAACATTTGCTTTTTGTCTTTTTTTCTACTGTTATGGAGTAATCGTCTTTCTTTTTCTTCTTTTTAACAGTAGTTTTATGACATTTAATGAAGATTTACATGGCATATCGAAAAGGATAGAACAAATGGAAAGCTGTCTGGCACGTTTGATCAAATTGGATGAAAGGTTAAATGCCACAACAACCAAAGGTGTCATAAAGAAGAAAATATTGCTGTAGCAAATAAAAGGGACGAACCTATAGATCATCCATGTCCTGAAAAAAAATGAGGTACATGAAGGAAAAGATAGATACAGAGAGATTATATGTGCAGACGCAATGCTTGAATTCTTCTTAACGATTCCGTTTTCGGAGTTGATAACCATTAAATTGATCCACATTGCTCATAATATCTGTAGTAGAAACATTTACAACTATGTCAGGCATGTACACATAGATGATGAATATTATGACAGACCTAGATTCTGAGCCGTGATTTCTCAAGCTGTGACTTAGACTCGAAAAAGTTAATTAAAATCTTTTATTGCAAGCTGATAAAAATGGCAATATATAAAGACAGCCACGTCGCGATCAATATCTTGCTATGCTAGTATCTTCGATTTTGGCAGGGTACCCTTGAATAATCAAATTTAAATACAAGTGAAAAGGATGAAGGAACGTTAATAATGATTCCATTATTTTCTTTTCTTTATATTGTACTAACTGACAATCAGTCTGTCAAAGAAATATTCTCGTGGTCAGTTGGAGTTGCTTTGAGATTTGCATTGATTTTTAATGTACGGATCATTTTTTCTGTCTTTGTTTACTGCATTTTAAAATTCACTCTGTATTTTTCAATACCTTTTTCTTCTTAATGTTGCTTCGAATTGCTGCATATTGCAAAATCGTATTGAATATATATATTTATATTTCTGTGAGGAATTTAAACAATTTCTTATGATTGTATATAATGTAATAGGCTTGACTGTTACGTTCGATTTTTTGCGCTGGGTAAAGAAACGTTTATCGGTAAAGAAAATGAAGTTTGTGGGCCGTGATCGAATTTCTGCTGGAATGGTAATATTCTTTTCGAAAAATTCCCATTGGATAAAGCGTGTATCTACTTCCTGTGCTCAGTCTTTACAAGCCTCGTGCCAAGCATGCTTCCTCTGCCTCATTAGAACATTACAGCACCATTTTCTCTTTGTGTGTGTGTGTGTGTGTTTGTGTGTGAATGTGTGTACGTAGAGAGACAGAGAGAACTATAACATTTATATTTTGTTCAGATTCGAAAGGGGAATTCTCCATAATTTTCCAAGTTAATTTCTATTTTAATAAGTGTGACATTCTTTAGAACTCAGTTGTGTTTGAATTAATTTCTATGGATGATTAATGCATTTCATAAATTATGTATCAGATCCTTTCTGTGTTCACGGATACGTATTTTTAAATTTCTACAAGTTTTCCCCAATATATTGTGAGGAAGAATTGTGACGGCTTTTTATATATATATACCTATTAGAATTATTATTGCTATGGATGTTTTTGGTTCAGTTCATATCCATTATTGTTTTGGACATGGTTGTAGTTATTTTGATATCATTAAGATTGGATAAATTGTTTTGGACATTAGATTTTAGTAGGTGGCATTGTATCTCTGTTTTATCTTCTTTAGTATCATTGTTGTTAATTTTTGTATCTCTTTTGCAGTTATATATTTTTTCTATACCATTCACTTAGCGTTGTGGATGAAATAATGAAGATATTGGAGGATTTTTTTTTTCATGTTTTCTTCACTGGGGGAAAAGCTTTTAGTGCTCCTAAGTAAAATCCTAAAATTATTTCAAAATTTATTCTATTGCATTCTGTTTCAGTGGTGAGAATAGAAATTAATATTGTCATTCTCGTTGGTAGATTTTCTGTAAACCTCCAACTAAAGGTCATTATTATTTCTATTATCATATCTCTTAAGTGTTGTCTCTGATTCAAAGATAAAATCTATTGTGGGTTCGACGTTAACTTAGCTTTACCCGATCTTGTTAGCAATGTCATGTGGATATATTAATAGAGTATCATATCTGAAATAAAAATGTGGGGTTAAAATATTTTTGAAAGGACAAAGTTCTCGAAATTCTAAAAAATAGACAAGCCAAAATGTAATAAAAGAACCCATAGGTAAACTAAATCTGTCTATAAAAATTGTTATTGAAGGAGAAAAACATTGATTAGTAAATAAATGACATATTTTTATATTCTTATATCTAGAAAGAGGTAAATTTCATTTTTGATTTTGTTAGATGTGTTTTTAGTAAATTTAGGTATTTCTTTACGGGAACGTTTTTATATGTTAGGTTGGTGCAAAAATAATGTCGGTTTTTCACGTTAAAAATACGTCAAAAACCGACATTATTTTTGCACCAACGTAATAAATTATCTAAATGTAAACTAGTCTTAATTTGTTTTCTGATTATTTATTATTATTTTCACATTTCAAAGAAGTTTTTTTTTATGCTTGAAACTAATTGTAACAAGATATAGGGTTAAAATTTTGGCTAGTGTTCCGGTTAGTTAATGTGAGACGCTACTTATTCCTGATATAATGAATCTCATCGAAATGCTTAGTTTACATATTTTTGGTAATCCGTAGAGTTATGGTTGTGTCAAATGAGGTTCAATAAGTTTCAACAAGGAACTGTCTTTTTTTTTAAATAATTTCTTTATTTCATGATTCAATGTTTGTGTCTCCATATATATTGTCGACGCCAAGGTATTGTTTCATTTTTTTGTTGATTTGAGTATATATCTATAATTATGGTTCCAACACTTTTGTCAGCAAGGGATAATTTTTTTTTTTTTTTTTTTGTTATTAGATATATCTTTCAGAGATTTCATATATCACCGAAGAAGTGTAGTTTTACTGTTTGTTTTTCTCCAAGCGTGGCTGTTATTAAATTCTGAATGTATCCTTTGTCAAATTATATATATATATATATATATATAGTAATGATACAATAGAATTTCCAGGAGGATATAGATTCAGGCAAGACAGAGCATAAATATTATTAATTAAAGAATATCAAATAGGATTTTAAGCGTTTGATATTCTTTTATTTATTTTTATTTATATATATATATATATATATATATATATATATATATATATATATTCATCCACAGACAGACTGTTTCGCAACTCAACAGTGTGGCTAGACGTCCGGTTGCCTCTAGCTAGAGATCGAAACCCGACTGATTTGGCGTCAGTCGGGTATTCTACCACTAAGCCGTTGGCGCACGGCAGGGATAAAGGTGAATTTATGCGTATTTATTTTTAGATAAACACATAGTGACTGAGAGAACTCGATTCGATTTACCGAAGAGTCTTGCAAGATAGATAGATAGATAGATAGAGGAATGTGTGCGTCTGTGTATGTGTATGCCTATGTTTGCTAGTTTGTTTCTCAAGACGCCCGATAAATGATGGCGTATCACATTTAGCTCGTTTTTCTATTATGGAGATTGGAGCCTTTCCATCTGCAAATTAAATTTTCAGATAAAGCGATCAGTATTTGCTTGATGCTTGGACTGCTAAATTGTTGAAATGTTTCCTGAGACACAGGGGGGCTGACTCATGTTTTGTTACGCACTGGCTGGGAGGAAATAATCGAATGAATTGTGAAATCAAGTTAATGTAAATGAATTATATTGCTGTAAGTTTGATAATGTTATTTAAATATCGTTTATTATGCAATTCCCTTATATCTGGACATCTTAGGTTTTCTTTACGTAAGATGACCAGATATCACCACAAATGTCGCAATATTCGCGCTGATTAAAATTGTCTCTTGCAGAGATAAATTTCGTCTTTTTAAAATTCATTTGATATTTATTCTTCGTATTTTCTTCACGTTTATCATAATCGTCAAATGCTATTGATTTGGAAAGAATTTTTGTCGCATTTGAAAATGGAAAGGAAACAAATACTTTTCTTTTATTTTAATTGATATATTTAATCAAAAATAGTTCTTATTAATCGATTGCATAATTCCATGTATATGGCAATTTTTATCTATCAGGCTTGAAATTCTGTAGGTTTTGATGCAAAGAAACACCCAGTATCTGTTTTAAACTCTTCGAAATTATTAAACCGTTTCACTTTAAAACATATTGCAGTGATGTTAACAATCATGAGAGAAAATAGAATGAAGTAAAACTTCCATATTTAATGACAACATTTTTCCTGAATTTTCCCGACAATATAGCGTCTTGTTTACAATTAAATAATGATGGCTCTTTTTCTGCAAATATTTGTGCCATGTTGTCAGTTGATGACAATATTTCTCACTAACTGTTTCATTTTGGTTTGGCATTTCATGATAGAAAACGCCTCTTCATATCCAACCAAACATAGAGAATAACTATTTTTTTTTAATTTAGCACAAGATTGGGAATATATTTTCCTTGTTAAATGGATGCTGCTCATTGACTTTTTCCTTAAAGAATCCATTTTTCACCACTGGTGTTGATTCTGCACAATAATTTAAGCTTGATTAATCTGAGAAGCACTGCTAAATGGCTTAGCACATTGACCAAGATTAGATACTTTTCTAAATTCATGAAGGTATTTTATGATCGAAATAAGATTGTACCGAACTGTCTCGTGTTGTTTGATACGATTTTAGCCTGGCTGGTAGAGGTTCAATATTGACAGAAGTTAGTCGGTCGTCCAGGTCGATGGCAATATTCAAGAGAAAAACTTTCAAATGGAAACTAGTCAAATTATTGCTAGCATATCTGAACACTTAATGATTAATTTCCATAGACAGAACATCCGCTGATGTCTAATCTAAAGTCACTTTCAAATGAGTAAAATAGATACAAAATGTACTCATTCTGTTACGTGCTTAAGAAAAAAGAAACCTTAGAATGTAAAAAATCAGTGTTTATTTTACTGTTCTGTTCTGAAAAGTACCCTCAATGGAATCCTGTTAAAATGTGACAGGACTAATCTTTCTGTGTCTATTGTCCATTCAGTGCGCGGTGATCATGACTTTCCACAACGTCCTGTTCTTTGCAATTCTCAGTGAGAATTTTATGGTTTTTTTCAATAAACACAGACAGAACAATAAAAGCTAATCGACCAGATATCGTGATGAAAGATCACAAAAACAGAATGTGCTTTCTTATTGATTTGACACTTCCTGCAGACTGTAATTTATCTTAAAAGGTCTTCAGAATGCAAGCATCTTGGAGTGGAAATCTTAATAATGTGTCACATTAGAACATCAATGATTTCCGTTGTATTTGGAGCCCTCGGTTTGAATGGAAAATGTTCCGACAATCTCATTGAGGGGATCGCTGGTAGTACATTCCTTAAAGAAATAAAATAAAATGTACTCACGAGTACAGCTGACAACTTACGAAGTGATCTATGTAAAATGTATGTTATTTTCGGTTGTTTTTATGCTCAGTGGAAAATGTTATGATACCATTTCTGAGCTTTGGTTTCTGGTTGGGCCCCCGAAGGAAATGTGTATACCACAGAAATCACAAGAAATAAAATAGTAATAATAATAAGAAGATCAACAAACCCTGTTGCAGTTGGAGCTCTGAGATAGATTGGAAAAGATTCCAGCAGACTCATGGAAGGGATTCCTAATCCCCGTTCTGTCAGGTATTAGGTATTTACTCCCCACTAAGACGAGTTGTGACACAAGGTCAGTTTTTAAGGTGGGGACCCAAGCCCGTACATCCGGACTAGGAACAAAAATTGCCCGCAGCCTCCGCAACCGTCGGTAGTGCTAGCTTCGGTTCGTGCAGCGATCCCTCCCTCTGGTGAAATGTGAGGGCGCAGCCTCGCTGCCAGGCATTAATTTACAAGCTTTTTACATATGATATTTGCCGCTTTCTTCTGTCCCTTTTAGATTCGATATGACTTATGAGTGTCGAATTCTCCAAGCCCTCTTTCCTTATTAAGCACCCTATAAATTTCAACTCTCTTTTTGACTCTGAGTAGAAATATCTTTTTGCTTCCATTTTCCTAAAAAAAAGAAAATCACCGTCACTCACATGTTCAGTTTATGGTATTCTCAATATCTTTCTATAGAACCAAATTCCTGTTACATGTAGTCTCTTCTACATCCGTGAGGAGATTGTTTATGTTATTTATATAGCAAGTCTGATATTGCATAATAGTTCAGCACTTTTTGTTTGTAGCGAAATTTTCCTGTTTATTAATAGTTTGCTTAGCTTTCGAAAAGCATATTTACGCCTTCGGATTTTGATGTCACATTTTCAATCCTTTACTAAGACACTTGCCATATATTTAAATCTTCCTACTTGCTTGATTTTGGTTTTCCCAATTCGTAATTAACATTTTGGGTCATTTCTTTTGCTGACAACCATATATTCTGTCTTCGTGCAAATGATGTTAAATCCTTTCTTCTTACTTTCCTTTACTACTTTCTATAAGTGTCACTCTACTTTCCTTTGTCTGCTATCAATTCTTTGCTATAAGTTTATCGAATGTTAAAATTGTGAGCGCTAATAATGAAGCAGAATTTATAATTCTCTCAAAATTGTATTTGTGTAATGGTTGAATAACTTTGAGAAGGCACAAATTTTTATGACGCGCTTTTCTATTGTTGTGTACCTATTGAATTCAATTTCTCTCCATATGCAGGTGGTTTGCTCCTAGAAGTACTGAATTATTCTAATCTTTTCCAAATAAATCAAACTTACCTAGCAATTTGTTCAATTTTTGTGTCATACCTTATCAAAAGCTTTGGCATAATCTATAAAACATAAGTATACATCTCTCTGCTCTTTCTGAACATAAATGTTGCTTTTCCTTATACTAGTTTCTTTACCAAACCACACTGTTCTTTTCCTATTTCTGGTACAATATATATATATATATATATATATATATATATATATATATATATATATATATATGTATATATATATATATATATATAAATATATATACATACATACATACATATATATATATATATATATATATATATATATATATATATATACACATACATACATACATACATATATATATATATATATATATATATATATATATATATATATATATGTATGAAGAAATGTAGTCTTAACGTGTGCTATATGTATGGGATAAAGTGCTCAATATCAGAGATAGAGCGTGTGTAAATATAAAAGTGAACATCGAAGTTAACACTTAGAGGTGACAGGTTGTTTCATGCTAGACACAATCGTCAGGCCACCTGAAGATTGCGTCTAGCATGAAACAGACTGTCGCGTCTAAGTGTTGACTTCTATGTTCTATACATACATATATATATATATATATATATATATATATATATATATATATATATATATATATAAATATATTCACATATATATATATATATATGTATATTAATAAAAAGAAAGAACAGTAAGATATATAATCCGGTGTTCTTATAGATATTTTTATTTTTACAAAATAGTGCTCAATGTAAATTTACAGAGCATTAATATTATAAATTAATAGGCTTAAAATATAAATTCGGGGCTTTTAGCTTCCATTTTTGAAACATGGTTGGAACTGTGTAGCGAAAAACCATATTTTAAGTCTATTAATTTATAGTAAATATATATATATATATATATATATATATATATATATATATATATATATAGCACGCGTTACTAATCTAGGCGGTGTGACATAGTGTAATGATTAGCATGTGTAAAACAGAATCGGCAAACATAAACTCAGTTTCTGATGAAACTCTTGGAAAAGATATGAATCTACTTCTTCCTGATCTGAAAATCAGCGAAACTGAAATTGTATTTTGGTTCGAGTTTTTTATGTTCACTTAGCAAAAACGCCTTTGGAAAAGGGACGAATCCCCGTCTCTGTAACCCTTCCTATTATCAGGAATCTCTATAAGCTCTTATCTTTGGAAGCTGATTGAAACGATCGTGGCTGAATAAACACCTGTATAAACTACTCTCCCATAATTACCACTTCCATAAATACAAGTTTCGATTCATTGTCCGCCTTCTCCAGAACCTAAAAACATCAGTTAGGCACTATCACAAGCTATTAATAGTGACTCCTTATTATAATTGTATCAAAATCTGACATCTGAAGTCTAACCTTTGCCCTGCAAAATCTCCCGTTTGATTAAAATAAATTTCCCTCCATCTCTCGTTTGATTAAAATAAATTGCCCTCCATCTCTTGTTTAATGAAAAGATTTTGCCCTCCACCTCTTGTTAGATGAAAGATTTTACCCTCGAGTTCCAGTTTTATTTTTTTAAAATGTCTTCTATCTCCTGTTTGAGTAAAAGATTTTGCACTCCATCTCTTGATTTATTAAAAAAAAAATTACTCTCCATTTAAAATCTTCAGGAGTTATAAATCCGAATCTGTTATGATCCGTCGATTCTTTCACTGATATTCTCTCCATTAAATATTTTCTAATATAATCAGACATTGGTATTTTATGCGATTGTATTAAAACTAGCATTTTTTTTTTTAATTATTTAAATTAACATAAAGAAATTATAATAGCTTTCTTTCAATCTCAGCAGTATACAAATAGTAACGATTTTACAGTATGCAAATAGTAACGGTTTTACATTTTCTGAGATGAGAATTGTGTCTATCATCTTGTCGTAGTGAGGTTGGAACTGTTGAAGAGGCAATTCAGAAGCAATTCCTTCACCTTCTGTGAAAGATGAATACAGTTCTGTAGAGCTGGAGAAATTTTGGCTGTCCGTTTCAGTTCTGTGTGCAAAACTAGGCAACAATGCACTGTTCGTGCAGTTTTCGACAACCTATTTAGTGAGGCAGGGTTCTCTGCGCTTGTCAATGTTAAAACAAAATTCCGCACTCTTCTAAATGTTCAGTCCGATCCGACGTGTCCTCTAGGAAGGGCTCCTCCACCCCTGATATTGATCACTTAATGTCGCTAAAACAAGTTCCAAATTCCCATTAAGTTTTTTGTTAGCGTCCTCTTTTTTCTTTCTTTCTTTTCTTTTTTTTTTTTTTTTTTGTTTTAAATAAAAACGAAAATGTTGTCATGAAACTACTTGTTTTCTCTTCTTTTTTGGCGACATTTTTGGAGGTAGGGAAATGACTTCGTTTGCTATCTGGAAAGGGGAAGCGGGCCGAAAAAGGTTAAGAACCACAGTCTTAGACGATTAGTAGAGAAGTTTCTTTTTGGCGTCGTTAAAATTTAGCTAGTCCCAGTTAACTAGATTGTAGGTCGTTTTTTTTTCAATCAGCTACCAATTTGACTTTATCGAACCAATCAGAATTATTATTATTATTATTATTATTATTATTATTATTATTATAAGATTACTATTATTTTTATCATTATTGGTAAATATCTTTTATCAATAGACTTAAAAATAATAATCAGAATATGAGGAATATATTTGATATTGTAGTGAAATGTGTTCGAGCCCCAGACTAAATGTCTACTACTAGATTTGTGCTTTTAAATTTTCCAATTCATATAAAAATCTTGCCTTCATCCTAAACTGGCAAAGTGATGTAATTATTATTCAAAGATATTTATAAATGTGATTTAACGTGAACGGGAATTTTCTAAAAGGAAGCAAGTGAAGCCAAACAGAAATAATATTAGCTGACATCAGTAGCTGTGTGGCGGCAAATCATTCTCTTTCTGTTGTGAAAGTCACTGCATTAAGACATTTCCAAACTTAATCAATGTTTTCTAATTATTTCGTTTCTTGTAATGTTTTATCTTAATCTGCATATTGTAGCTTTTCTCCATGACAAAAAATACAGTAGATGCGATATATTCTTACAAACTTCATCAAAATTATCATCGTCGTCTTTTTCATGAGAAAAATTAATATTCTGTAGGTTTTAGTCTTTATAATTCATAAGTTATTATATTATAATTTTATCGTAATAATAATTTTCGTAGTAATATGTCTTTTGTAACCTAGAAAAGGTTACTGAATGAGGAATAACCAAAATGGAGGCTGCAAATGAAATGGTAATCATTACAACATCAACAAAATACAATACTCGCCAGCGGTGTGAAGTAGGTAAACTACTGCTTGTGTTGGACTACTTAGACAGTATATTACCCCCACTTACAATAGTGTCCAACGTATTTATGAGAATTGGGACATATCCATTAGTGTTCATAGGTACGGTATATAACAATATCCTTATCCTATTGGGATGTACTCCAAGGCTCCCTGTGGATGCCAGAAAACGAATATCATACCTAATCGTTTATTAATTGTATATTTTTTAATAATCTTACCTGTGGTATAGATTATTAAATTAAGTTCACTGTGACATTGATAACAATAACTAATGAAAAAATAGAACAATTATAATAATATATTGTAATAAAAAGTTGTGACAGAAGAATTATTCTTATTGTAGATTTTAGCAACTTCAAGTTGGTGATCTCACTTTTAAGGAAGCACTTTATCATTTCTCTTTGGCATATGCTAATTCCAGGCATCATTATTCTTTAATTTCGGGATCATTAAACAAAATCTGTTGATATCTGTTGATATTGTGTTCGCGTGTAATTAAAGCCACGGTGTACAAAAGCGAAAGTAAGGGGCGACTTCTATTATTTTAGGTGCTGAAGTGTTAGCAGACAACACAAATTCCAACTGCGCTAGTCTGTGTATATTTCGCACTCTTTCTCTTTAGAAAGGTATTAATCCAGTTTTCTCAAAAGTCGGGATTATTCTTTGATGTTTACACCGTCTAATGTTGCGTGTTATATGGGCACGGCCAGGTAATCCTTATTGTCTCGCGAAAAGCTAGCAAGCGCCTTGTATAGTACTACAACCAAATCATAGGTAATCCCACATCATTGTTAGTAATATTTGCAAGTTCACACCCGATGTATGATGACTGTCGTCGGGAATCGAGATTCCGAACGAGTATTGGGATATCGTAATCTGCTTTCCAAAAACTAAGCAAAGTATTAAGAAACAGAAAAAAAATTTTACAAAGAAAAGAGTACTGAAATGTTACTTAATATCAGTCCTACTATTTGGCAATGTGTGATGGACAATCTCATCGTAGAGAAAGAGGAGACTTGAGGCAGTAGAAATGTGGTTCTGCGTGAGGCTTCTGAGGATACTATAGACCGAACATGAGAGCAATTAGGAGGTCTTAGAGAAAATGGAAAAAAAAACGACGCTTACACTTAGCAATAAAATCTATAAATCTAGCAATGAATTACTGTCTTATTAGCGATCACGAAATAAATATCATAAAACAGGCACAAAAACTATACAATTCCATAATGGTTATCTGTGGACCTGTTGTGGTAGGATCCACCTAATTTGCATAGTGGAGTACCGACCATATAAATATGGTTGGTACCGGGAAGAGAGGGGAGGAATCAAGAGATTCAACTAGAGACTCTGCCCGATTGCGACTCAGTCAACACATTCTCCAGGAACGGTCATTCCAGGAATATACAAAAGACTATATGTAAATATTGTGTACACTTTCTTGTTTCAATACATTTTGTTCTAAGTACATTTTGTGTTGCATTATTATTCCATGCATTAGTCAAGTTTCAACAGGACCAAAAGAAGTAACCCAGAAATTATTATTGCTATGGGATTCAGCGGAGACATACGAAATTGTTGGAAATCTATTATTAATGCGACTTAAATTTATTTACGACATCAAGGCCACCGTACTTTATAGACATGACGGTATCATTCTCCTCAGTAAAACTAACCCACGAAATATAGACCGATTGAGAAAGGAACTGATAAATTTTTTTTGAAGATCACAAACTAAATACAGTAGAATCCCTCATATTCGGAATCCCTCATATCTGGATTGTCTCATATCCGGAATCTAACATATCCGGATTGCCTCATTGTTTCTGTTGTGTACATTTGAACTATTTGGGTGATATGTAACTGATTTGAAATTTCTGTTTTTCATGAAATTTACTTTGGATATTTACTTATGCTTAGTTCACCCTAATGGCTTGTATTGGTGCAAAAGATGATGGAAATAAGAGAAAAAGAACAACTTTGGAGTTATCGCAAAAGGTGGAAATTTGAAAAAGACTAGACACTGGTGAAAGTTAATTGTAACTAATGGCTGAGTTCAACATAGGAAAGTCAACATTGTATGATATAAAATCTTCCAAAGAAACTCCAGCGTTCACACTGTCACGATGAACAATGAAATAGAAAACTTGATTGTGATGAAACCTTGACTGAAATTGAAATAGCTATTGATAAGGTTGTCAGTTTTATGGAAAGAAAGTCAGCATTCAGCTATGACGATTGCAATAACGCACGCACACTTAAAAATGCGTTTTCGTTTAAAAGATTTCAAGAACAAAAGCCAAGCGAAATACAGAAAAGTTGAGAATGACAGAACAAAAAGAATCATCATTCAAACAGTGATTAAAAAATCCTCGTAACATTATTTCTTTTGTATATGTGGGATACTTAATTTAATGAATGTTCATTAACATTACAAAATTTATTTCTTTTTCCTTAAAGTCAATTTTGTTATATTTTACTCGCCATTATTTCCTTTTGTTTACTATAAAACATTGAAAATAAATGTTAAACCTGATTTCAGTTCTAAATATAATCCCTCATATCTGGACATTGTAATAATATAATCCTTCATATCTGGACATTGTAATAATATAATTCCTCATAACCGGAAGGCATTCTTAGTCCGATTGTCCGGGATTCTACTGTATTACTACCACCAATGCTGAAGTGATCAACTTTCTCGGTGTAACCTTAGACCTGAATAATGATTATTATAATCCATACACAACAGATCTCTATAGCCGTAGATATATCAGTAAAGAATCAAATCACCACTATAAAATTCTAGATAATTTACATGAATCTCTCCAAATTAGATTATCTACCAACTCCGGCAATAAGGGAATATTTGATAAATCTAAAATTAAATATATAAAAGCTTTAGAAATTAGCATCCATGAAGTAAAGTTAGAGTATTTAGAAAAAAACAAAGGTAAAAATAAACAGAAACACCGTAAACGCAACATTATATGGTTTAATTCACTTTTAAACCTAATATCCAAACGAATATCGGAAGAATTTTTCAAAATTTAATTCATAAACACTTTAATCATTCACCAACACGAAAAAAGATTTTAACAAAAATATTGTCAAAATCAGTTATAGCTGCATTAATAACATAGAAACATTTATCTCCGATCATAACAACGTTAAATAAATATATTTCCAACAAAGGTCAACGTAAATGCGCCTATCAATAGATGCAACTGCCGATATGATCGGTATACAATATAATTGGCCAATGTATGACCGATAATATTGTATACCGAACGTGCATACATTCCAGTAACGATGTTAAATTTTATTTTGGTTCCACTGAAATACCTTGAAAATTTCGTTTTTACCATCATCGAGGGACTTTAGGTAATATAAAATAAAAAAAACACTGCTCTCTCCAAATATTTCTACCAATTAAAGAATAATAGCATCTCACAATCAATCAACTGGGAAATTATATCTAGGGCTAAATATTATAACAGAAAATAAAATAAATGTAACTTATGTCTTGTTGAAAAATTGGTTTTCTTAAAACACTTAAATAACCCAGGCTTATTAAACAAGAGAAATGAATTGATGGTTACATGTAGGCATAAAAATATCAGCTTAAATACGTTGATCAAGATTAAATTTTAAATTAAATTACTGTTTTTATGTAAATTACTATTTATTTTGAATACGAATTTATCCTTTTTAAAATAAGAACAATGAATCCCCCTTTAATTATTTTTTAAAATGAATATTCACTACTCAAAAAAAAAAATTTAAGTTATTAATTTTTTAATTTTTTTTTTTCTTATATACATATAGATTGCGTTGTGCATGAATCCCCGAGTCGTGCTAGAGGGATAATATATATATTTATTAATATACTAGCAGCATGGCCCGGCGTTTCCCTTGCTTGATTAAAAAATCGTACGACTCATACAGCAATCGCTCTCACTTGACTTTAAATATTTTTGCCCTTCCTTGCCTTTAAAGGAGTGTCCTTTACCGTGCTGATGTTGCTACATGCCTTACTTCTTGCCAATCTCACAATGCGAATTTTTTCTAAACTCTATACTAAACATTAAATCTGTTACGAAAAAAAGAACTAAGCAAAATGAACACAAAACGATCAGCTTCAAAATAAGGACTCGTAACTGGAAAAACCGAATGAAAAAAGAATGTTAACAACAAATACTTTTTCACACCCAACCCAGTTTTGTGGAATCAGAATCAACGTTGAGTTTAAGCAAGCGAATGAGCCAATTGGAGTAAAGTGACATGAAGATTTAAATTTTTCCCACTTGTGACGAATGAAGCTATCGACTTTTTTTGCATGCTAGTTAACATTCATGTCTGTCAGCTGTTGGCTCACACGCTGGCCAATAGAATATTCCTGTCTATTCGTGGCAGCCGGCTATAGGCTCTCATTCTGGCCAGTAGAAAATTGCCGCAAACTACATGAAAACTGACGTAGAAGCATGAAAATATCGATTATTTCCACTATCGATGGGAGTTGGGAAATGCAAAGTCGGTCTTGGCCTTTCCACTAACTTGGAGCATGTGCATGTAAATTTTGGTGCAAATCAGTCGAAAATTGCGGCCGTGCATTCGTTACACACACACATCCTGCCTTTTATAGATAGAGATACTTAATAGCTCTGTTATATTACATCGAGCACTGTTTTATTGACGCCAGCATTATATATATATATATATATATATATATATATATATATATATATTAGAGTGAACATTGAAGTCAACACTCAGAGGCGATAGGCTATTTCATACTGAACGCAATCGTCAGGCCGCCATAAAACAGCTTGTCGCCTCTGAGTGTTGACTTCACTGTTCACTTTTATATTTATATTTGCATGCGCTCTATCTCTGATGTTGAGCACTTTATCCCATAAATATTGCACACCTTAAAACTATATATATTTGATAGTGAAAAATAACAGAATATGTGTGTGGTTTTAAATTGAGCATTGTAATCAACACACAGATACAGATATTTACTAAGTTTAGATAACTCTTGCACAGAATTGGATTTTATTTGAAGGAAAAATATACCTAAATCATGTACCAAGTGGAAAATTTTGCCTTGAAAATCAGCAAAACAAATGAAAGAAAGAAATAAGATAATATCCGCATATACAACCGATTCCCTTAATTTTCCCATATATATATATATATATATATATATATATATATATATATATAACAGATGTCTGTGTGTCTGTCTGTGCGTGTGTGCTATTTATTCACGTCTACATTTCTCGACCAATTTTGATGAAATTGTACACACATATTGCTAATTTACTAAGATGGGTCTAAACCAACATTTCATTCTTTAGGACCGCGGGGTTTGACAAAAATTGATAAAACTGAAGGTGACTAGGATTTTTGCAAAAAACCACGGCAAAGTTACACGCGAACAAAAGTTTTACTCGGTGAGCTGATGTTCTTTGCACTTAATGTAAAACATCAGCTCATATTACAATGTTTATGTAGAGTGCTTGATAATTTTCCTGTGACATTGACTTCGCACAAAAAATTACAAAAAAACAAAAACAGTGAAAACATCCGTTTTTCCGTACTACTTAAAAATTTGAATAACTTGCTCACTATTTTTCCGATTTTGTTCAAACATGTCGCAAAAAAATTGCCATTATGCAAGATAGTGTGGGTTTAGTCATTCTCGCTTTAATTCTCAGGCAATTTGTGAGAAATATTCCTAGTCTCCAAAGAAATACGCAATCTGACGTTATCCTGATGGATTATTAATCTATTTCTCTGAACTTGATCTGGCCGATTTTTTGCCAACTGATATCTAATTGGGAGCAATATTTACCGAAACAACTGTTAAACCAGAAATTGCTCATAGCAAAAGATTTCAGACTACGCCCCTGTATAAATTTCGTCCTATCCTTTTAAGGAATAAACGCTTTTAATTTACTTAGTCATAGTTCTTTTCGCTTAACCAATGAGCACCCACGTTTCATTTTGTTGTAGCTTATCCATTTTTAATCGCCCAATCAAATCGGTACTTTTCCATCATATTCGTTCCGCTACTACGGATATGCATATACGATTTTATGCGAAATTCTCTGCTGTTGACGTGTGCATATGTTTTCATAACGTACTCATTAAAAGAAAATGACGGACTGCATACAAGGGCGCAGTTTGAAATCTTATGTTATGAGCATTTATTGTTTTATAAACCAACCAACACTTAGTGCTATTTACAATCCAGCGTAGACATAATATGGTAGCATGCAATACCAACAATTTTCTGGCGTACTTTGATTATATGTTAGGAATGTCGTTTATCTGTACTAGCGGGCAGCCTATCGAAACCAAAATATTGACGCCCAGGAAAAATCTCTACCTGCATTTTTATCCTCACTTATTTCCAGAATATTGCAATTTTCTATTTTTCTCCAAAACTGGACATCACAAGCAGGTAGCAATATTTTATATTATATATATATATATATATATATATATATATATATATATATATATATATATATATATATATATATATATAATTCAGTAATAAAAGTGTTGAAGTAAATTATTTACAGAAATATAGCCCAGTAGTTTTCAGATTTATTTTTATTTTTTAAATTTGTTCTTATCATATACGGAGATTAAACATCAAAGCGACTAATGCAACCAAACTTAAGGAGAAGAAATGTTATTTTGTGTATGTCGACAGTAGTTTCGTATTATATTGATTACTTCGAAAGTAAAGCTCTGATCTGTCAGCCTCACCTGATCTTCTCGATCTTAGATCATCGTACACCCAGAAACACGCACGTTTCACACTTAAAATCATTCACAGTCGCTTTTCCATATATCAAACGAAATTGTCTTATTCTTTTAATCATATTTTTAGTTTTAAAGAAAAATCCTCATATTCAAAAATGGTTGCTGGTTTCTTTTCATCTTCAATATTAAATTCAATAAAGAGAAATACGGCACTTTAGACAATTTTTGAATGCACGGTGATATGACAGCTGTCACAATACAGACAAAAGCCTGCTTTATAAATGAATTTATTTAGAATTGAACGCTCTTAAAGGGATGACACGAAAGAAAACAGAACAAATATTCTAGACAACCTAATATCACAATAGATATATTTTCAAGTAAGCACATTAAGGCAACGCGCACACATACATGAGGATATGATATAGCATAGTGCGAAAGTGAATGACAAATGGAAAAATAAACGTAGTGACGCGTTTCCTCCTGTGAACTAACTTCCGACTAATCAGGGTTTTCTTGATGGAATCAATCATTTATATAAAAGTTAAAGAGATCCAAAATCAATATAAACGCCGATTACAATTTAAATCGAAACGTTAAAGATGCAGAAACACCCAGGCTTCAAATTTTGAAATCCGATGTGTCCTAGATGCATAATTTTCATGATTTACATTATTCGGACTATTGTCCGCATCTTTGTCGCCATATTTATTACAACGTTTCAGCCGTTGTACGCTCCGGCCTTCTTCAGGTGGTTGAAATGTCGAACTGAACCCTTTATTTCGCTCACTGGGGTAGACTGTTCTAGTTCCACGTGCCATGTATAATGGATGTCACTTAACAGTTATCTCCTGTTAATTTCCCTCTGAAAGTTCTGCATTGCCCTAACCGGGTATTGAACTCACCACATGGCACGTGGAACTAGAACCATTTTCCCCGGTGAGCGAAATAAAGGGTTCAGTTCGACATTACAACCTGAAGAAGGCCGGAACGTACAACGGCCGAAATGTTGTGATAAATATGGCGACAAAAATGAGGACAATAGTCCGAATAATGTAAATAATGTACATAATACCTCATCTCAGAAATATAGACAGATACTGAAAGGCGGAAATGTTGTAATAAATATAGCGACAAAGATGAGGACAATAGTCCGAATAATGTAAATAATGTATATAATACCTCATCTCAGAAATATAGACAGATACTGAAAGGCCGAAACGTTGTAATAAATATGGCGACAAAGATGAGGACAATACTCCGAATAATGTAAATAATACCTCATCTCAGAAATGTACATAATACCTCATCTCAGAAATATAGACAGATACTGAAAGGCCGAAATGTTGTAATAAATATGGCGACATAGATGAGGACAATAGTCCAAATAATGTAAATAATGTACATAATACCTCATCTCAGAAATATAGACAGATACTGAAAGGCCGAAATGTTGTAATAAATATGGCGACATAGATGAGGACAATAGTCCGAATAATGTAAATAATGTACATAATACCTCATCTCAGAAATATAGATAGATGCATAATTTTGTCATCATTCCACTTTATATCGTTTTCGTCTGTTTTGTTGTTGGTTTTTTATTTTTTGTTTTAGCTTTTACTTTTAATTATAATCAAGCAGCTGTAGATTTGTGCATGAGTATAATCACGGTGGAGATTCCACTTAAAAGTCCAGAGTTCGGTTCTTACACTCCCGATTAGATTCTCGGAACCCTTTCAGCCCTTCCAAATAAACATTTGATCTTTCTGTTTTGCGTTGCTCACCAGCATCTTCTCGATTTTCTGTCAATTATCTGTGCCACTCAAATATATTCGATTTCTTCAAAGATTGTTTACCATAAGCCAATTTTATTTGAACTAACGTTTCACTGGCAGTTTTACCAATCTTCACACAAAACGATATATCAATACGCTGTCCCAGATTCTTTTCATTCTTTTTCCGTCAACATGATAACATGAAAACTCACAATTTCTCCTACTGCTCGGCAGCAAATGACTCATCCCGTGTGTGTGTGTCCTGAGGAAGAGAGAGAGAGAGAGAGAGAGAGAGATAGAGAGATAGATCATTTCATTAACGACAGCGAATAAGTTTAGTGTATATGGATGAACTTTCACGCAAGAACCAGTTCTTTCCCCTTTGGACATCGCTTGACTGACTAGTTTATCATCGATATTAGTAATTTTAAGCCTGTTTTGACTGCAATGCTATGAAACTGGAAATTGTATCTTCAAGTAACACTTATAAAATTCTATGAGAATACTTATGTGCGGGTCTTAGAGATAGGAAGCAAAAAGACAGTGATAGAAAGAAAGCGAATGATTTTTTTTTTTCGTTAGGATATGTTGTATGCTTATGAGTATGCGTTTATATTTACGAGATGTAATGCAAAACGAAAAAGTGAAACTAAGCGTATTTTTTTGTATTTGTGCTGCAATTCAAAAAGAGAGAAATACGATGGAAGTAAATTAAAAGAAAAAAGATTTTTCTATTGCGTATGATTTCAAAAGAATATTATTCTTATTTTTAGAATTTGTTGTAAGATGTTCAGAAAAATCTTATCGTTTTTCAAATGAAAGCAAAGTTGGCTTCTTGGAAAAATCCCGAAAAGCAAGACGTGACAATATCAGAAGTTCTTCGGTTCTATTGTTAATTCCTTGTAAAGAAAGACATTAAACTCCTCAGAGGAATTTTTTTTTTAAATTTCCTTTTTTTCCGGTTTGCTAGAAGAAACACATTTGATTTTAGCGATTGAGCAATCCTGTTAAACCTTAGTAGTTATTTAAAAACGGTTTAAAGTGTTTAGGCATTTTTGAAGCTCAACTAAAAAATATTCCAACACGTTATTAAAACCATATATTTATTTTTAATTTTTTTCATCACTTAAATACATCGAATCAATCAATAAGACGGTTTAATTTGTAATAGGTCCCAGGTGTTTTTAAGAGCATTTCGTAAACATTAAATATTTATACATAGATTTATTCGGCCATATAAGTGTCATTTTGTTTCTCTAGATGTGACATCGTTGATACAGATTCATAATTCCCTCCTTAAAATTGGGACTTTTTATGATTGATAAACTTATATAAGTGTATTTTACAGGCTTTTATACTAACGTTCACACAGTACATGGCTTAAAAGTTACTCAAAAGTAGAGATTTACTGTACGGTATTGTAATAGGAAAACACTGAAGTTTATGTAAGAAAGATAACGGTTAAACTTAGACTTGAAGCGCTTATGTTTATGGTGATCGGGAAGACATTCTTTAAAACAGTGCACACAGAGAACTGAAGTTCTTATTTAGGTATAAGATTACCTGAGTGCCGCCTGTGGAGACATCCCAGCCAAACTTTGTCAATGGGTCTAATTTTCATCGATTTAAGCAAAAATATTTAAAATCCAAATCCACATAAAAACCATATCAAAACACGTGATGAAATATCACCTTTCAGAATCTATTATAAATTTCAGTCACACATGAAACAGAATCACGTTTCCAAACGCAATTGCTGTAAAATGCTAAGAACTTCTGTTCCAACCCAATTCCAGCACGATACTATACGTTTTCAAGAAGAAATGGTAATATTAACCGCTCCTTATAAGAAAATATTTGGTATTCAGTGACAGGGCAAGATGTTGAAATTAATAAAAAAATCTTTCTATCAAAAGATTTTTTTCAAGAAAATAGGTTTCTCACGTTCAGTCTTGCTCTTTCAAAGTATTGATGGCTTCCTTCCTAACCAATTTTTGAAGTAATGTGGAATTTCAACATCCTGATTGTCATTACTTCCTCTTTGAATTACATGTGCTATCCATTTTAGATGTTGTAGTTCTCAAGTGATGTAGTTTATTTGACTCAGTTCTTTGTTTGAAATTCTGTGGCACCAGACCACGAAGTTCGAAGAAGGTTTATTCTTGCTATGACCTACAGTCTTCATCCGTTCGAAGCCATTTTCGTTCACTGAATTGAAAAAGCGTTTGTATACAGCTGACAATTTAGATTTTTCTGAAAAAATAGTTTACCGCCATGTATGACTCTCATATGAAAATCTGGATCTACTGAGGCTATTTTATAACATGACTCGACTTTTTAAGTTAATACTTTGGTTTTGTAGCAAATTAGGATGTTATGCGAATCTACTCCGAGTGCAGGCAATTTTCTTTTCAATTTGCATGTCTCCTATACTAAGCTTGTTATAACCGAACCTTACACCAAGGCATTTGAATTGTTTAGCATTCCACATCCTGAATTTTTATAATGAATTTAAGATACAGTTGGGGACAGAATTATTCACCCCACTTACTGTTTGCATATCTTCTAAGGAAATGTGAATATTTGCTATAAGTAGTTGATTCTGTATTTAGTTTTGAGTAATTCGTCGAACTTTTAAAAAATTCAATCTACTACAGTCATAGTTATACATTTTTTAAAAATTGGTACATTCCAAAATTATTCGTCCCTCCTTATGGAAAATGTGAAATATGTATTAATATTGCTCTATGGCAACTGTAATGATTTTTTCTTAATTTGAGATTTAATACAAACACCCTTTGAAAATGAAATAGTACTCACCTGATTCTATAACATTCTAAAAGATAAAGAATGCAATAGGTGAGTGCTACGTACCGCGATAACGCATTCGTTCTTCAACCATGGCAAGACCGGCCAAACTTGGCAGTAAAGCGCCAAATGAAGACAGTTGATGCCTACACACAAGGTGATATATATACAATACTTTCCAAGTGTCTAAATATACCTAGATCAACAATTCATAGTATTATCAAGAAGTACAAGACTCATTGTGCTAAAAATAAATCAAAGACAGGCAGAAAAATTAATTAATTTCTGAGAGAATTAACTTCCGAGAGAATGGAAGCGAAAATTGTTAGAGATGTCTCGAAGAATCCTCACTTAGCAAAGGACATTGTTATTGATGTAAAGACATCAGGGTTGAATGTATCGACAAAGGTAATCACTAGATGCTTTCATCGAGCAGGACTTTGAGCAGGACTTCGAGCTTGCGCAAGAAAAACATCCACGCTTAAGGCTAAGTACCTTAAATGCAGATTATCTTATACTTGAAGCCGTCTTGAACATGGAAGTAAATATTGGAACTCTGTTTTATAGTAAGATGAAACAAAACTATAATTATTTGATCACATGAACTCCTGTTATGTATGGAGGAAAGTGAACGAAGCTCACAGACCAATTACAATTAAGTACATTTCTGGGAGCATTCAACTCTGGGGATGATTTACTGCTTCTGGACCAGAAAAACTAGTGTAAGTACAGGGTATCCCGGACAAAGAGCAGTATTTGGCTATTCTTAAAAATAATATAAAACCAAATAGACGAAAGTTGTCTTTGGAGCGTCACTTGACGTTACAGCATGACAATCACCTGAAAAAAAAGGTGTGAATTGTTAAAAAATGACAGAAAATTAAGGTATTGACGTCACCCGCGCAAAGACCTAACCTAAACCCCATTGAAAATTTATGGGAATATCTGAAGAAAAAAATAAGAGAAAAAAATCCTTCTAATTTGGAGAAACTAGGAGATATTGCCAAGGAAGAATGGCACAAAATATCTATCAGTGTGTGTAGTGATCTTGTAAGGAACTATCAAAAATGATTAAAGGTTACATAATTGATTATTGTGACAAGAGGGCTAATGATTTTTCCCGTTTTAATTTTTTGGGGATGTTTTTTGTATGATTGTTTGAAATTAAAATAGAAATTTTGTTGTGGATATCACTGCACATTTTTCAAATGTATTATTTCACCATTTGTTAAAAAAATGGACATGAAGTTTCCATGAATATTTGAGGTATTATAGCTTTTTTTTTAATTATGGAGCGGGTGTGAATAATTCTGTCCACAACTGTATGTGCCATCACTGCTTTGTTGCCAATAATTTCTTTTTGAAAAGGTTTACACGAAGTTAATATTTGTTGGAATAATTGGTAGTGGATGTTGATTTTTTTTGTTCTTGAACATTCTTATCTTAACTATGAATACCTCTATCATTGGAATAGTCCCACACATCAGTACACTGACCTAGGAAGGGAAAGCACAAATTCGGTTTTCTATTGGTAGATACATTTGGGGTATGGCATATGCTTAATTGATCAGTGTCCATCTCTTCACATCTGTGCTTGTATATGGCCAAAGCATAGGCTAAGAAGAGATTAAAAAGATTGGGGCTTTCATTTCCTCCTCCTTGTACTCATGATCAGGTTTGAAATATTTTGGTGATTCGGCTCTTCACCAAATATATACATTTTCGATGGATATAGTTTCTCTGTCAAATGACAATGGACAAATATTAAAGAAAACCAATCATCCGGTCATCATATTTCGATCTCTATTATATTTTGTCGTCTCAGATGCTACCTGAATTTTACTAAAAAGCAAATAGTTTCCACGCCTGATGATGACTGGAGGAACAGTCGAAAGTAATTGCATATTTAAGGAAGACCTAATACAGTGTAACCCGGATATAAGAGACCCGGATATAAGAGCAATCTGGATATAAGAGAGATTTTCTCTGGTCCCAAATTAGAGCCATACTTACCTAAACAAAATAGACCAAACCCGGATATAAGAGAAACCCGGCTATAAGAGAAAGTCGGATATAAGATACTTCTTCTCCGACCCCGACAACTCTCTTATATCCGGGTTACACTGTACAATATATAATTTAAAAAAAACAAGGATCATAACATTCATAGAGTGGTTAGTGGGTTAATGTATCTTTAAACTTTAGTTAGCGAAGTGATTTCGCCATTTTATATAATTAACTTTACTAATTTACTTTTTGTATCAATGATTCATTGTAATATATATATATATATATATATATATGTGTGTGTGTGTGTGTGTATGTGTGTGTGTGTGCGTGTGTGTGTGTGTGTCTGTGTGTCTGTGTATGCAAAAATATATAGAAAATAGGAAAGAACGTGTTAGGTAAATAATCCAATGCTTATAAAACACGTAAATTTCAGGAATAAGTTATTCAAAAAAAAATTTTGCTCGAAGATGTAACAGAGCTTAGTACTTTAATTCAATTTAATTCAAATAATTATATTGAAGTTTTCGGCTCTTGTTTTGATACATGAGAACTCTTATGTAGCGTTGGAATCATATTTTTAAATAAATAATTATATATATATATATATATATATATATATATAGGGGGGATTTGAATACAAAACCAATTGATTCATAGAGTCTAGAAGAAACCTCGGTTGAATGCAGAAAGCACTGGACGGCAGTTTCGTTGGGACTCATCAGCAGTGAGCATCCACTACCGAGATTCGAAACCGGACATAAAGGATACGGTGCAAGCGACGTGCCAACGGACCTCGGTGACGAAAACGGGACAAACTGTACCCGATATAGCGCTGCTCTTACTTTCCGTGGTGTAACTCATCTGAGAATACCTTTCCCATAGGATTGTGTCCCCCCACCCACCACGAGCGACGTCTTCTTTTCTCCAGCCGCTCCCTCTCACAGCTGGGTCAATAATTGATATACAAACATTGGAATTATATATATATATATATATATATATATATATATATATATATATATGACTAATTTGGCTTTCTAAGTGGTGAAAGAAAAATAAAACAAAAACGTCTGCAAAAGGGGATTAGACAGGCATATTCGGCTACGAGCAGCCAGACACACACACGGACGAGTGAGAGAGGGGAAAATTATTATGTATACATTGTTTTTTCGATTCGCCTAGAATACGTTATTGCCATCCACTAAAGAGTCAGGAAGAAGAGCAGCTTTAAGTCAAGAGGGAAACAACGCATAACCCACCTAGCGAACTTGGGTAAATAGATGGCAGAACAGCGTTTAGGAATGATAACAAAAGGTCAGGATTTGTTAAAGAATTATAAACGAGAAGAATTTGAACCAGGATCACGAACATCCGGAAGGGACACGGGACATCGAAGAAAAAGAGTCACGAATCACTAAAGAAGCCATCTGTCAAATGTGTTTGGAGATTCAAATATGAATGACCAGTATTTACTTATATTAGAACAATGTGATTAGAGATATAAAAATTATTTAACACATTAAATAACCGAGGGTTTGATATATATATATATATATATATATATATATATATATATATATATATATATAATGGACTCTCCCGTGGGTTTCGACGTATGAGGATCTGAAAACTTAACCAATTGATTCAGTTATGAAATTTTTTGCGATAATCTTAAGTGGCACTTAAATCCCGCTAGTGATTTACAAAGGGCGCATATTGAGTAAGAGTGATGATTGTGGGATGAGATCACTGTTAGATTGGCTGACCTTTTAGATCTGGCTCTCGCTTCTTGAAGACGATTCAGACTAAAACACGTTGATCTCCATTCTACCCGCTCCAAGGCTAAGCGCTCGAGGCTGTTATGCGGTATAGTGACAGCTAACAAGTTGCTCTTCAGCTTGCCTTTGTATCTTAGCCATGGATACATCCTGTAGCCCTGATCTAACTGGCTGCACATTAGGATCTTGCGTATCCTGTCATCAGACATTCTCAAGACATGACCAGTCCATCGTAACTGAGACTGTATGAGAAAAGTCTCGATTCCTCCAATATTGCAACTATATATGTAGTCAATTCAACCAGTCAATTATATATCTACACAAATTTCACAAATGCACCATATTATTCTATGTCCTTTGCTAAAAACAACGTGGCATGTCAGACAAATAATGTTTTGAAAGATATCACGCAATATGTCAAAACTCAGTGAGGAATATTTAACTATTTCGCAAAGATATCAGCAATCTTTTGCCGCTTCAACTGAAATTCGAACGCGATATGATTTCGTTTACTGTGCGGCCAAATGTAGGTGACAGAGCTCCTCTCCCTTTCGTATTACACACGCACACACACACATACACACACATATATATATATAAAGAGTTCTTGCACTTTAATAAAATAACCCCATAGGCAAAAAGATGAATTTAAAATCAATAAAACAACACTCTGATAATCTCTTGTGTTCTGTTGCTTTCACTTACCGAATTCTTGTTTATTGTTTGAAGCAAAAAAGCAAATATAACCCAAGCTAATCTGAAAATCAATTGAAATGTATTCATCTCTTCCAGCGATCACCTCCATACATACGAAAAAGTTCATAGCATCTTCTCTCTCTCTCTCTCTCTCTCTCTTTTTCTCTCTCGTTTTCTGTGTGTGTGTGGGGTGTGTATTTCTTTGATTTCTATTTCACTTATAACGCGACTATTGCTTATGTGTTCTTTTACGGAATGTGTGCATATGCGCATATTACCTAAAGTAAGCGATCATGGATCAACGAACGTGCTGGCAAAAGTCAGTATAAAGTTCAATACTTATTTGACAAAAGTTTCTTTAGTGATAAATGCAAGACATGAATGACAGACTAACAAGAAGTTTGAAGGTACACAAAAAAAGAAATTAATAAATTACACTGACGTTTGGTTGAATTGTAAGATTAAATGATTACATTCAGCACATGTTAACAATATTATATATATAAAAGAAAAAGCAACATAAGATAGTTGGTCTGTCTGGTGGGTCAAAACTCATTGAATAACGGCGCAAGCATCAAAACAACCACAAGGGAAGTTTATATAAAACTTTATATAACAACAAATAAATTAATTGCAAGAACAACAACAGGACAAAAGAATGACTAGGAAGATACAGACAATAATCAGGGATCGATAGAGGTTGAAGCCTTAAAAAGAAGTGGGGGGAATTAATGAGGTCCCTCTCTTTCTTTTGTGGAATGGCGTATGTAAATTTTTTGGGGTTATGCAGTGTTTATTACTAAGGGTGAGACTTAATCAAATGATATTATATTGATCCTTCATATTATTACTAGAAGCTCTCAGCCATTTTTATATTTCTTCTGTTCTTTTTTGTTTTGTTTTTATTCAATTTTTATATTCTCGACTCATTTTGAGATCAGTCTCTCTGTCTCTGTCTCTCTCTGTCTCTCTCTCCTTGATTTTTTTTCGTTCGTATTTCCACTCCATGCCACACTCGACGTGTTATTGCATAATCGAACACGTGGTTCAGATCACCGTTAGGTCAGTTCTTCATAATTGTCTCCGCCAAGGTTTTTGCCATGATATGGATCTTTCGTTAAGTTGGCCGGGAGGTTTAATTCTTTCCCCACTTCCTCCATCGTCCGGACATTACATATCGTCATCCGTTTTTCGCAATCAACAGGGGCCAACTACCTTTTCGCCACGTGTGTTCCTTTTTTCCCGCTTGCCGTTTCCAACATCTCATAACTCATTCCGAACGTTTTATCGTTGTCGATATTTTATCCAGGTTCCAGGCGCTGATTGGAGCTGGCAGAATCCCTCGCCATGGGGCCGTGTCGGTCGACCCGGTCTGTGTACATATTAATCAGACTCTCTTTGCCCTCCTCTCCTCCTACCATGTCACAATACATACATAGAAACATACATATATATATATATATATATATATATATATATATATGTATATATATATATATATATATATATGTGTGTGTGTGTGTGTGTGTGTGTGTGTGTGTGTATTGTGACATGGTACTCACTGTTAACTGTTATATAAGACGTGCAATAAATTTGATAAGAGATGCGCTGACTTCGTTTTTCTACTTCTCCTCGTCCATCCCCCTCCCCGCCTTTTTTTTTGTTTACTACCTATCGGCGAAGAAAGTTCAGGAACGGAATTTGGGGTTACTTGACAACAAACAGAATGACCTCCAAAGGAATAATAGGAATGGAATTTGGGATTGCTTGACAACGAACAGAATGAGCTCGTAAGAATGTGAATAAGTATCGTTTAACTACTCTCATTTGACATACATCCCCGACGACAGCAGTTCGCGATCGTTATGGATGAGAAATACACCCACAAGCCTGTTCCATTACTTGTTGTGTGGGGAATATGGAAATTTTGTCCCGTAGTCCTTGGGTCTATTTGATTATTTAATGGGTAAAGGATAAGGAAGATCATAACCAAAGAAATAAAAAGGAAGCATCTCACTTTCATCTCGGAGGCAATCTAATTAACCAAGGAGAAACAGAACACAAACATAATTTTGGAATTCTGTATTTCAAATTGCAGAAGAAAGAACAATCAACATCTGTGGAAATTCAACAGCAACTTTGCATGTCGTAAGGAACATTCGAACTCCAAATTCCTTAAACATAAACGCTTGAACTGACATGCAATATAAGTTAAGTGTTCTTTTATTAATTGTACGCCTATCACTCCATACTTTTCCCATATTTTGTATTTTTATTTTGTATAAAATTTATTTTAATATATTAATGTTGTATTTGTTGTTCGCCGTTATCTATGCGTGTGTTCCTATCTGAGAGAACCCACCTTTTCTTATTTTTTATTTTATTTTATTTTTTGAACATGGATTCCATACCATTATACGTTGCGAATCCGTAACATTATATATATATATACGCGTATATATATATATGTGTGTGTGTGTGACACAATAAATATGCAGCATAGCTGACACATGTTTATTAGCTGAATTTTGATCTGAAATTTTCATGATGTAATTTCCTATATCTGAGATTAGGGTGCATAGAGAAATAAGACATACTGACATTTGTCATGCAACATATAGGACTTTTCATAGCTTGGCGTTGAAATCATGGTGTATACACATACATACTATATGACTGTGTGCGTTTGAGTGTTAAAGTGAAGGAGGGGGAGGAGATGTTTTTGACGCGTAAATGTCATTTGAAAATAGCTCAAATCTTTATTCAAAATTTAATGGCTTATATTTTTGTATGTGTGAACATAAGGTTTGAATTTAAAACTTTTCTGAAAATTTAAGAGACATCACACTTTTATCTCCAGGCACATGTGGCTCTATACGACTCTCTGAATATTTCCATCTGATTTAAATTTTAAGCTAAAAGTTCAAATTCGAATCTCATATATATATAAACACATATTGATACATAGACAGGTAGGTAGAAAGATATTGAGAGAGATATAGGGAGTTATATACATATATATATATATAGAAAGAGAGATATATAGTTACATATACAGATATAGATATACAGAGTTAATATATATATACAGAGTTATATATATATATATATAGAGAGAGAGACAGAGAGACAGAGACAGACAGACAGACAGATAGATATACAGAGTTTATATATATATATATATATATATATATATATATATTATAAGTTAATAGACTTAAAATATGGTTTTTCGCTACACAGTTCCAACCATGTTCACAAAAATGGAAGCTACCCCTAGTCTAGCAAAATAGATTTATCTGTAACCTTGGAAACATGTATTTTGTTTTAGCTGTGTATTTAAAACCCTGTAATTTTTAAAGTTACTCCAAAATTCGCTTGAGGATTAAATGGAAGTGATGTCTTTAATTTAAGTACAAAATTAAATTAGGGGCTTTTAGCTTCCATTTTTTAAACATGGTTGGAACTGTGTAGCGAAAAACCATATTTTAAGTCTCTTAACTTATAATATTAATGCTCTGTAAATTTACATTGAGCACTATTTTGTAAAAATAAAAATATCTATAAGAACACCGGATTATATATCTTACTGTTCTTTCTTTTTATTAATATACATATATATATATATATATATATATATATATATATATATATATATATATATGAGAAATGGATTTAAAATAAATATAACACACTTTATTCATCGCACCCTGTACACACACACACACACGTATAGGGTGCGATGGATAAATTATCATCATAATTTTGCAAAAATAAAATATAACATTGACATCTCATTTAACATTTATATTTACCAAAATTACACAAAAATTAGAACGGCTTCGAATTCTCCTGCGATTCTTCTGGGTGGTCTCCTTGTTTAAGGTGGTGAATGCCACTAAAATCATTGCCCTCTGTTCATCTTTGTTGTTACAAGAAGTTTTCTTGGTCTCTTGCTTAACACCCGCACATAATAATCAAGGATTTTCAGTCTGAGGAGTTAGGTTGCCAGATGCAAATGCTGATGTTTTCGCAAAAATTGTCTGACAGCTATGACTGTGTTCTTCTGCTTGTGTGACATTGTACAGAGACCTTTAGCAAGAAATAGGGTGTTCGCGAAGCCACCTTTGTGACCCAGGGCACCACTACCTCATGGTACGATGTAGAACTCCAGGTTGTGTCTGAGCCCCTCAACATCAAATTCGGGAGATCTTTTCTTATCAGTACGTTCAGGGTAATTTTTGCGAGCTACTGTACCTTTATAATCACCAATGGACTCATTCAACTCTTTCCGAAACTTCTGCAGGGTCCCTGGATTGACACGCAGACGCTCTGAAATGCTCATATTGAAGAATCAGGCGCGAATGTCAACGAGTACAGCATCAATCGACAAAATCAAAAACAAACAGCGATCATGCGTGAAATTAGAAATATAAAATGCCGACAATTTACTCATCGCAGCCTGTATGAGCTGTGATACAGCGAAACAGTCTGTCTGTGGATGACAATATATATATATATATATATATATATATATATATATATATATATATATAGAGAGAGAGAGAGAGAGAGAGAGATTTATAAAGATATATATCCAGGTAAAATGAAAACAAAGGGAGTATACTACCACTGTACGTAACATTTAATTTAAAAGAATGCTCAATAAAGAGTAGAGCTAAATATTATTTATTTTAGGATATTGTTATGGTCCAGGTTAGGAACAAGGAAGACCAACACGAACACAAGAGTAGAAATAACGAAGGTATATTACACGAAATAATAATACAAGATGTAGAAGGTGTTAGTATGACTAACAGTCTGGTTTGGAGTGAACTACAATCGGCTTGACTTGATTCGGTATCTAGCCACCCTCCCACGAGGGTTGCATGTGGCACAAGGCCGAGTTTAACGTGGGTTTCCCGAACCCGTATGCTCGGCCAAAAAATGCCCGTAGAACCCATATAAACGGGATCGGGTTGGTCAACCTCCCCGAACGAGACTCTGCCCTTCGGCGGAGCTTCGTCCGGGTTCCTCTCTGCTCAGAGGCAGAGAGTTCGACCGTCAAGCCGAGAAGCTCGACTTGATTCGTCCCTCTCTCTTGAGAGGCGTAGTATACATAGTGTTAGGAAGAGTTCATTCTGTAGTTATAGGTAAGGACCCATGACAGATATTAAAACAGAAACATGTAAAAATCGCTACACGACTACAATCATTGTTCAGCACCACAAATTTGTCTCCTTTGGCGATGTACTGGAGAGCGAAAGATTAATTTAATTTCAAAAGCAGAATATTTTTTTTAATTAGGCTTGTGGGCTTTATCGTGATTAACCAATCAATTGTGACCTACACTAAATTCAAATCCAACGAAAAAATGTAATATAGTTCACGGCACGAAGTTATCAAATCTTAGAGAATTTCCTCATGAACAGATACAAGTTGTTACATTATTTCGTAAGATGTATCGAAGTCTGACGTTCAACTTTCCAAATTAGTAAAAGCTAAAAGCGGTAGGGAGATAATTAAACACAATGATAACCAGTTATATGCTCGTTCAGCTTCTTACATAAAATTTTATAAATGATAAATAAAAGGCACATTTAAGAAACTGGTAAATAATCGTTTGAAAAAAATACCAGATGAAAAATACAGAACTACTTTGGCAAATTAATATGCAACCATTAAATAAAGAGCAACTATATAAGATGCTAACGTTACCAATTAATCAATGTAAGATGTTAATGATAATAACTAAACACATGTACATCCATATAAGATGTTAATAATACTAACCGAACATCAATACAGAGCAAAATATTAAATTAAAATGAATCTTACAAATAGAATAGTAAGCTATATAGGGTGCACTGCAGCTCATCCTCTGATTATTACTAATAAAAAGTATTATCAAATTCAAAGTTTAAACATATTGTCACGTAAAACGTAGGCTATACCTACAATATACATTCAGTTCATTTCTTAATAAGGAATTTTTATCAGAAAATCTGATAATTACTAATTTTTCATGTAAGTATAGAAAACAGGTTTCATAAGATTAAATTCCCAAAATATTTAGATGTACTATTTTATAAGTACTATTGGTGAATGATATCTTGACATCACTTAGTTTTAAAAGAATTCTTAGTATTACCAATAAAAACTTTTTTCGACAGTCGGATTCTTTATTGTAAAAATAGAACTTAGATAAACAATGGTCATTCGCTAGTATTCTTGTAATTACACTGGTTAATAGTATCAACAGTATTTATCTCGGGATATGTATTATTATCCAATTTCTTAAATTGGTTTAAATTTTATTATGTTTTTATAATCTTCTCAAGGTTACCGGTGCACCTATAATATACTTTTAGTGTGTATCTATTAAATATTTTACTAAGAGGGCTATTTTGGGGAAATATTTATCAATTAAATGGATGAACTTCTGGCCTGACTTAGTACTGAATAAATTATTAAATAGGGGGGGGTACAAAATGATTTTTCTATTCCTTTTCCTTAGATCAATGTTATATTTTCTATATTTGATTTCAGCTTACTTATAACCACTATTTTTTGAAGCAGTATTATAAACATCGCTATATTTATCAGACACATCTTTGTCAGATGAGTTGTTGCTAATCCTACATTCTATAGATGAGGGTATATGTTTAATTACAGATGGATAGTTGTTAGAATCCGTGTGAATATATATTGGGTTATCATTTTTCATATAAAGTTGGAATACATCATTAACAAGATCTAAATTAACATCAAGAAAATCAAATCGTTTAACATTTGTAGCTACCTTAACCTTAAGATTTAACCTGTTTAATTCCCTATGAATCATTTTCCTTAATTTGTCAACCTTAAAATTAGTAGACCTTCTTACTACCATAAGACCATCATCTCTGTATAACTCAATATTATCAACATTAACATCATCATAAGCGCTAAGATTATATAGGATAAATAAACCCACCAGGTCAGAAGACTCTGCACAATCTAATGTTCCCATAGAGATATCAAAGTGATCATCAGAGTTTTTAACCCACTCTTCATTGTTGTTACTGAGAAGAGATCTTCTATATTTCAGTATTACATTTAGGTCTTCACTACATGTAAGGGTATTCTTTGGAAAATTCCAAAGCTAAAGTAAAAAGATCCTTGGAAATGGAGGGGTAAAAATCCACGATATCTAATTGGATAAATAACACCTTCTTAATTCAATTAATGACATCTGCAGTACCAGTCCATTGTAAAAGTCGAATGCGTCGTTTAATTAGTTTATTGACTCTGTCCAGGATAACTTTGCTTATCCTTCCTTTTCTGGTTTGGTATTGTTGATAATGCTTGACGGTAGTTTGATCTCAATCTTTGATTTATGATCTTTAATTAGGACATACAATTCTTTGGTACAGAGCTTACTAACTCATTGGCTAATTTTAAGTCTCTCAGTTATATATTTACAGGCAATGTTAATTCTATCAACTAATTCAATAGTGTTAATATTCAACTTCTTATAATTTTTAGTTATTTTTTTATTAACGCATTATAATATTTAGGATTAAATTTATTAAAATTAGCAGTTTTGTCAGATTTAACAAAAACTTTGTTAGATCTTTTAGTATCTTTAACAAAAGAATTTAAATGCCTTTGAAAATGATCCCTATTTTCATGAAAAGTTATATCGTTAATAATGCTTAGTATATCGATTTCAAAGCCGTGAAAGCGCTCAATGGGAAGTGCAGTTTTCAAATATATATATATATATATATATATATATATATATATATATATATATATAGATAGATAGATAGATAGATAGATAGATTGATTGATTTATATATATATATATATATATATATATAGAGAGAGAGAGAGAGAGAGAGAGAAAGAGAGAGAGGGTGGATAGAGAGAGAGAGAGAGAGAGATTATTTACCCCATTTCCATAATTGTGAATAAAGCTGCAATAAGTGAAATTTTCATGGAAACTTCATGTGTATTTTTTCGCAAATGATAAAATAATGCATTTGAAAGAATGTGCTGTGATGCTCACAACAACATTTTTTATTTTAACGTCAAACAATAACACAAAAACACCCCAAAATACTTAACGTAGGACAAAATTATTGGCCCTCTTGCCTCAATAATTTAATTGTGCAACCTTTATTCTTGATTATTGCCTTTATTCTTGTTTGGTAATTCTTTACAATATCACAACACATATTAGTAGATATTTTGCTCCATCCTTTTTGGGCAAGATCTTCTAGTTCCTCCTAATTGGAAGGTCTTATTTCTCTTACTTTTTTCTTCAAATATTCTCATATATTTTCAATGCGATTTAGGTTAGGACTTTGAGCGAGGTACACCAATACCTTAATGTTGCGGTCATCTAAGTATTTTATAACAATTCGTACCAAGTGTTTGGGCCTATTGTCATGTTGTAACGTCCAGTGCCGTCCCAAATACAGCTTTCCGGTACTTTGTTTTATATTACTTTTAAGAATAACGAAATACTGCTCTTTATCCATAATTCCCTGGCGTAACTTTCGAAATCTCTGGAAATCGCGTTTCTACCACCACAAAATGAAACTGAGCAACTTCAAATACAAAAACTGTAAAACGCATTCAATTTATGTATGGCGATTAAAAAGCAATCATCAGAACCTATCCATTAAACAGGGAGATAATCCCGAAAGATAAGACATGCAATGGAAAGGGAGACTGATGTAACTTATGTTCGTTGGAGAAGCTTATTATATTAAAGCACTTAAATGATACTAACTTGCTGAACACGAGGTCCGAATTAATGTCTGCATGCATCCACAATCCAAATACCTACTCAAAAATACTGACTCCCATGAAAAGGGATTGCAAAATGGATTTTATGAATATTAATATAATACGCAACAACTTTTAAAACAACTCAGAACTCATTATCTATAACTTTCCTTATATACGTATACCCACATACAATATTACTGCACTCGGTTTATTTATTATGTGTATGTAAATATAATTTCAGTGTTAAAACTACATTAAAGATATATAGCCCTGACCTATTATTTATTTACTTATTTATTTATTTACGTATTTTTAACCTTATATTACATTTATAATCAACGGTATAATTTGCGTTAATAGCCATAACTCTGTTTTTTACGCTAAAAACGAGAGTTACCTCCCTTGATATATTGTTTACTTTGGAATCCAAATTCAAATATTTTAATTTATTTTTATTATTTTTAATTCTCCGGCTTTCGAACTTAAGAATTTGAGCTGTATAAATTGTTAATAGTTAATTCTATATTTTAAATAGACAATTTTGCACAAACAACTTTATAGGCAAATAAATAAATGGTTATTTTGCCATCTAAGCAATAATTAAAAAATAACTAAAATGAACAAAATTAAATCAAGCACTCTTGGGAGAAAGAGACTATATGTGGATGACAATATATATATATATATATATATATATATATATATATATATATATATATATATATATATATATATATATATATATCCAGGTGTAATGAGAACGAGAATAATGTAAATTCTAACGTTCACGGCATTAATTAACAATTACCCACTACAAAGATGCATTCCTGTTTTGATGACCTTATTTGCATCTCGACTGGTGGGAAGTAAAAAAGGTTATGCTGAATTCTGTTCGAAAACGAGCCGTCCGGAGTACGTCACATAATTTAAAAAAAAAACTATAGGGAAATACACCTTAAGAGGAAACAGAGAGGGGTAAAGAAGATGGACAAAAATGTAAAAATGAGGAAGTTACAGAATAAGGTAATACTAGTTCTGATAGCGGAAGTATCCGCTAAAGTTTTTCATATTATATATATATATATATATATATATATATATATATATATATATATATATATATATATATATATATATATATATATATATATATATATATATATATATATATATATATATATATATATTAGGTTGGTGGAAAAATAATGACGTAACAATGTCGTTTTTTGACGTATTTTTAACGTCAAAAAATGACATTATTACGTCATTATTTTTCCACCAACCTAATATATATATATATATAGAGAGAGAGAGAGAGAGTGTGTCTTAGGTGTGCTATATTTATGAGATAAAGTTCTCAATATCAGATATAAAGCGTGCGTAAAAATAAATGAGAACATTGAAGTTAACACTTAGAGGCGACATGTGGCCTGACGATTGCGTCTAGCGTGAAACAGCCTAACGTCTTTAAGTGTTGACTTCAGTGTTCACTTTTATATATATAGGCATAATGCCGTGACCAGGATTCGAACCTGTGTTAACACGACCACAACAAGGAGTCCTAACCACTAGACGATCACGGCTACAGACATATTTCGGTTGAGCTCTCTGGGGAAAGAAATGTGAGTTTGTAAGCAGTGACTATTATGGCTGATAATGCAAGACTCTTCGGTAAAGCGAATCGAGTGCTCTCGGTCACTGTGTGTTTATCTAAAAATAAATACGCTCACAATTCACCTTCATCCCTGCCGTGCGCCAACTGTAAAATCTCTAACTGACTCCAATTCAGCCGATTTTCGATCCTAGCTAGAGGACGTGTAGTTACACTGATGAGCTGTGATACAGCGAAACAGTCTGTCTGTGGATGATGATATATATGCTCCTAAAAAATTTATTTCGGTCGATCTCTCTAGGGAAGGAAATGTGAGTTTGTAAACACTGACTATTATGGTTGATAATGCAAGACTCTTCGGTAAAACGAATCGTGTCCTCTCGGTTAATGTGTGTTTATCTAAAAATAAATGCGTTTAAAATTTTCTTCCTGTCGTGTGCCAACGACTTAGGGGTAAAATGTCCGACTGACGCCTATTCAGCCGGGTTTCGATCCTAGCTATAGGCAACCGGACGTCGAGCCACACTGATGAGCTGTGATCCAGCGAAACAGTCTGTCTGTGGATGACAATATATATATAAAGAAAGGACAGTAAGATATATAATCCGGTGTTCTTATAGATATTTTTTATTTTTACAAAATAGTGCTCAATATAAATTTACAGAGAATTAATATTATGAATTAACTGATTTAAAATATGTTTTTTCGCTACACAGTTCTAACCATGTTTCAAAAATAGAAGCTAAAAGCTTCGGATGTAATTTTGTAATTAAATTAAAGAGTTCCATTAAATTAGTTCCATTTCATCATCAAGCGAATTTTGGAGTAACTTATTTTTAAATACGAAACTAATAACTGATACTGATACAACAAAATACAGTGATAATGAACACGTAAGGTTGCCTCTCTGCGCCATTTTTTTTATAAATACTGTCATGGTAATTCTTCGGGTACGCTCTTCGCTAGGACTGTATGAATTTGGCGGCGAGATCTCATCAATTTACAGTTGAGCTGGATATAGTCGAAATTTCTATGTTAAAACTTTCTTATCTCTCACTTCTTACTTGTGGAGCACCGTTCCGGCTCCATGTTTTCGAGCTAATATTAATCCGCAACAATTTAAATGCAATATCAATTACTGTGTACTGTCCTCCTGATTGCTCTTCTCTCTTTCTCCTCATTCCTAATGTTTCTGTTTCTAACTCCTCCACACCCTGTCACCCATTGCGTGCTAGTGGCTCTATAAATAAATATAATATAAACTTAAAATAAATAAATCAAATATAATATAAACATAAATAAATGGATTAAATTAAATAAAGAAAAATATAAACATAAATAAAATAAATATAAAATTAAACCAAATAAAAATAAACAAAATTAAAACAAACAGAATTAAACAATGAAGTAAAATAAACAAAATAGAATAAGCCAACAAATATGAAATATACACATATATAAGCGTATGTGTGCATATATATATATATATATATATATATATATATATATATATAGATAGATAGATAGATAGATAGATAGATAGATAGATAGAAAGGACAGTAAGATATATAATCCGGTGTTCTTATAGATATTTTGATTTTTACAAAATAGTGGTCAATGTAAATTTACAGAGCATTAATATTATAAATTAATTGATTTAAAATATGTTTTTTTCAGCTAGCGGAAAAACCATATTTTAAATCAATTAATTTATATATATATATATATATATATATATATATATATATATATATATATATATATATATATATATATATATATAGATGTGTGTGTGTGCGTGCGTGTATTGTCATCCACAGGCAAACTGTTTCGCTGCATTACAACTCATCAGTCTGGCTATATATATATATATATATATATATATATATATATATATATATATATGTGTGTGTGTGTGTATATATATATATATATATGTGTGTGTGTGTGTGTGTGTGTGTGTGTGTGTGTGTGTGTGTGTGTGTGTGTTTGTTTGTGTGTGGGGAGGGTAGAGAGAGAGATCTATATATTTACCAGTAGATATATATTGTGTGAGATTTTATTCTTCCGCCTGAATTTTGCTTATGCCTCTGACTTCGTTTTAATAGCTATGTTCCGATCATTATAAATTGTCCCTTTTATTCAGTCATGGCATATAGGTGTGTGCTTTACTGAAGGCGCGTTACGCACACTTCAGCAGAAATCACATAATCAGGTTTACAGACTTGAGATATGCGCAGCTCTTAATTATACTCGTCTGAGAGAATGTGAAGCGGATTTTCAGCCTACCGTAAGCCGACTTTACAATCTGCTGCTATGATCATTTTTTCCGTGTCCATTTTGAAATGAACGCCAACAAAAAAATATGAACAAGTATAAGTCTCCAAGTGTGTACATACAGCAGGGAAAAAAACAAGATAGAAATAACCTGAGTAGAAAATACCTTTGCAACGGCGAGAATAACTAATAAAGTTTTGAAAAATAAGATTGCACGAGTATGTTTTCGAACAACGCTGTTAATTTGACTGTCATCAGCATAGCTTTCTGAACAATTTTTTTTTTCTTTGGCTATCATCGAACTGGGGCAACAATTTTTTTTAATTCCGTAAAAAATATTTAAATTGAAATGCCTACAAAACAAGATTTAACAATCTTTTAATTTTTTTTCTTTTTTAAATTTGCATTAAAAACTTTTCTGTGAATTTTTTTTTTGTGGGGGGGGGCGTCTTTTTCATTGTTTCAACTTCTGCATTATTAGTTTTGTAATGATCCGTACTTCTGGCGACCGCTTTCATTCTTTACCAAACCATACCACCACGTTATACAAATTGATTTTTTTAGTGCTAAGGTATTTTATACCACCGGCTGCTGAGAAGTTCTCGACCAAACCCACGTGACCAAATGAACACAAAAGAATTTTTAACCGCTACTTGGTGGAACTGGGAATATTTTCCAAAACTTCAAAATGCAATTCACCACACTGCTACTTAGCCTATCAACCAATTTTTGATTATCGTTTAATTATGTCTTTTGAATTAGGCCTATTTTGCAAAACCTCTGGAGAGAATAGATTACGCTGTTTCGTTTTGTTTTTTTGTATTTTTTTTTTTTGTTTTTTGTTGTTTTTTGTTTTTTTTCATGCCATGCAGCCTGAGTGTGACACTATTTTGATACTGGCAGTATGAAATTAGAACTAAAAAGTGTTTATATGGAACCCCCCTTATAAATGGGAGACTTGGAAGTGTTAAAAACCTTAAAATCGTTAAGGTGGAAACATGAATTGAAATATGAAACTAAGGAAAAAATTTGGAGATATTTGTTTTCTTTTTTCTTTCTGATAACCAGGCCGGTGATGGAAGCAATCTGACATTTGAGAAATGTAAAATGCAAGCCGAAAAACATTTGCCAGCCCGGGAATATGAACACTCTGGAATGTGCTGAGAATTATTTGGAACGTATCTTCAGAAGTTGTCAAACAAGGAATATTCTTTGCCGTTTGAAATAAATTTCAAAAACGCAAAAAGTTGTTATCGGTAAAATCATTGTTTTGAATAGGTGACGCCGTTTCATTTGAAGATCATTATTAGCTGGGAAGCGAACTTAAGTAAAGCCAAAATGTTAACAATGGGATTTTAAATCGTTCGTTCTGAGAATCGAAAAACAAAATGAAATTCTTTTCCATCAAAGGACATAGAGATCATTTTTAAACACAAAAGATTGTTAACAGGATAATTATTGTGTAGATAAACGGATGATTGCCGAAAGGAATGTTAAAACAAATTTTATTGTGAAACGAATTATTGTTTTGAAATAGCTGGCCGCTTTGTTTGAGGGTCGGTGTCATGTCTCCGGTGTTGGAGAAAATAATTAATCAATGAATGAGTTTTGATGTGAGGTAGGAGTCGGGGGAAATACATATAATCAGAACGCTTGGTTGAAACCAGGGGTGGGAGCGAGAAATGCAGACAAGACGTAACAACGGCTGAGGAGGATCTGCTGAACCCCACGTGACTTGCTGCCAACAGAAGTCCCGGCCTAATTCCTTGTGTGTTTTAACCCGTTCCAAGTTTTAGAAGGAAGAAACACAGTTTCACGATAGAGAGTTTAACGGGAAGGATTAATTTCGTTGTGTCAATGGCTATATAAACCAAGTAAAAATTAACCCAGCAACCTTCTTCATTATTTGCTATGATATTTGTATTTTCATCAGCGGAAGTATTATTTGCCCTTTTCATAGCACGGTTCCTCCACAACTTAATTCAGCGCTTAAGTGCAGACGGAAATTCTATCTTCACTACTCTGTGATCAAAGAACACAACGTGGGGTATGTCAGATGAAAAACTGAAGCGGTCAGCAGATAACCATCTGTTGACCGGTGGCGATGCTGATCAGTATGGGAAGGACCCCCGGATCAACCCGAGCCTTCCGTGTTATATGATAAATAGTTTCTCTAACATACGCTCTGTATAAATATTTGCAAACCTTCGCAGATTCAAACGTACTGTAAGTCCACAAGAGTAGTAAACCATGTTAAGACTGAAATCTGTAGCAAGGTTTTGCAAGGTTAGCTTTACAACAGGCGGATTCATAGACAAGTTCGTAAATGTCTATTAAGGGTTGGATTAGTTGATTTTATGACATCACACTTGTTTGGTCATTCCATGAAGAATTCTGTATATCATATTTGATTCGACTTTAGCCGGGATTATATTTGAGTCTATCGATAATCATTGGTGAGGATTACACTTCTTCAGGTCAGTGTTGTTCAGGATTATATTTGAGTATATTGGTAAATATTGGTCGGGGGTTTTGAGTTTATACTAAAAATTGCCCTGGTTTATACGTAAGTCTATCGATAGTTATTGGAATTGTTTATACGCGACTCTGTCAGTAAACATTAACCGGTTTTATACGCAAGTCTCTCGGTAAATATTAGTCGGTTTTATACGCGAGTCTGTCGGTAAACATTAGCCGGTTATATACGTGAGTCTGTCGGTAAGTATCGACCTGGTTTCTACGCGAGTTTGCAAACATTCACACGGAATGTGTCCCATTCAGGGGTGGATCTTAGCACCGTTTGTTGGAGATGATGCAGTCAGTGTATTCTTAGTCCGTCCAAGAACAGAGATGGTTATCCTGCAATTTATCGCTCCACGTAACATGTCTTAATACCGTCATTGTATAAGTAGAATCGATTTTGCTTTTAGGGATGGATATTTAAGCTAATACGAAAAGTCGATTATTAGTTTGGAGGAAATCTGTTTAAACATGGTTTAATAAGAGGAATTTGTTTCCGTTTTGGGAATGAAGCATTTCTTTTCTTTTTTTTTTTATTTTGGTTAATTTTTTTATTAAATACATTTTCTTTCTTTTATTGTATAAATCCTGCAAGAGGTAATGATGAGAAGCATTACTGCTGTGAATGCGTTTTGTTCTTTCATAGATAAAGAACTGACTTATGATTGAAATGATTTATAATACCAAACAAAATTATTTCACGTACTATTTCTCAGGTGTAGTATGATCTACATCGGGTGCCCTTCCATTCTGGCCTTGTACCACACTAAATAAAGTTTAATAACTTCATTTACATATATGTAATAAGTGTTTCTCTCGCTCTCTCTAAGAAATTATTGAACTCATTCACTCAGAAACACAAATTATTAAACTTACTCTCTCACACAGTGAGAACTCAGACGCAAATTCATTTGTAATAATTTCTCTGTGTGCGAGTCAGTTTTATAATTATTTTGTAGTGGTGGTGGTGGTGGTGATGTGTGCGCACGCGTATTAGACGCAAATTCATTTGTAATAATTTCTCTCTATGTGAGTGAGTTTAACATGTTACAATTGCCAGAAAAATTCTTTTGGAATATAAATTTGCTTTATACATTAATATTACTTATGTATTTGACAATTAGAAAGCATTTGGAATTATATTTGAAGAGTGTGTTCTAGATTTCAATTTCCATATACGGCAGTTGTGATTCTACATATAAGTTTGACAATAATTTCTAGTTCATCAACTACGTGCGGGTTGTGTTGTGGCTAGCGTCTCAAATGAGAAACCACAGAGCCGCTTTCGAATTCCAGTCGTTCGCTCCATTTGTAAATAGGAATCCATATTTAGTCTATGGGTTAAAGATGACTTATATCTGGTAAAATCATACTCAAACTGAAAACAAAATTATTCTGAAAAATTGTTTTTGTAATTTTCGGTCGTTAAAAAAAATCTTCAGTCAGTTATATGCCATGAGTGATACACGCTTAGGCGATCATGTATCTTTCGATATATGACTGATGAGGTAGATTTTTTTCTCGTAGTAGGCTGATATTTCTTTCTGCGGTAGTCCACTGACCATCCAAAGCTACAGAGCCGGGTCTGTCCTGCTATTAACCCATACTGGTGGGAGAAGAGGAGGATTAACTTATGTGCTAATAGCTCACAGTGTTAGCACGTTAGTTAATGTAATGGATTTGACTGGAATTCGAACTCAGCTCTCTGATTCCTCAATCCGAGCCACTATACATCATTGCACTGTCAATTTCAAAATGTTTTGGCATTAAATAACCCACAAAGGCTTGATAAGCCGCTTAAAATACAATCAACCAAAACTATTTCAACATCCGTACATAGCAATGCTAAAAGTTCTTTTTTTTTAAGCCAAAAATTACAGAAAAAAACGGAAAAAGCTACAGAATAAAACAATAATGACAGTAACAACATGGCGCTTGAGAAATTAGTTCTTTTCATAGCTTCGATTATTTTTCATGAGAAAAATAAACATTCATTTGTTTATAGTTGGTGCCATAAAACATCATAAAGCAATCTATTAAATACATTTAGATAATTAAAATATCTTCTTTGATGTTTTATTTCAAAGATAAGTCTGAAGTTAATCCTTAAAAAATGAAAACAAATACGTCTTTAAATAAAGATTTTTAGTTATTTTTCAATCTATGAAGTAAAACCAAACCAGTTCGATAAGCTAATTTAATGGATAAATTAAAACTCTTTGAAATCTCTTAAAAATCTAATATATCCCCAGCTCATTTATCTGAAAGTTTAAGTCATTTTAATAATTAATAAATTCTTGTTATTAATGAATTTTTTGTACAAATTATTGTTTTTGCTTAAACTATAACAAAAGTAAAATATTAGAGTAATGTCTGTAATCGATTGTCGACACGTTCAAAGTTCAAACAATTGTTCTATTAAATACAGATCACCAAGCTTACCATAATCTTTTGAAGAAGAAAACAAAAGCGTATAAATATTTAAGCTTTATGAAATTTAGAATAAACGTTTTTCTTAGATTATCAAAAGAAATATAAATGAAAAAAATATGTGGAAAAATGATTTAAAAATTAAGTGATATTTTTACTCATTACAATTATTTTTCAACAGCTTTATTAATTATTCATGTCAAAGAATTTTATTGCACACAGCCAGGTCTATTTTTAATTATTTTTACCCCAAAATTTTGCGTCAAAGCACTAGAAAAGTGTAAGAAATAGGTTTTAATACCCGAGATATTAGGTTGGTGCAAAAATAATGACGTAATAATGTCGTTTTTTGACGTTAAATAATACGACAAAAAACGAAATTATTACGTCATTATTTTTGCACCAACCTAATACTTTGTAAAAATATATTACCAGCAATACATTTTTGAAAAAAATATATTACCAGCAATACATTTTTTAAAAAAAAATTACCAGCAATATATTTCTGGCAAAAATATTGCCAGAAATACATTTTTGAAAAAAAAAATATTACCAGAGATACATATCTGAAGGAAAACTATTACCAGAAATAATTTTTTGAAGAAAAAAATATTACCAGAAATAGATTTTTGAAAAAAATATTACCAACCATAAAAATTTTGTCGGCATTAAATAACACATTGATATTCCGTAAAACAAAACAAACCAAAACTTTACCAAAATTTATTAATGAAAAATATAACAAAAAAGGACTAGTTTTTAACTTCTCGTTAATTTACATTTACCCTTTCTTTCCCTTTAGGTACTAATGAAACATATGTGAGCAGTAAACATAATGCATCCTTTAGTATAAAAAAAACTCTGTGCGGGCAACAACAAAGTTACAAGGAAAATCGAAACAAAATGGACATTTATACGTAGAAACAGAAAAAGAAGTGTTAACATTTTCTAAGGCAGGTAACGATGAAAGAGGGCTTAGAAAATTTGATACTCACTGGTCATATTCAAGGCAAGATGAACAGAGGAAAGCAGTAAAATTAGCATTTTTTTTTAAATATAATCACTCAATTTCAAAAGTGATATGAAGAAGGTGCAATCGATTACTCTCCTGGGGGTTAACATCAGACATGCCAATGGAAGGCACAAATGGTTCTTGTTGTAGCATACCTACGGACGGTAATGGGTATAACCGCATTCAAATAAATACAGTAGTAAATACTGTATGTTGGTCTGCAGTTGGAGATTCGTCTCCAGCTGTGCTGGTCAAATTCTCTGCCTCCGAGCAGAGAGGATCCCCAGATAAAGCTATGTCGAAAGGTAGAGTCTCGTCTCGGGAAACAGCTACTCGACCCCGTTTTATACGGGGTCTACGGGGAATTTTTGGCCGAACCTACGTGCTCGGATACCCCCACATTTAATTCGGCCCTGTGCCACATGTGACCGCGTGGGACGGTTGGTAGATATCCTGCAGTTGGAGATTCATTGTGAAATTTACTTGACTCACTTCTAACAGTTGACTACTTGTTCTACGCGCCGCTGGCGAATCTTACATGTGTCGTTCTTGTCCTAAGTATTATTGTTCATTACCAACCTTTGTTTGATTATTATATTTAGTAACCTTCCCTAAGTTACAACAGTTCTCTACAATGATTAAAATACAGCAGTTTCATTGCAGAGATCTTAAAATGTACAAGGCATTTTTTCTCCGTAAACAACTGATTGGAGTTCATCTTCGAGACCATCTATTAGTTTTGCATTGAAGGACAGGTCGGGCTTAATCTTAAGACAAGAATAAATAGTTGTCATCGGTATGAATACCGAGTTGGGAACTGATGACATCAAGAATGTCGTTGATGAAGATAAGAAACGTAAGTCCAAGGATAGAGCCCTGGGGTATCCCCGTATTAATGTATCTGTTCAACAGGTTTTCATTACACGTTTCTTAAGAACGACATGCGCTTATACACGGTATTTTGTATGCACCTAATATCAAACATCTTCTGGACGCAACCGGAACATTATGGAGAAGATTCAAAAAGATCAAATGGTACAAGCATCTTTCATTTCCGAGTCGGCAAGTTTCTTAATTGGGATGCTAACTCTTTCTTGGTCAGTACCTTGCTTAAATCGGCTATAAACCTCGGCTATAAACCTCGGCCAAATAGTTTAATGACGACGAGCGGGCTAAATAACGTTCTCTTTTAGACAGATTTCTCTTTCAACCCTTTGCAGTTGAAATGTCATGTGTACCGCACAGTTCCCTAATTAAACGGGTCAGTTGTGTAATGGCAGGCAGAACGAATGCGTTCCCAGGTGGAATGGCTGTTCCAATGAGTTTCCCTAGTAACTCTTTCTGGTAACGTATGTGTCTATACTTAGCGCTGAGAATGTAGATCGGCCGAAGAAATAGAGATATTAAAAAAGAAATCCAAATTAACACAGACACTAAAGTAAGATATCTGACACCCGAGTTTTCACCTGAATTTAATCGAGATTAATGCAGAACTAAGACAAGTCTCGTCAGTACCGAGATGGGTAACCGCTGGTGTATACTAGGGTTTCTAAGCTTGGATGTGGGGGTGGTATAATGTATAGGGTCATAAATGTCGTCATGAATGGTCATATTTATGAAGCCCTTGAAATCAATGCAGTCATATTCGAAGGACCTCTGCTTAGTTTTACTCTGTTTCTGCAATATCCAAACGATCTATCTGGGAAAATTCTTAGATATTGTTCGGAATTGTTAATCAAGGAGACAAATTCCAATTCCAGCTAGATCTGTTATATTCCCGTATTCGCAAATACCCGTGCGAAAGGTATGAATCCACCTCTTCTCTCCCCCAGCTATGGGTTAATTAGTAATATGCGTATCACTAAATCCTTATCTCCCAAAGCAGATTTCTTACAATCTAAAAATATTTTTTTGGTTTTAACAATCTGCAAAAGGCTGATAAAGCACAGAAAACAAATCAATCAGTAATTGAACACAAAGAAAACTCGCTAAAAGTCTCAATAGATCTTAGAGGAATAAACATTTACTTTACTGCATTCATCTTTTCTACAATTGCCTTTACGGAAAGGCACGAGTCTACTTTTTCTCCCTCCAGCTATGGTTTAAATAGCAGGGGTAACTGGCGGCTCCACCTTTGGTTGGTAGCCATTCTAGAAGAAGTATTCTTTATGCAAAACCACGAAGAAGATAATGGTAAAGCACATCCTCTTTTTTCCCGCAAAGTTAATACACTTCATAGATAATAAAACGAATAGAATCTACGTAGAGTCATGACAGCCTACCCACTGAAGACACACAGTATTGAAAAGAATTACTGTACTCTTTTCACGCGGCCATTTTTATCTCAATCGGGAAACTATCATTCACTTTAGCTATCGATTCTATTAGACCATAATAACGAGCTTCATGCCTATAGTTAAGGATACGCTGGCGACAATTTCTGTTTCGTCTTTATTCTACAAAAACTCTCCGATTGAGTTTTATATCCTTGTAAAAAGATTTCGTGTATCTATCCATAGTGAATTTTCAGCGTATTTCAAATATATGTAACAGCCCGGCTGAATTAACACCGTGGCTGAAAAAGAATTGAGAAACAAATACGGTATTTTTCATACTAATACAAAAATGATTTTCATCATTTATAAGAAAGAACTGGTGAGTGTTCTCTGGCATTCCTCAACATAGTAAGGAATTATTCCTCGATAAATTGAGATTATTATCTTCATTTTTTTTTTTTTTTTTTTTTTTGCTAACTAAGAATCCAACCGGGAGATTTTTGTTTGTTTTTAATTTTGATGTGGGGCATTTTACAATTTATTCAAACTGGATTCCAGATCTCTACGTCTTGTACCTTTTTGCTTTCTTCAATTTTATCTGAGATCCTGAGTTGGAGCATTTTCATTAAACAGTCAGTCATCTCTGTTTTTCGTTAAAAAAAAAACTAGGCCTTGCCAGCTAAAAGATTTCGACTTGCCCATTTTTTCCATTCCTTTTTTTCTTTACTAGAGTTCATCCAATAAAAGGTTGGAGAGTCACTCAAGGTAGAGTATCAATGAATAAACTGTGTTATGTGAATATGAGAGTAGGTTGTGCGATGGGAATATTATGTGAATTAAAGAGGATAGATGACAACAATTAACCCTTGATTTGAAGAGGCCAAGATTGTAGTGTTCAGGGAAGCGTACACACACGAATCGCTTCCAGAAATAAGCAGTTCTCTGGAAAGGCTGTCTGAGTGAAATATCTGACTCAAGTCTGGAAAACAAGAAATGATTGTTATTCGACTCCATTTAACTAGCATGACTTGTTCTAGTTGTAAAGGTCTGAACTGGTGAAACTTATGATTGGAGTTCATCTGAACATTAGTCATCGTTGCGTCTGTGATAAATAAGGCTTCAGAGCGGAAAATAAAACAACATAAACAATTTAAAATCTATCAACGCTGGTAAGTGAGGATTGAAGAACGCCAACCCAATCTGTCTAATCTGCCTCTTATAATAAGCACTGAAAACTGATGTCGCATATCTCTTTCTATGAGGCGAGATAAGTAATTTAAAAAAGAATATATATATATATATTTTTTTACCTTAAAGATACACCATACATCTGAGCAGGATATAAACAATTAGCCGAAACACTGTGCTAAATATAACAAAGAAAATGATACTAGTTGCTATAATTTATGGGAAAAGGTTGCCATTATAAACAATGAAGCTTTCAAGTTGTCGCTTTGAGATTTTCATTTGATTCTATTTTCTATCAAATGCTACAATAACACACAAAAGAATTTCATTAAAGCTCGTTTTATTTCCTATAGAAAATATTCATTTGGAATTCACATATATAATTTCTGTTGATGCGCGCTTGTCTTCAGAGAGTTTTTCACACATTAACTTAAACAAAATTTGCATATATCCTCTATATTTAACATCAGCATTTCTTCAATTGAAAATAAGTACATCCATGCTAAATTTATTCCTTTCTTGATAAGAGATCACAATGACCAGCTATTGAAAATTGAAAGGTGAAGAAGTAAGAAATTAATCAACATCCTATCCGGCGTGCTTTGACCACTCGGCTACGGAAAGCTTCACAGTCAAGCAAGTATATATTTGCCTTTGTAGGATTCAAATCCAACACAACTAATCACAATATAGGATCGAAATCAAATTTAGAAACTGATGTATTCTGATTGGTCCAGCAATACCAATGTCACGTTTCCACCTACGTCCACATGGTTGACCTCAAGTTGAACTGTTCAAATTAAAACTAGCTAAAAAAAAAATATAAACGTGTTCTCGAGCCTACCACGTGGTTCACATTACTTATAAATATTTGCCGACATTTTCTCTCGATCTCTTTTCCATTCTCACTTACAAGCAATGAAAAACTCTGTGGAGAATTTGCGCATTTCCCTTTGGGGAAAACACCATGAAGCATACACACACGCACGCACGTACGAACATTCACTCTTGATAACAAAAAACACAAAAACAGATTTGTACAGTTGCTGTTGGAGAATCACAAATGTTTCGCTGAAAAGCCAATAAGTAACGGAAATCCTGACTATATGTTAAGCTATTGCCATAACACAACTACAGCCTATATTTCTTCATCTCGTTACAACTACAAGGACAGAGACTCTTAACTTAACATTGTGAGTCACACTCACACACGTTTTTTTTCGCACAATTTTCAAACTCTTTAATTCTCTTACAAGTAACTCTACGTTTTACTAAAATTCTCCAAACTCAAATACTTTTTAATTATCTTCGCAGTCTATCAATAAGAACAGTTTTCCTCACTCAAAATTCCAAGTACAAGTAAATTTCAGCATTTTAACTTGTTGTTATGCATATATAAATTTCATTTACTTATGCAACTTCTCTTGATGAATGTGTTTCTTCTTGTTTCATATTTTGTGCCTATTTGCGCACTATGAATTAGTTAGGGCGAGTTGATGGCCCCTACAGAATGGTGAAAAGCACAGTCACTCATTCAGCTTGTCTCGAAAGCCATATCAGTTGCGTATCTAGCAAAATGTAAACAAAGCATTTTCTAAAGAATTTCTGGATTTATGTCTATTCCAACATCTTTATTACTTCAATCATTAATTTTTATTGGATACCAGTATTTGGTGTTTTTGTTTTGTTTTTTTGTGTTATTTTTTTTTTGTTTTTTTGATGTTTTTTTTTTTTTGTTTTGTTTTGTTTTTGTTTTTTTTTGCTGTGTTTTTGGTTGTTTATTGTTTTTGATTTTTAGTGTTTTTGGGTGGGGGGCTTGTGTTGTATTTTTTTATTATTTTTTAAATAAATATAGACTAAGTAAGAAATTACGCACTTCAAGAGGCGTCACGCTAGCATCAGAATAGTTCGACCCCCTCCCTTTGGGGCAATATGGTAGATGTTTCCATATGATTGGAATTACTGTGAAAGGGTGAACCTTGTTTTATACCGTGAAATATCCGAAGACAATATCATGCTACAGCATCTCCTCCGAAGATCGACAATATGACGAAAAAGACAAAACATTAACCGCAACCCGATGGCTTGAGGACGATGATCCTGTATTTCCATGAAATCTTCACCGGACAGCTGCGTGGGACGACACTTAAAAGAGCCGATTTATACTAAATTATGCCGTTATGTTTTATAAATTATACGGTTATTTTCTTAAATATACCGTTATGTTTTTAAAATTAGACCGTTATTTTTTTTTTAATTAGACCGTTATTTTTTAATTATACTATTATTTTTACGGGTATTATGATCACTTGCAGAGGTAAGAAATACACAACTGTGTCGGTCGTCAATCAAGCTCAAAAATAAGGACAATGTATCTGTGTATAATACGCGTTTTAGTCTTGTCTCCAAGGTTGAATTATTCTCATTCCCTTCGGATTCCAAGAAGGAAGTTCTATTCGCACAGTTTCTTCCTAGAAGCTGCTGCTTTGTGGAACAAACTCCCGATGTATGTTTAACCTATCACTACAATCTTAACATCTCCGAGTTTAAGATCAACCGTTGCCTATCTTACATATCCTCATAATATCTACAGCTTTTACTGCCTCTTGTTACGCCCATACAATAACTATTCAGCAACTCTCTACCTTGAATGGCTCCTGGGCCTTTATTGAGTGAAAAATATCTTAAAAATAGCAGGGTAGGCTCTCTAGCCTTGGTTGATATCAAATCTAGGATAAGTAAAATTCTGAATTCAAAACCGCGAAGACAATGAGAAAGCATCCACTATATTTTCCAAGACGTGAATTAAATGATAGTTTCTTTGTATTTAATTCGCTACGAAATAACAGCATAATTATTGTGTGATGTACAAAATGGCCATGTCGATATTCTTAGCCGATATGTTCCAGGTATCGTGTGTAAAACGATACCAAAACTCCTAATTAAATTTTGATAGCTAAGCTACTGAGCGGCATAAACAGATAGTTCTCTTTTCGATAGTAGGTTACATAAAGATAGTTTAAATTTTAACTTCGTTCAGAAAGATCATGTTTGACTATACCAGTGTTTCTCACTTGTGGAATGACTAAAACACTTGCGTAACGTCAGAAAGAAATAATTTCAATTAAAAACTAAAAGGAAAAATAGTCATGAAATTTTAAAATAATAATAAAATCTCCTGAAATATGCATTTCTTTTTCGGACATTCAGTCAGTTATATGCCATGCGTGAGACACGTTTCGGCGATCATGTCTCTTTCGATACATGACTGACGAGACAGATTTTTCCCCGCAATAGGTTGCCATTTCTTTCTGCGGTAGACCAATTGCCATTCAAGGTTATAAAACCCGATCTCTCCTGCTATTTATCCATAGCTGGTGGGGAGAGAAGAAGATTCATACCTTTCCCAGGGATATTAGCACGCAAGTGAATGTAATAGATTCGACTCCGAGCCTCTTCCCATTACTCCAGCGTACCTCTCATTCGGACATCACATTGTATATTTAAGTATGCTTGTGTGAAACCTGTGCTCGATCTCCTTTGGAAAATTACCTTTTAATTGTTGCCTTTTTTTGTTTGAATTGGTTTATTTTATTTTACGGCATTTAAACACCTCAATGGTTTATTCAATGCCGGCAATATTTTTTAGGATAAGTTCGAATATATAGAATATGTATTCGTTGTAAGAAATCAATTTGTAGATCAGGTTTCATTATCCTATTTTTGTAAAGAGGGTTTTTTTGTTTTGTTTTTTTTTTGTCGAGAGTCAAATATATTACTGGTAACAATTTTTTCCAAAGATTTATTACTGGTAATGTTTTTTTTTTTTTTTTTTAAATGTACTGCTATCAGGTTGGTGCAAAAATAATGACGTAATAATGTCGTTTTTTGACGTTAAAAATACGCCAAAAAACGACATTATTACGTCATTATTTTTGCACCAACCTAATAGTAATAATTTTTTTCAAAGTTGTATTTCTATTATTTTACCATAAAAACCTATTTTTTACATTTCCATGGTGTTTTGACCCCATGGTAATGTAAAAAATAGGTTTAACTATTTGCCCATAGCTGAGACTCTGACAGGTTCTACCACCACGGGTCAGGATGTACCTGTGAACACCAGTATTAAGATGTGGTTCAGCGCTCCTCAAAACCTCCTGATCAGAGGCCTTGCTCTCGCATGTAGTTTATCGTGATATCCAGGACGATGTCTTTTTTGGTTTAGCATTCTCCGAAAAGATTAACATTACCGCAAAAGCTTTCATTTAAAGGGACTTATGAAGAATTTATTTTTAGACAGGCCAACAATGATAATCCCTTGTGGAAGGGAAAAAGGGGTAAAGATTATCCACTCCTTCTTAAAGATTAAGGAATGTAGCATCCAGTTTAAAACATCAAACAAGAAAGACTTAGACATTGAAGCCACGTGCTTGGATTTTCTAGCTTTTCAGAAACAAACATTTTTAAATCTATAAATAATTCATAAGTTACTATTCTTATAATTCCTAGATTACTATATGGCGCACCTGGCTATATTTCAGGATGCATTAACGCACTCGGGTGCACAGTTTGACTATACCTTGATAAATATCACATGAGCGTGTTTTTTTTTTTTGTTTTTTAGGTTTTTTTTTTTTTTACTTTATTTGTGATTATTCATTTTAATATTGAATATAGAAAATATAGAAGAAACTAAGGACGACTTTGGGCAATTTCTCTACGTTTATTCACTTTTCTTTATTTAAAAATGTTATATAGGAATAAAGTGTCGCTCTCGACACTTGAGTTTGAACATAGATCGCCAGTGAGCAGACACTGGCGATCCCATTATTGAATTAAGTGGATCACGTGACCGTAGTGAAAACGCATGACATCTAGATTGATCTGCATTTCTACTCTATCCTCTCTTACTATACGGAACGCTATTCTCTACTCTATTCACTATACTATTTCTCTATTCGGATCACTATTCGGTGGTTACTTTTCGAGCGACTACTATCGAGCAAGTACTATTAGTGCTAGTGTTATTAGAAGGCGTCTGACACCAGCATTGTACGGAGGCGTTACCATAGTTGTATCTACGATTACAATGGCTCTACTACAACGAGCATTACGAAAGTGACCAAGTGGTTGTAATGTTGGCCTTCTGATCATGTGAAACGGGTTCGTAGCTCACCATGGTCGATTACTCAGGAAGGTGACCTTGATGTTAGCGATCCCAGAATGTGGCACATTTGGAATGTGCCTAAAAACCAAACCAAAGATTGACCCAAGCCTTGTGAGTGAAATTGGGTAGACGGCACCCTCGGAAGCCGTTGGTACTTATGCTGGCACGAAGTGACAAGTCATTGTTTGAGCGTCCTGACTAACGGTTAATTTGATTCATTGTAGATATATGCCGAAAGAAGTAATGCATTTTTATTTATCAATCCGACAATCTGTCTGTGTCTGTCTGTCTGTCTGCCTCTCTCTCTCTCTCTCCCCCTCTCTCTCTCTCTTTCTTTCTGTCAGCCCCTCTCCCTCTCTGTCTTCCTCTCTCTTTCTCTTTCTCTCCGTCTGCCTCTTTGTCTCAATCTGTCATTGTATATATATATATATATATATATATATATGTGTGTGTGTGTGCGTGTGTGTGTGTATGTGTGTGTGTACGTATGTATACAAGTATAGGATTGGTGTAGACGGAATAAAACACCAATAACCAAAAACATCATTCTTAAAAGAGTGCTCAATACAAAATAGAGCAAATAATGTTCAACGTCATCACTTGAGAAGACACCAGAAGTGTTGAAACAAAATGGCTATTTTTGTAGTGATGTTATAACATGTTTATATTATAATTTTTGAATAAATATTTAAATCACACGCACGCATGTATATATATATATATATATATATATATATATATATATATATATATATATATATATATATATATATGTCTAATTAAATAAATTACAAACATTATGTCTGCTTATTTTTAGCATAATCCTATCATATTAAGGAAGAGAATTTGCTGCCTAAATATACAAATATATATATATATATATATATATATATATATATATATATATATATATATATATGCGTGTGTGTGTACACATATTTATGTTTATATATATCTAGTTTGTAAGGGTAACTTGGGTACAAGGAAAAGTTGTGTGTGTGAAGGTGGTGGCGGAGCGTGAGTGTTTTATAGAGACAGTGAGATTTGTGAGAGTAACTTTTACGAATTTTATCATTTTTTTTTCGTAAAACCGCGCTTTTGTGTACGTGTCAGGTTAAGAATGCTTTTGTTAATTCATAAAAGACTTAAAATGAAAGCGCAAGTCACAATGAGGTGAGGTGATGAAGGAGGGAACGAAAGAAGAAAAAAACAATGAGAGAGAACAATACAAAAATGAATAACTTAAAGAACGCCTGATAAAAGACATAACGATTAAAATTTGTGAAATATATTTTTTTTTAAATTTCAAAAATGAACATTTCAGAAGAAATTCAAACACAGAAAACATTATCGTGAAAACGAATAACCAAGTTCTAAAATATGAAAAGTGAGAGAAAATGCAGGAATATTTCTTTTCGTGCGTTCAGTTATTTGAAAACTGAGTAAGATAAGTCGGCGTGCGAGTACAATTCAGCTAACGTGTTATAAACGGCGCAGGTAGCGTAATGGTTAACGCCACTGAAGGCGGATTCGGCGAGCCGTGTTCAAATTCCACCCCAACCCTGCCACCTTTACTTCCGCACAAACGCCCTTAAATATGACATGTATACATCTCTACTTCCCTAAGCTATACAAAAGTGTACACTGGACTACATAACCTTGGGTCTAGGACTACACTTAATTCAAAATGTGGAGAAACCAGTCTTCTATTTTTCAGGGGAACACTTGATTCTTCACAGGTTAAGTAATGAATTTTGGAGAACATTAAAAAATTTTTTTAAATTTATTCTTTATGTTATTTCTCCCAAACCCTGTGCCGCCATCCATTTACTTAAGTTCACTAAGTATGTTATGCGTAGTTTTCCTCTGTCCCCCTTGCCTTCAATCTATCCTGTGAGTATCAGATTTGCCAAACCCTCTGTTGTAGCATACCTATGGATGATAATGAGTATGTCTCCATTCACATAATTACAGTGATAAATACTGTATGTTGGTCTGCAGTTGGAGATTCATTGTGGAGTTCACTTGACTCATTTCTAACAGTTGACTACTACTTCTACGCGCCGCTGGTGAATCTTATATGTGTTGTTCTTGTCCTAAGTATCATTGTTCATTACGAACCTTCGTGTGATTATTCTATTCAGTAATCTTCCCTAGGTTACCACACCATCTTTCCTCAATTTCCTAGAAATTGCAACTATTTCTTTTTGATGATAAATATGAGTTTCCTACATGAATTTCATAATTTTATTCATCTTACAAAATATCTGAAATTATGATGTCATCTGTTCTCAATTCTTTATCTATGCTGAAGACATAACTTTTTACTCCTGTCTTAATGGTAAGTCTGACAGGTCCAATAAGGTCAAATTTATAGCTGATCTCAAAAATATACTACAATCTGTTGTTAACTTGGGCAAGGAATGGCTTGTTAATTTTAATGTCATCTAAACTTTTTAATCGTCTTAGAGAGCCTTTTCTTTGCCTTCCATCAGCATGGATGATGCTAACCTCAAGAAAAGTGACTCTTTGCAACTTTTCAGGCCAACCTTTTCCTATGACATGAACTAGATATATTATATTGAATCAATTGCTGTGTCTACTGCAAGGAATTTTGGTTCAAGGTGTCATGCTAGACAATTTTTATCACTAGATTATTATACACATTTCTAAGTCTACCATTTGTCCAAGAATTGAATATTGTTGCCACATATGGTCCGGTGCTCCTGATATATATTTACAGATTCCTGATAAACTACAAAGAAGAATCTGAAATGTTATTCGTCCTGACCTGGCATCTCGTGTTCAGTCACTTTCCCACGGCTTTAACGTTGCTTCTTTGTGCCTTTTCTATAAATATTTTAATGGCAATACTTCTTATGATCTTACATCTTTGGTACCTAGACTTTATGAATTTAATCGCAGTACTAGATTGGTAACAAGATCTCACCATTTTACAGTTGAAATGACGAGATGGAACCCTAACTTCTATGTTTCTTTTCTCGTATTCAGTTAAGTTTGATCGTCAAAAATTTAAATGTAGTCCACTGTTTTACTGATTACTCTTCTCGCTCCTTAATAATGTTTCCGTTTTCTAATTCTAATTTCTAAAAACACCTTGTGTCTGAGTGGTTTTACAGCCTTGCTGGGGTGAACTCGATTAAATAAAATTAAAATAAATTGATTTGGTTATTTTTAGTTATCTACCTGAATTAACCTCCTTAATTATATTAGTAATTATAAATAGTTAAATAAAAAAAGTACTAATACCAAAAGCCTTTGAGCGATTTATTATTTTTTAACAATATACCCAAGCGATGCCCTGAAGACGTTCTGAATTGCATTGTAAATTGATTGATTTCTTTTAAAACAATATATCAGATAATTTGGAAAATTTATGAAAATTGCCAAAGGCGTCATTTTTATAATTTCCGATAAAACTTGGAAAGTTATAGTTTAGTTTGCTTTGTTTTGTTTTACAGCATATCAACCTGAATGGGTTATTTACTGCCGATAAAATTTTTATTATTGGTAATATTTTTTTTTCAAAAATCGATTTCTGATAATATTTTTTCCTTAAAAAAATCTATTTTTGGTAATATCTTTTTCTACAACAAATCTATTTCTGGTAATTTTTTTTTTCTTCGAGAATCTATTTTTGGTAATAATTTTCTTTCAAGTATGTATTGCTGGTAATATTTTTTTTCTTTTTTTTTTTTTTCAAAAAATGTATAGTTGGTAATATTTTTAAAAAAAACACTTTCATAGTCTTTTGACGTCAGTTAGAATGTTAACTATTTGCCCATAGCTGGGACGTTAACAGGTGCTACCACCCCGGGTCAAAGTGGACCTGAGAACACCAGCAATTAAGAGGTGGTTCCATGCTCCTCAAAACTTCCCGATCAGAGTCCTTGCTGATGGACGTAGTTTAACGTCTTACCCAGTTTCCTGGGTAAGACGATAAACGATTATAGTGTGAGAGGCAGAGTTTATGGGGTTATGAGGGAAAAATAACGATTAACCTTAAACTTGGACAGGTTTATATTTATGATCGGATGTGGTTTATCGTCATACCCAGGACGGGGAAAGTTATAGAAAACAAGCTGACAAGAAACGGTGTTTATACCTTTACAAGGAGAAGATTTATAAAGATAAGTTCATATGGGTTAAAATGAAGTGTCTTATAAATATTTCTTATCTTAAATTTCCTGTGGTATCTTTATCGTAAATATTTTTTTTTTTTTTACAATATCCTCATACTCTCTTGAGCTGTAAAACAAATATTCTGTTTGAGAATTTCAAATGTCTATGGATGTTATTCTTCTCTTTATTATTAATAAACCATTTTTTACAATGATGTTCACCCTGTGCAATACCCAAGGGCCACTCAAGGTAGACGGTTATAGTGTGAGAGACACAGCTTATGGGGTTATGATGGAAAGATAACGATTAACCTTAGACTTGGGCAGGTTAATATTGTAGAGATCGGGGAAGCGTCCTTATGGAAGTCGATTCCACAAAGCAGTTGTTCGTGGGAGGAGGATGCTCGAGTGGAATTTAACCTCTCAACAATGGGATACGAAAGGAATGAGCGTGGCATTGTGGGTCATAGTCGTGAAGTTTACAACGGGCGAAACTCAGGTATGTTTTTCTTCTAAACACTTCCCATAGGAAAAAATGATAGATTAACGTTATTTGCGATGTTATTTCATATTTGTCTGTTTCCAAAGCGATTAACTTGTGCTGTCTAACTGCAACATTAATACGAAGTCCTTGTTTGATTTCAGTTTATTAGATACAATATAAATCAATATTATAACTGAGAACGTTCTGAGCCAATAATTCCTTTAAATGGTCCGAAGGTACAACCTTTATATGCGATTGGAGGGCTTTAGAAAGTTCTGAATAAGCAGCTAACATCTGAAGAAAAAATGAAAAAATAATGTTAAGCTTTTAATTTTATTAATAGGAATATCATGGCAAGGTGGAGTAATGGATAGCGGCTTGGATTGAGGAATCTGAGATCCGAGTTCTAATTACATCCACTTACTTACTAATACCCTTAGGGAAGGTATTAATCTCCTTCTTCTCCCTCTAGCTATGGATAAATAGCAGGACAGACTGGGTTCTATAGCCTTGGATGGCAACTGGTCTACCGTAGAAAGGAATGGCAACTTGCGGGGGAAAAATCTGCCTCGTCAGTCATGTATCGAAAGATACATCATCACCTAAGCGTGTATCACGCATAGCACATAAATGGCTGAATGTTATTCTTCTCCGAGTTTCTTCCATGTATAAATACAGGGCGCGAAGAAAAAACATCTTCACATGCCTTGATGAAGTTTTACAAGGACGAAAACTCATTGGCATAAAAGGTTTTCCTCTTGTCATTTATTTTATTAATATTGCCTTTAAAGTTTATTCATCTGAATTTTTACAAACACGCACCCGACTGTGTGTATATCTGTGTTATGTATTCGCTTTTAATTTAATGCATTCTAAAATATCGTTTGAATGAGATTTTCGTTTCAAGAGAGATGTAAGTCAAATTGAATAGAAGCTAGAACTACTGCGATGCAAAGTAATGAATATTTATTATCATACCGCGAGTATTAACATGAAAGGAGTCACCAGTCAATAACCCAACGAAATGTAGTCCTTTATCAATAATGAAAATGTCTACATCTACGTAAGCTACAGAAAATCAGATCAAATATATAAAAAGGTTTAACACGCTTGGTTACATTCTCATCTTAAGTTCATTCAGAAAAATGATAACGATTATAGGATTATGAAAGCAAACATGAGAGTAAATTTGATTATGGAAATGATAATTAGATATTATTATTGTCTGCGTGTCTAATCAATGAATATATTAATGTATTTGCGATTGAATCAAAAGTAAGAGGGTCGTTTCAAATTGAATGTCTTCTATTTATTTCCGTAGAATCGATCACAGATTCAAGTTGCACATCACCGTTGGATAGAATAAGTTTTCACCTCGAAAACTCTTTCTTTTTTCTTTTCTTTTTTTTTTTTATTGTACATAATCACCAATCATTTGGCGATGCATTTAAGAGGTGTTCTTCATTTTGCAAGTTGACAACTGTGTGTGTGCTTGCGCGCGCATATCTGACGTCTAGTCACACTGAAGAGCTGTGATACAGCGAAACAATCTGTGTGTGGCTAACTATATATATTGTAGTGGATGGGTTAATTATGTGGTAATATTTGTTGAGAATAAGTTGCGTGTCAATTAATTATTTCCACTAACATCAAAATAAAATACAAAATTCAACTGAATTGTTTTAAAACGTAACAATTAGATTTATTTAGGTTGGTGTACAACATGCAAAGAAAAGGTAGGACAGAGTCGTGTCCCTTTGATTTGGAAATATTTGTACCAGAGTTCATATTACGAACAAGATATATTTAATTAGAAACTAATAAAACATTCAAAACAATGTACAAGCAGAATATTTGGTATATGTTATGTTGGCAAATATGTATGATGTTTTAGGTTTCAGAATGTCTTTCTTGTAATCGTTCGTTAATGTTGATACTAAAGTTGTTAATATTAAGTGTCTTTTAAACAGAAAGTTCTTAAGAAGTAATTTACCTTTTACTGTAATATTGAACTTGTAATTCAGAAGAATAAAGTTTGGAATTGTGAGTTCTAAAATTGGTAAAAGTTCAGGAGTGATTTCAGAGGTTGGTGAGTGAGTGTATTGGAGTTGTTTCGTGTTAAATAAATTCAACTTTGTAACTTCAAAAGTATGAGTGACGTGGAGTTGTTTGGCAGTTGGTTATCCGTCACGAAGCTCACTGGTAAACTTGTGTTTGTGCATCGTATTTATTTACATTCCTGGTCACGTGGGTGGCTCACGAACACATTTCAAGATTTTTGGCGGTATTTTAAGTTTAAACACGTGTGCGTAGGCGTTGTTATTACTTTGAGATATATTGGCCAATCAAAAGTAATTATTGTAAAACTTGCGTCTGGAGTCTGGATTGTGTTTAGCTTGCACAAAAATCTATAACTAACATGAAAATGTAAGTTAGAAATGTTTTTAACAATGAGGATGTAGTGCACTCAGTAATTGGTTCTGATCCACTGGCATATGGAGGTTAAGCTCTATAATATACACTCGGGGTAGCTTCGATAGAGCTCTCTAGAGAAAAGGGTAAATTTAATTAAAAAAAAAAAAAAAAAAAGTGGCTGCTGCTACTATGAATGCATTACTCTTCAATTACGAATTCAGTTCTCTTAGCCGCTGGCGTATTTCGTATCGAAAACGCTAAAATTTCCCTTTCTCTCTGCCGTGCGCCGACGGTTTAAGAGTAGTATCTCTGACTGAAGCCAAATCAGTCGATATTCGATCCCGGCTTGAAGCAATCGGACGTCTAGCCACATTGAATAGCTGTGATACAGTGAAACAGTATGTCTGTGGGTGACTATATATATATATATATATATATATATATATATATATATATATATATATATATATATATATATATATTCAAGTGCCCCTTTAGGAAATGTGTTCCTGATCAAACTGAATTCATAAATAATTACATCGGTCACACGACTACATCCCTATCCAGACGCATTACGTTACACATATCTTAAAAATAAAACAGACACATTTAAACACACACACAAGCCTACCAGACTCCAGCCGAAACATACTAGTAGAAAACACAAACACAATAACCTCTTCCTCCCGCAAAAACAAAGATTAAAAATTATGGAATACCTAATAATAAAAAGGAAAAAACCAACACTTAACAATATTCGCTACGAACACGGCCAGAATGTGCTAACTGTGTTCGGAAAATAAAACATCTCTGTAACACTAAAAACATACACACAACGCACACACTCAAGTAAACTGAAAAAATAAAATCATCCTTTATAATGGCTAAAAGAATAGCCGAAAGGGATCGGAATTATAGAACATTTGGACAGTTTCTACACACTCTGTGTCCAAAAAAGGAAGCGCTTTTTCGGCCACAAGAAAAATAAAATAAAAAGCTTAATCGTAGTACTTTGTCTGTCGTTTTTAATGAAACACTCATAAATGAAGGATTTCTGCCTAAATACACAATATATATATATATATATATATATATGTCTGTGTGTGTTTGTGTGTGTGTGGATGAATGAGAATCCGATGGAATGATATATATATATATATATATATATATATAGATAGATAGATAGATAGATAGATAGATAGAGAGAGAGAGAGATAATTTTCAAAACTTCAGGTTTAGCACTTTTCGCCAATGAACCGGCGTTTTCAGAAAATTAATCTTTGATAAATCATCATATATTTACCATTCCGTCAGTTACTCATCCATTTAAACACACACACACAGACGCGCGCACACACAGACGCACACACAGACGCACACACGCACACACGCACACACGCACACACATATAACTGTTTATAACTTGCAAATATTTTTCTCTCTCCTTCCTTTTTCCTCTCTCTCTCTTTCTCTCTCTCTCTCTTTCTCTCTCTCTCTCTCTGTCGGCTTTCTCTCAGTCTCTCCCTTTCTCACTCTATCCATTTTCTTTGTCTCCTTTTTTCCTCTGTCTCTTTTTTCTCTCTCTTTTTTCTCCCAGTTTTATTCGCTTTTCTTTTCCCTCTATCTCCTTTTTTTCTCTCACTCCTTTTTTCTCTCTCGTCTTTTTTCACTTCTTTTTTTTTTCTCCCTGTCACCTTTTTTTTCTCTCTCTCTTTCTTTTTTCGTTTCTAAATTAAGAAAACAGACTTGATCATGTTGTAGCAGGTGAGTGACCTTCCTACTTATCGAACCAAATCACGATTCATCTAATGCAGCCGTCACTGTACTGGATGTGTCTGGGTCAAGATAGCATGATGTAGCCAGTCTCCCTTCAGGCTGGCTTTGAATTCAAAGCTGTTCTTTTCTTAGACTGGTACCAATTCTTCTATGGGCCACGGACGATTATGTTCCTCTTTAACTTTTTGTCCTTTCTAGCTTATAACAACGGTTGTCTTTTTGCTTAATTCCTATTCTGCTATTTTATTCGCCTCTTTCCTCGATCCTACTTGCCTTCCACGTTCTGAGAGCGTTAAATTATATAAACGGGTTCAGGGTCGGTTTACCTCCCCGAACGAGACACTACCTTTCGGCATAGCCTCGTTCGGGTTCCTCTCCTCCCGAAGGCAGGGAGTTCAACAGTTCGGCCGGTCGTCCGATATCGACTAGTATTTAGTCACCCTCCCGCCCACGAGGGTATCATGTGGCACAAGGCCGGTTTAACGTGGGATCTCCGAGCCCGTGGGATCTCCGAGCCCGTGGGCTCGGCCAAAAATATACCCTTTGAACACGTAGAAATGGGTTCAGGGTCGGTTTACCTCCCCGAACGAGACTCTACCTTTCGGCATAGCCTCGTTCGCGTTCCTCCCCGCCCAAAGACGGAGAGTTCAACCGTTCAGCCGGTCGTCCGATATCGACTAGTATTTAGTCACCCCCCCACGAGGGTATCATGTGGCACAAGGCCGGTTTAATGTGGGATCTCCGAGCCCGTGGGCTCGGCCAAAAATATGCCCTTTGAACCCGTATAAACGGGTTCAGGGTCAGGTTTACCTCCCCGAACGAGACTCCGCCCTTCGGCGTAGCCTCGTTCGGGTTCCTCCCCGCCCGAAGGCAGAGAGTTCAACCGTTCAGTCGGTCGTCCGACATCGACTGACCCTCGTTTCTCTTACTACCCCTACTTATATTAGCTGGGAGAGTCTATTAACTATAGAATAGGTGTGTTTTACCATAACATTTATGGAACTCTCTTCTGGCTTCTTGTTTCCCAGTCAACTTTGATTCTTCAGTAATTTAAATGCAATGTTCTTTTATTCCATTCTGTTTCTTTAATAGTGTTTTAATACTTAGCACCTCCCCTTACGTCTTAGTGGCTTTATTGCCTTGATTGGGATGAAATGATTAAAAGAATAGTCTGCCATATTATTTACGACGTCCTCCAATCAGAATCTGCCTACTTCTAAATTGGCGTCCACCCTTTCTGACCTGATAGAATCATAACTTTTCCAAGAGATTCAATCAGAAATCGCACCCAGTACCCCGAATTCCCTTTCATATATAAGAAACAGAGAATGTGAAAACCTGTATTGATATGTGTATAAGTAGATTCCTAAAAAAAAAACAATAACTAAGGTTTAAAATCCATATTTTAGTTTTAATCCAAAGCTGATAGATTAAATTTAATATTTCCAATAAGCAAAATACTTTGCTATATCTCAAAACGAATTTAACTCGATTGGAATTATTTTTTAAAATCACTAAATTCGGACATATTGACAAATCTGTCAAAACAATCATCTTTACTTATAATATATCAAAAATAAAAAAACCTTACTGAAACGGTATTTGAGGAAGATTAACTGACTTAAAGTTAAATTAATCTGCATCAAAACATTTTTTTAACATGGCAGTAGGTGTTTGTGAGGTGTATATATATTTATTGATATCTTAACATTTGGTTTTTGCTAATAACGTGCACTTAACTGTAACTGTTACTTGGCGGATACAAATTGAACGCTTTTTTATATTATTTTTGTAATCTTTTAAATTTAGGAAAATAGTCTATGTGATATAATATTTTATTGAATTTTGAATACGTTAAATTTATAGTCCTACTTTCAAAAACGCTTGTTGAGTAAATGTTACCAAAATATTTTAACTTTACTATTGTTACTACTCTTATTTTGTGATAGCCGTGTATGGACGTCCGTATTCATAAAATTCGTCTCATTTATACACACACACATACACACACACAATTCTAAATTCTTTTTAAAATACTGGGGTTCACTGAACTGTAGTAAGCTTTTCCATTTATGGGGAGTAAACATAGTTTTTACTTAATAACAATGTCACCTAACCGCTACAAATCAATACGGAATTTTAAAAGATCTCAAATTATAAAACAATATAATAAAAATGTTTTCTAAAACTAGAGATCCAGTTTGATTAAAAAAAACTGATTTAAATCCTCCACGAATTTTTCCTTATAACTAGTATAAACATGAAGCTCTTTAACAATAAATTTCTCAAATTCATAAAAATTAAAAAAGTGGAGGAATAACAAATATCTGAAAAAAAAATTAAATGTTTTAAGCAATATTTTCTAAAAAGGAAAATATTTGTAAAATAATTTAATCCATTCGTGAATGTCCTGAAAGTTTCCTCAGAATTTGTCAATTATCTGATTTCTGCAAGAATTTTCCAAAAATGGCACGTGGAACTAGAACAGTCTACCCCAGTGAGTGAAATAAAGGGTTCTGTTCGACATTCCAACCACCTGAAGAAGGCCGGAGCGTACAACGGCCGAAACATTGTAATAAATATGGCGACAAACATGAGGACAATAGTCCGAATAATGTAAATAGTGCGCTTTTTTTTTTCGGTGAAAAAAGCGTTGATTAGGAAATTTTTGCAAAAATTGTGTACATAATAACTCATCTCAGAAATATAGACAGATATTGAAAAAAAGGCGCTTAAATTTCTCATATTAATTAATGGTCACCCGTTGATGTTGCAGTTTTTTGTGTATATATATGTACTAGTGAGTTAGCCCAGATCGCTTGACTCACTTTATAGTCCACCAATAGAAGGTTAACCAATTAGAAGATGTAGAACTTTTAATCCGTCGTGTATAAAGGCGGCCATTTTGTTCACTCTACCCGAATGTCCAGTCCAGCTTGTCAGGCGAAGAGAAACAGAAGGACGAACTACGCTCTGCTACTTTTATCAAAATATCCACTGCTAACCTGAACAACGCTTTCCTACTGTCTTCGAAATATTCACTGGTAACCTGAACAACGCTTCCCTACTGTCTTCGAAATATTCACTGCTAACCTCTGGATTCTATACTCGAAGACGACCGTCATCATGAACAACAGTTGACACAAGAAAAACAATTTTTAAACAGATTTCGAAAGTTCTAAAAAGGATTAGAAAATATAATTTAATAATCAAAACATCCTTTGGTCGAATAAATATGTTGGGGGCATTTTTTTCCCACTATGTAAAAGCTGTTTTTAGCGACTTTATGGAGATACATATAAGCATTTTTTATTTATTTATTTATTTTTTTTTTTTGTGCGTGCGTGCGTGCGTGCGTGTGAAACTGAGGAAAGACTAATAGTGAATAAGTTCCATAAAAACTAGCAATAATTTCACCGTAATCACTCATTCTCGATTTTAAACAATAGCAAAAATAATGAAAAAAATCTCATTTTCCACCCACTTCCCAACCCTTCTCATTCGTTAATCCACTCCCTCACAGAATGATTTCCGAGATCAACATCATTACCCTAATTTTGTCACACACAGTAACACCCACCCACTATTCATACAGCCCGAAGTCTCATCAGCCTGTCACCATAGCGAATCTTTTATTATGATTCTAATCGACGTCATCGTGAACAAAGTAACACCCCCTTCCCTATGGTTTCGGATGAGAACTTCACTTTCAACTGTGTTGGATGTCTGTAATATGTCGGGAACAATTCCACATAACAGTCTTCTGGATTTAAAGGCGCTGACTCTTATTTGCTCTGTTGTTTTAACCAATCAAATTGCAGATGATTGCTGTTTAAGCGCTAAGGCGTCTAAGTACATTCGTGTGCTTTCCAAAACCGCATGTTCAGGCATGCATAAAAGGTTTTGAAAGTTTCTTTGATTTAAATTTTGACTTTATTAATTCATTAAAATAGCTGAATCTACACCTGCCTCTCATTGTGCGTAACTTTCTTAATTGTATGTTTTTGGATTTTAAATATTAATTTGTGAATACATGTGTACGTACAAGTGTTTATAGAAGAAAAAAAAATTTCTCACTCACGCACTCGCTCTCTCTCCCTTACTCTCTCTCTCTCTCTCTCATTCACCCTCTCTTTCACTCTCTCTTTCTATCTCACTCTCATTGGCCCTACCTTTCACCCACTCTCTCCCTCTCAGTCTATCTCTTGGTCACCCTTTTTCTATCTCTCTCTCTCTCTCTCACTTGCCCTTATCCTCTCACCCTGTCTCACGCCCTCTCTTTCCCTCTCTCACCCTCTCTCAGACATTTTTACACATACTCTCTCAGTTTTCCGTGTTTTGCTAAATTTTTGACAAATGCCTCGGAACCACTCAACTAGAATAATAAATATTTTCTCAAATTTTTGCTTCCATTGTAGATGACGTGACAATTGTAAAGAAGTTGATTCAACATCAGACCCAATATTTTTGCGCTACATGATCAGAAAAAAAACTCCATAAATCTTCCACGGTTAGCACACTGACTTCAACCTCTTTAGTCCAATAAAAGAGGGCATTGTCGGTGGGTGAAATGGTATGATGGTGATGAAGAAGTAAAAACGGCTCTAAGGAATTGTCTAAATGAGCAGCCAGCTGAGTTTCACGAAACTGGGATGCATGCCCTGATTCGAACGCTTGGAACGCTGCTATCGAAAGAGTTGATGACTATAGTGAGAAGTCGGGATGTGAACCTGTAATGTATAGCTATGCCTTGCTGTACGACATGCTTGATTGTGTTCCTTATTTCTTATATAATAAAATCAATTGCATTACATTTTACTGCCACTAGCGTGTGCGTACACACACACACACACACACATGTATGTATATATACATATATATATATATAGAGAGAGAGAGAGAGACAGAGAGAGAGAGAGTAACGCGGATATAAGAGAGTTGTCGGGACCGGAGAAGAAGTCTCTTATATCCGGGTTTCTCTTATATCCGGGTTTGGTATATTTTGTTTACATTAACACATGCTCTAATTTGGGACCAGAGAAAATCTCTCTTATATCAGGTTTCTATTATATCCGGGTCTCTTATATCCGGGTTACAATATATATATATATATATATATATATATATGAAGAAAAATATACGGAAAAAACAAACAAAAATCCTTATATGCAATTATGCTGTTTTAATGTTAATATAATGTCAACGTCGGCCGTTTCGGTCTAATAAACCATCTTCAGGACATATTCATAAAATATAATTAACATTATCAATTCAACATATCCAAACATATATTTGCTTACATATATATATATATATATATATATATATATATATATATATATATATATATATATTAAGAAATATACATAATATCTTACATTAATTGCACAAAGCAATTTACCTATATTTACCCATTAGGTTATATATATATATATATATATATATATATATATATATATATATATATATATATATATATACAGTTGAGTGTACCCGCCTCTTCTACTCCAACAGTTTCTTCTCTCGCGCGTCCCGACTGTGGAACACCCTTCCTCTTACTTGCGTCCCTGATAACTATAATCTTCAAAAATTTAGATGTAATGTCAATCGACCTCTTCGCATACCTTAATCACCGTACTTTTTTTTTCTGTTTTTATCCTTTCCTCCATCCCCCTAAACCCAGTCTTTTCCCTTCCTGTCATTTTCTGTAGGCCTTTGTATGCTAGTGGCACTCCCGTCTTGCTTGGGGTGAAACTGGCATTTGTTTACATCCGTAAATAATGCGTTAGAATTTGGCTTTTTCTCTGCCGTGCGACTATAGCTTAGGGGTAGTATCTCAGCCTGATGCTAAATCGGTAGGGTTTCGATCCCGGCTTGAAGCCATCGGATGTCTAGCCACACTGATGAGCTGTGAAACATGCCTGTATGTGGGTAACCATATTATATATATATATGTGTGTGCGTGTGTTTTCTATTTAATTCCGTAAAAATCACAATAACTCTGTTGGATAGAGGAAGTTTTTACTGAAAAATACTATTTAACTACGTTGAAAGGTGATTAAGAGTCATTTCATATAATGGGTTTTGATGTGTAAAGCCGCACGAAAGGTGACTTGTGCAAAACACCATCTCGCGACTTCTGAAACATGGGAAGCACTGCCTACTTGTTCATGCGCATTGTTTTCTGTAAATGTTCAGCAAGTGTCGATGAATGTCTACGGCTGTAATTTTTCCTCATGCACAATCTATTGACCCACCCACAGTTCGTACAGTTTCATGTCAGACGCCATTTTGACAGGCTGCTTTCTATTAAAAAAAAAATGAAAACTCTAACAAATTATGTTATGGATTGTTTCCGCCTATAACATATCATTTACCTCCTGGGCTAACCTAATAAGTTAGAGGCAGTGCGTTACAGAGTTAGACGTATAGATTAAACCTATTAAACTGTCGTTCCTTGTACAAGGTGGACTACATTGTAAAAAAAGAAGAAATAATTACCCGATCGGTGACTCGTTCATTTGTTTGAAGTGAAAGTAAAAGAATGCCGTTGCAAGACGCCTGAGAAATTTAGAACATAAAAACAGATAAAATTTAAATATTTGCCTTGCTCGAGCAGGAAAAAATAATTTTTAAACACGATATTTACTGGTAATGAAAATTAAATTTATTACAGAAATTTAATAATTTATTACAGAAACCCGAAAGGATAAAATTAGTGACAATATCTTGGAAAACTTCAAATATAAAAACCAAAATAGAATCAAGTGAAGAAAAGATTACTTTGTGTCACATACAATTACAGGCCAATAAATTATTGACGACTTTCTAAAATCGAGGCAAGTTTTTCGTGTTATTTTTTTTTCTTTTATATCGCCGTCCGCTAGAGTAAACAATTGATTCATCTGATCGAAACATTGGAACGAAAAATTAATTATTTCTGACCAAGGGAGAGAAATCTTATTCTTCTATCACATCTACGACACAGTAAATGATTAAATATCGAGACTGACATGCGCTTTCTTCTCCAAAATTGTTTTAGGACGCGAGGTTCTTCCCTAGTAGTCGTAATTTTCAAACCAGACACCTTTTAGACTATCAAATATTTTGCTCCAGGCAGCATTTCATCTTCGGTTGAAGATTCAGTTAAAATGAAGTTATCAAAACATTTAATGAATAATTCGCCGAATCGAAAACAGACACCTTCTTGAATATACTATTCGAAAGTTGGTGTAATCATTGAAAGTGATAGAAATGCTTTGATGAATGAATAATGAAGCTCAAAATGTGTTAGAAAAACCTAATAAGAACAACTGTTGAAAGGGTCTCATCGTGGCAAAAAAGAGATACGCTGGAAAACACTTCAGTCATATTTTAGGAAGTGGATCAAGCCAAATATTTTTTTTTCTAGCAACGCTTCGTAGATAAAGAGTAAGAACATAGAAATTTATACTGCATGGTAACTGCTCACCCATTAAACGATCATCATTCCATGCTGTTATATTAGCAAAAAAAAAAACAGTAAAATTTCACGGATTTCCTAATTAAAATTTCAAATGAATCATACATCTTAAGTTAATGATGGAATAATCTGACTGCTAGTTCCTCTCCTATAGCATCGTGAAATATTTGACCTTAACAATTTTAACAAAATTTTACAATTAATATTGATGCAGATCAGTATTCAAGGAGTGTACAAATAAAAAAGAAATTCGAATCTAACACCATATGCCATTACACTGAAGCAGAAGTTGAACACATGCGAGCGTTATCCCTTCTCAAAAATAGAATTCTCAAGAGCTGCAAAAGACAGGAAATAGTGGAAAGCCGTGTTCGCAAACGTTCTGAAGGAACACGGCACATAGAAGAATTAAACTTTAGTTTTTCTTAAAAATCATTTGCGTAACCAATTAATGACCATGGATTTTCTTTGTCGCCAAGATCATACACAATTTAAGACAATATTATTTACTGATGAATGACATTAAAATAAAATACATTTAATGTCATCTGCTTAAAGTCCAGGAGACTTCATATATATATATATATATATATATATATATATATACATATATATATATATATATATATATATGTGTGTGTGTGTGTGTGTGTGTGTGTGTGTGTGTGTGTGTAAGGAATACATTTGTCAATAACAACCTTATTCTGTAAATTCTTTCTCAATGCCTTTTATATCGACGATGCTATCATCTGAGATGGCTTACAACCAAATCCCTATATCTCATATCACTATATTCTACCATGCTATGTTTGCTATCCATTGAATATAAATCAGCCATCCTTCAGCTCCATCTGTTATCCTTTCTTTTTTGTCCACCTACTTCTAGACCTATTATTATGCTTCGTTTTCTAATCCGTGTTGACCCTTGTCTCCTAATTATTCCTAGCAGTGCTCTTTCCATTGATCTTTGTGCAATTCTAAGTTTGTTTTAAAGAAATTTTAATTTACAAGTTTCGAAACCGTATGCCATAGCTGTAGTATTCGTTCATTTAAACTTTACGTTCTAAATATATTGGCAGGTAACTTTTCCGCGCAGCTATTTTTTTTTTTCAATGGTTTCCACCCCGCCGTTAGTGATCAATTTATTTAATTCTTTTCTTTAACGCTATCACTAGCCATAAGTCGGAGCTCGAAGGCAGTAATGGGTATCTTACGAATTGGATATTTGACATCCCTTGATTTGTGGTGGCACCTATGTGCATTTTCCGACCACGGGTCCTTAATTATCGTGACCAGAGACATCCGTTTGGAATCCTTTGTGGCAAAAGACGAAATTAATTCAATAAATATACAAAAATAAAAAGTCTGCGAAAGACAGATGTTTCTTCTCCCAAGACTTATTCAACAATCACAGTAAAGAAATCCTGAGAGAATTACAATTCCTACCAGGATTCATTATTGACGACCACAATGTTAGCAACATTAAATATCCAGATGATACTGTTGATACGGAAAGGAAAATACAGGAACTCCTAGAGAAGCTAGAAAAGGAAAGCCAGAAGAAAGGACTAAACATCAATAAAACGAAGACGGAATATATGGCTGTCAGCAAAAATAGTGAATATGCGAATTTTTTGTGAATCAAACGAACACTCGTTCTATCTTTTGTGATGTCAATGAATCGTTGTCACTTTCTTAATGCTCGTCGTAGTAGAGACTTTGTAATCGCAGATGCAACTATAGTAACGCCGTTGAACAATACTGGTGTCAGACGCCTTCGAATATCACTCGCACTAATAGTACTTGCTCGATAATACTCACTCGAATAGTAACCACCGAATAGTAATCTGAATAGAGAAATAGTATAGTGAATGGAGTAGAGAAGAGAATAGCGGTCGGTATAATAATAGAGGATAGAATAGGAATACGATCAATTAGACAGGCGCTACTTCCTATGTATGTCTTTCCACTATGATCACGTGATCTACTTAATTCAACAATGGGATCCTCTGTGTTTGCTCACTGGTGATCTATGTTCAAACTGAAGTGTCGGCAGCTACACTTTATTCCTATATAACAGAATTACTAGTTGGAGATGCTAAAATCAAACGAAAATCAAGTACGAAAATTTAAATATCTGCGAAGTTAGTTTGAATTTTTTTTTTTTTTTTTTGATTTTTTGTCAACAGATAATGAAAAGAGCAACACCGAAATCGGAAGGCTCATTTGGATAGCGGAAGCTGTCTTCCAAAAGCTAAGCAAAGTATTACGAAACTAACTGGAGATGTCAAAATCAAAAGAAAATCAAGTACGAAAATTTAAATATCTAGGAAGTTTGAATAATTATTTTTTGTCAACAGAGGATGAAAAGAGCGGCACCGAAATCGGAAGACGCATTTGCATAGCGAAAGATGAATTCCAGAAGCTAAGCAAAGTATTACGAAACAGGAAATTTTCTGGACATGTGAGCAATGGCAGTTTTAGAGAAAATGAAAACAAAACGGACAGTTATAAGAGACAGTTTACATTTAATGGCCGCAAGAGAATTTAGAAATGTTAATATTGAAAAGATAAATTGAACGCAAGAAAAACAGAGGAAATCAACGGATAAATCTACTTATCAAGTTTCGTTGGAGAACAGGGATTAGAAGAGATAGTAAAAGGACAAAATTTGCTGAGAGATACAGCAGACAGGAAATTGTGGAGACCCATGATCGCCCACGTCCTAAATAGACACGGCGCATAGAAGAAGACAGTAGCTCAAATTACATCTACATTCAATGCAGCAGGTATCATATTCACCAGATGAGTTGAAGGTTCTTTATCCTCCATGTGGATGTCGAAGCAGATTTCCCACCACGACAGCAGATACGGTAACCTCATGTGGGTGTGACGCCGTTAATTGAACATTGGTAAACTAAAAAGGTGCCACGTTGTCTGAGAAGTTATGGATCCATTTGTTTCGGGCTCATGGAAAGGTTTAGCTGTGGCATAAACTCCATGAAACCATTGACCTCACTTATCAGAAAGGCACCGTACAGTCTGTTCATGGTGTCATAATGATGTAGAGTGTCGTCACATGGCAGGGATTGTGTCTGATAGTCTGTTATTCATTGGCGACTACTAAGCTGCAATGCTTGGTGACTATTGTTTATGAATTAATTTGTCCTTTAGATCACATATCCAATACCAATTAACACAAAACATTAAATTCTTACATTGGTCAGACAAACACCACACTCACTCGTCAGTTAACTTGTCACTTATCGAAACTTAGTGCAATTCGAGTATATGTCTGATTTCATATTACAAACAACCAAAATCAAGCTAACAGAAGGCCAATATTAATAAATAATAAAATAATACTAGCCAGCACGCATGAAAGACCGAAAAATAGTTATGGCACAAAATAAACAACATTAAATAAAATATAATTTACCACAGTAGACAGCATGTTAAAATGTGTTTATAACTTATAAAAATGGATATAAAAATTTATAGGTTCGTTTCCTGTTTTTTCAAATGAAACTCATTCTACACATTACTCTCTCGTTGCGAACGACAAATGAAGCCTCAATGAAATAAAAAGGTGCTCCAATTTTGTGGAGACGCATGTGTCTCCCGAGTTCTGTAGGTTTCCCCCCGCCACACACACATATATATATATATATATATATATATATATATGTGTGTGTGTGTGTGTGTGTGTGTGTGTGTTTGTGTGTATGTATGTATGTATGTATGCATGTATATCTTCTTTTTAATACATACACTTTTCTCTCGAAGAGTTTATAGTTGTTCCAACGAGAGAAAAGTGTGTGTATTAAAAAGAGAAAAACCGCAAATGTTTTTGGTTGTTATGTAGATTTTTTTTTAAATATATATTATGCTTTATTTTCCATAATTTTGCAACACGAGTTTCAGTTCACGCGACCTTCTTCAGGCAAACAGTGGATATTTCCACATATTATTAAAATAAATTAATTTTACTCATGTTTTTCGATGTTAAACATTCTCGATGTTAAACATTCTCTTTTTGTGTGTGGTAGTGACAAAAACCCACATGCAAACACCAACTACTATTACTACTACTACTACTACTACTACTATAATCGTTATTGTAGTGCATGTGTGTTTGAGACAATATCTGTTTTGTTTTTTGTTTGTTTGTTTTGTTTTTGTTTTGTTTTTGTTTTGTTTTTTTGTTTTTTGGACCGTGAAATATCCATTGATCTAGATATAGAAATTCATATTAAAGAAAATTACTTCCCGCAAGGGGACGAACCTCCATTCATTTATTCTGGGTACTTTACTATTCGGCCTCGGACCTGGCTGAAGTAAAGCAATGGCCAGTTGTAAACAAATTTAAATCTCGCGTCCAGACCTTTCTATATCTCTATCCGATAACTATATTTTCTTGTCGAAAACATGAACAGATTTGTTTATTTGTCTGATAGAAAAATATAGCGATCTGCATTCATTGTTTAAATAAGAAGTATTTTTCATTTTTTCGCCTTTACAGAAATTTGAAATAATTATTTTATAAATTCTCGTAAAATAATATTTTGTTCTCTACTCCCGACTTTTACAGAATCTCGTCAATTTTTAGGGAGACTTCATGGTAAATTTATGATCGACACTCCCGAAGAGTGGATGTTATTATGTGAAACTCAAAAGGACATTCGTTGGTAGGATAAGTTAACATATCAACTTGTCTACCTACCTGTCTCTTTATCGACTTGTCTATTTGCTTGTCTGTCTCTCTGTCTGCCTCTCTGTCTGCCAACGTGTCTGTCTACTTGTCTGCCTATGGATGCGATGGATATATTGTCGTTCAATTTACGCAAAAGTGAAAATAATACTGACATCTCATTTTAACAGATACATTTACCAAAATTGCACAAAAATATCTTGAAATACCAAAGAGTAAATTTATTTCCATAGAATTGCCATTGGCTTCAAACACGACCTTAAGACAACTTCGGAATCTCCTGCAAATCTTCTGGCCGGTCTCCTCGTGATAGCGAATACTATCATAATCCTTGCCTTCATTGCGTTTTGGCGTTACAAGAAATTTTGTTGGTCTCTCACTTAACTGCACCCCACATAAAATAATCAAGAGTGTTCCAGTCTGGGGAGTTAGGTGGCCATATGTAAGGAGTGATGTGGTCGCAGAATTGTCTGACAGTCGTGATTGAGTTCTCCTGCTTGTGTGGCATGATGCAGAGTCCTGTTACCTGACATAGGGTTTTCCAGAAGCCACCGTCTTGACCCAGTGTAACACTACCTCTTCAAGATACTTCATGTGGACCTGTGTTGCGTCTGAAGACCTGTAGGAAGATCAATGTAGGCATAACATCACCAACACTAGTGATCACTCCAAATACCTTCGCAATCACCATTAGATTTATCCAAATCTTTCCGAATCATCTGCACTATCCTCAGATTGACACCCAGACACTTGTATTAGAGCATCCAGCACGACTGACAAGTAATACAGCATGCCGTTTCCAAATTTCTGGCACAGTGAATTTCGTCATGGTACTCTTTTTCTTACAGATAGTGGCCAATTGACCCTACTATACTGTGCCGTCGACAAAATCAAAAGCAAACAACACGCATGCGCGAAATTAAAATATAAAATGGAGACAATTTACCCATCACACCCTGTACTTTTCTGTCTGATAGCTGCAATACCTATCGCTGATGCATTATTTTTTTTTTACATAAGTATCTTTATTACTTGTAAATATATTTTTATCAATTTTTGTCTTTTTGTGTGTGTCTACGCCATCATTTTTATTTCTTTTTTCATATTTCTGTTTTTGCAAATTTATTCGTCTCATACTTTTTCTTTTTTTTTACTTTTGCCTTTCTTTCCGCGTCTTTTTTGTACATATCTCAGAACGGTTACTTTTTTTTTAGACTAATGTCGCTTTAATATGAGTCCTGAAAAAGCGTGCGAAATATTGACGTGTCTGATTGTTTTGAGAGAAAGAGAAATATATTCGCTTCGTTTCTGTTTATTTATTTATTTGTAATTTCTGAAGTTGTTTCCTTACTCGGAAATTTATCAGTCTTTTCATAGTCAACCATTATTATACGAATATCATCAGAGCTTAAATTCTCAAGTAGACATATTTAAACACTGTTTCTCGGTGACAATACGGACGTGTGTTCAAAAGTAATTTCATCTTATTTCCCTTCTAATCTATGCTACCCTGTTTTTATTCCTTTGCCGTTCCGTTTCTGTCTTTGTTTATTCTCTCGGCTTTTGCTTAGTCTTTTCTCCTTTTCTTTCTCCCTTTGTTTATTCTCTTCTTCTCTTTATAACACGGCTGTCCCGGCTTGATCTTGGGTTATTCCCACGCTGGTCAGTACTGCCGCCGGTCAACTGATGGTTAACTGCTTACCGCTTCATTTCTTTCATCTGTTTCTGTCCCACGCTGTGTTCCTTTTATCACAGAGCACTGAGATCGAATTTCGTCTGGACCTGAGCGGTGGATCGGATCGCGGCGGTCTTGTGCTACAAAAGGACGAAAAACGCTTCCGATGGGGATAATAAACATAGCATAACAAAATAAGGAAGAGGATCGCAGAGTTAATTTTTATTTGGTTTATATAGTCGTTGATACAACAAAATTAACCCTTCCCGTTAAACTCTCTATCGTGATACTTTATCTCCTTCTTCTAAAACTTGGAGCGGGTTAAAAACAACATTACAAAGTGGTCGGTCGGAAATTCTGTCGGCATCCGGTCACACGGAGTTCAGCTGCTCCTTCGTCCGTTGCTGTCTCATCTGCGTCTCTTGCCGACACTTGGCTCTAACTGCTGGATTCAACTAGGCGCTTTGTTTATATGTATTTCGCCAAAGGATTCATTAATATTCATATCAGTTATTTTCTCCAAACTTGGAGAAACAACACCGACCCTGTAACAAAGTGGTCAGTTATACAAAACAATACATTCTTCGACAACAGTATTTTTGCCGATAACAAACGTTTGTGCTCAAAAATTATTTCTATTTTTCTGATGTCAAAGAATTTTCACATTCATCGGGACATATTTTAGACTGCTTACGTCATCGGCTTTGCGATTTATAACTCAATTCTTTTATTCGCCCGACAATTAATATTTATATCAATTATTTTCTCCAATTGTGGACTAATGACACTGATCCGCAAAGTGGTCAAATTTTCAAAACAATACATTCTCCGACAATATTTTTTGTGTTTAAAAATTATCTTTATATCCTTGACTTCAAAGAATTATCTTTGCTGTCGACTTCCCTTTGTTGTAGATTTACCAATTAATAATTTTCTGCCCATTTTACAAAACGACAGTTGAGATTGTTTACATTATTGGCTTTGCGATTTATATTTTATATTTCACATATATAAGATTGTTTACATTATCGGTTTCACAAATCAACAACTCCATTTGCTTTTCAGTTTATATTTTACATTTCCCAAACCATACTTTTAACTCAACATGCCATTCGGCGTTTCTGGTTATCAGAAAGAAAAAAATATTCTCTTTTTTTTTTTCTTGCTTCATATTTCAACTCATGTTTTCATCTTAATGTTTTTAACCATTCCAATTCTCCAATTCCTATACGGGGTTTTCACATGAAACCTTTTAATCCTACTTTCATACTACTAATGTCAAACAAGTGTCAAATTTGTTTCTCTTCTTTTCTCTGTTTATTCTTGTTTCTGTCTTGTCTTTCTTTGTTCTTCTCTTTACTCGTCCTTTTCATTTCATGTTTATTCATTTGATCTCTATCTCTTTCCTCAATTTTACACTTACACTTAGGAGGTAAAGCGACGTCGAGCTTGGTCAGTACTTAATTGCGTGACTACTTTGGAATAACAGGTGCTGTAAGCTTGGATATGCGGGTGGTGTAATAAATAACGGCTCTGAACGAGAAATCAGTGAGCCGGGTTCGTTACACTGACTTACAGGCAAAACCCTTAGTAAAGGAATGAATCCACCTCCTGCCCCCTATATATAAGTTAAATAATAAGACTTGTGTCTCAAAAGAATTATCTCCCAAATGTTCACTCGCAAAAAATGTGTCAACTTGAAATAAACTGAAAAAGGTTGACAAACCGTAAAAAGAATAAATCAATAACTTAATCATTTCCGATTTATTAACTTTTTTTTTTTTTACTTCTTAATTTTTGATCTCTTTTCCTTTACGTTTTTCTTTTCTTGCTTCTCATTTTGTCTTTACGTGTTTTTTGTTGCCTTTTTTAGTTCATCTGATTTACATATTGCTTATTTATTACTAACTTATATTCTTCCTTTCACAAACACATAAATGCACACATTTAAACATATAATTGCTTACTGCAAACGAAAGCAAGCAAAATAATCTCGTTTATTAGTCTAATCCTCACTGAGTGTTTTACCTTGGTAGCTTTTACCAAACGAGTCTTCCTTTATACGCAGTTGGAGAGTATACATTCTACTTCACAAGATGCCTCAAACCATCAACAGTACTCAACAATATACTTAGTTTATCATAGGAATGTAGGGCCCTCCATTAGGTCACGTAAAAAAGCAGCATATCACGATTAAAAAGGCTCAAATCAACAAAAACAAAGTTTTGTCTCAATATGTTGTTATTAATTGAAAGCTAAAGCATTAAATTTATTACTTACAGTAAGTAACATATTCTGGTGTCTTTCAGATAAAAATTATATAGATTGGAATGTCAAATATATGCTCGATTTTTGTTCAATTTTCTTAAAAGCGGACATAAATTCTTAAATTTTAAGAAATTTGTAAACAAACAAAATTTTGATTTTAAACTTCTTCCTAAAATAAATTTATATATTTTTGACACGTTATTTGAGTAAAATTAGAAAATTTAAAGTTAAATTAATCTGATATGAAACAAACAGTACTTACTTAAAGCATAAAAATTTGTATCCAAACATTTCTTAACGATGTGTCTGAATTTATCAAAGAAATCGATTGTGACGAGGTGACAGATTACTATGGATGATCAAAATTGATAATTTTTGCAAAGTAAGCGAACGCGGTTTTTCGTTTTTAACTAGTACTTTTTAAATATTAACATTTTTATTCAGCAATTATGTAATATCTATTTTTTATTTCATACTTTCTTAATTAGATAATAGTTTAAAGTTTTTTATTAATTAGATAATTGTTTAAAATTTTTTAAGGATTATGTCATGTATACATTTTCATACGTAGAAATTAAGAACGTTTTTTTCAATAATTTTTTTTTTTAATTATTTTAAAATATTTGGTGTCAAACGGCTGTTATGTGCTTTTCAAATTTCGATTCGTAAATTTACTTTTTCATTAACGTGATCATTGAATTACGTGCTTGAAAGCAATAAAGAATTTTAAACGATTTTTGAAGTATTAAGAAGTTAATGAAAAAAATTTTAAAAATGGGAAAAAAAATTGTAAAAAATATATTATTTATCGAAAAAATTTTATTTCTTCACAAAATAATGTCCTTAGTATAACGTATTTACAAAAACAGGTGAAAAAAAAAAAAGAAAAAAAAAAAAAAACTGAGATTTACTTTCTACAAAGAGTCCTGTTTTAACTAATAAAACAAATCCCGCGCGTGAAGATTTAATTTCTCGAAATTTCATGAAAATATGTACGTGGGTGGAAACATGTTAAAAAAAATTCTCTTTTTAACAAGATTTTCTAAAAAAAAATTTCAAAAACAATTTCATTCATTTGTGAATAAATCCTGGAAGTTTCATTAAAATCCGACAATTATTTGATTTTTACAAGAATTTCCTAATTAACGTGTGTTTTCCTCGGGAAAAGCGCAAAATAAAACAAACCTGTTTTTTTATTCTATCGCGCTGTCGTAAAAAAAAAAAATTTAACCAAAATTTTCTACGTGCTAGAAAGGAGTAAAAAATTTCAAAAAATACTTAAAAAATACTTTAGTCTTTTCTCTTCATAACAACATAAACATATTGATACAAAACTTTGTTTTCATTGATTTATGGACCTTTTTTCATCGTGATATGCTGCTTTTTACGTGAACTAATGGAGGAATCTATAGGAATGTATGTATAACTTCTAAACTATGTACAATAAAAGATAAGCAGCATAATTAACAGTAAAATGGAACAATTATAAAATAATTACCGCAATAAAAACTGTGATTAATAGATTTTTTTTGTTTTAGTGAGTTATTGGAGCTTCAGCATACCCCCACTCCCCCCAAAAAAGAACTCAGTCGTTTCCCTAGCTGTATGTCTTATATCTATCATCGCAACATTTGTTATTCTTTTGCTGTTAATCTTAATAATCTTGATAATATCTCAGTATCGTTAAACTGAAACAGCTTCTCCCGAGTCGTGTTCTATTTCTTAAAATGGATGAGGTTGTGGATATTGAAATATATATATATATATATATATATATATATATATATATATATATATATATGCCTCAGATAAAAATAATGCTTCTTTCCAGGATTTTTTTTCTTAAATTAGGTTTTCCTAAACATGCACAATCTGTCTATAATTTCTGAGATGACGTATTGTAATTATTTATAGTATTTACACTGTTCGGACTGTGTCTTCATCTTTGTTGCCATATTCACGACATTTCGGCCGTTATAGGCCCGGCCTTCTTCAAGTGATATTACTTGGAATTTCGAACCGAAACATTTATTTAGTCCCCGTGCGTAGATTGCTCTAATTCTACGTGCCATACCTTTGGATATCTCAGCTTCAGTTAATTCCCTGTTAAGTCCACGTGGTTCACTTGATCTGTTGCAGATTTCTTCGCTCCTCAGACGTTCACCATTTGACTTGAAGTAAGAACTTCACGCTTTTATTTTTGTGGATCCAAACCACCTGAATCGTTGTGGGGGAGGCCATTATGAAATAAACTCGTCATTTTTGTTTTTAATTTCTAATTTTGACCGCGTATAACTAAAACTGTACAAGGAGAAAACCGTGAATAAGGATGACAACAGTGTGTAAAAACATATTAATGCGTAAAACTAACCTGTTCCAGTCTAAGGTTAATCCTTATCTTCCCCACATATCCCCATGAACTATGCCTTTTACTCTGTGACACTCTACCTCGAGTGGCTCTAAGGCTTTGTACAGGGTGAGAATTATTGTAAAAATATATCTACGTAAGCACTCAGATATTTACTAACCTTATCTTCATCAGGCACGGAATCACCTCGTGGAAGATAAAAGTTAGTGTTCTGTTAATCTTTATCCTGGCGGAATTCTTGGGTTGAATTTCGCCATTCTTGTCTTTTATTTGAGGTTGAATGTCGACACCAGCTCTCATGAGAAAAACATAGTTTCATCTGCCACTATACAACCCACTCGCACACCCACATTTTCATATACGAAATCTTAAGGATATATTTCCGCATGCCTACTTGAAAGAAACGCAACACGGTCCGAGTTTAAAGTGGGAATTCCGGCGTTGGAACTCATCAGTGTTCATACTCAAAATAGTGCAATCCACTCGACACTACCCTTTTCGAGGATGTTTCAGGCGCCGCGTAAGGACCCTATCCTCCTCCGAAAGAGAGAGAGAGAGAGAGAGAGTGAGAGAGTGAGTGAGAGAGGGGGGATTGTCTAGTGTGATAGGTCACCTTTGACATAACTTACCGTTAATTGGCGCATCTCTTATAAGAAATTATAAGCATAATGTTCGCACGATGCATTTGTCATGGGCGTTTGCCAAAACGCTATGATTCGCGACTGTCTTGAAGATGCAGTAACTGCTCGGTAGGCTCGCAATCGAAGATTTATGGAACACTTCCGACATAATATGTGCTATATCTGCGCTGAAAGTAAAGTCTCAGGATTTAGAACTGATTTAACTTTTGTCCTAATCCAAAGTTATGACCATTTGAAGTTAAGTAAAACTTGTGCATGTCTAATCCTTTATTTTATTTAATCATTTCTGAATAGTTGCATTCTCTGCTTCTTATTTTCTAAGAAATTCATTTTGCTATAATTAATTATATAAGTGGTAGACAATTTTAACTTGATCCGCTTAAAAAAAAATTAGGACCTAGAAAACAAAAGATTCAGTCAAATTAACACATTTCTCCCATATTTTTCCTAGATATGACGATAAACTACATCCGGTATCGAGGCCTCTGATCTGGAGATTTTGAGTAGCGCAGAATCATCTCTTAATTGTTGGTATTTCCAGGTCCACCCTGACCCGGGGCTGTAGTGTCCCAGCTATAGGAAAATAGTTAACCCCCAAACTGGGGTCAAAACATGTTGAAAGTATTAGGTTGGTGCAAAAATAATGACGTAATAATGTCGTTTTTTGACGTATTTTTTAACGTCAAAAAAAGACATTATTACGTCATTATTTTTGCACCAACCTAATACAAAAATACATTTTTATAGTAAAAATAACAGCAACATATTTTTGCAAAAGAAATTATAATTGCTTCCAAGAAAATTAAATTTCGACATTAAATGACCCATAAGGAGTTGATGTGCCGCTAAATAAATTTGTGTTTTTTTTTCTGACCCAGCCACAACTTAGAATATTGCTAACAATTATGTCAAAAACAAAAGATTCACTTCTTTTTAATGTAAATTCCCTAATATCAAAACGATTTAAAACTGCAAAATCTCAGAAAATTTTTCCATAGTGAATATTCTTAAATCTTGCATACGTTAAATTAATCAATATCTGATTATATTAATTGATTGATTGATTTGTTTTTTAAGGCTTATCAACTTTTTCAAGATTATTTAAAGCCATAAAATATTTGTTTACATTGCAAAAATTGTTTGGAGTAAATTATTTACTGATACAAGTCTTACTCTTTGTGCTCGCACAAATGATACACACAGACATAGCTTTTTTTAACCCCCTAAATAATTTTAGCTCATTTATGGATCTGTATTCATATAATTAAAAGGAAGATTAAAACAAAACTTTATTCCTGACTAAAATATAGGGGTTTAGGCCTAGAAACCATATCTGTTTAAAGCCAACATTCCAGAAAAGAGCTTTCATTTAATCTATTGAGGATGATTGTTACAGCTAAAGATTAATTCAACAACCTCCCAAAACATAGGAATAGAAGTCTAGATCAGGATTTTCTGATAATTACAATGAATTTTATGACAAAAACTTATATTTGGTACCCGGCATATGGTGCTAAAATCAAGTTCACTAGAGTGCTTTGTTAGGACTTGAAAACAAAGTGAACACAGACTATTTCAGTTGAAATTTTGAACACTTTTTGTCGCATAAGTTTGCATCGTTCGCGGTTTTAACTATATTGTCACGTTGAAATACTGGTTTGCGTATGATCACCAAAGTTAAGCAATATTGATATAGGTCAGTACCTAGATGGGTGACCGGTTGAGAATACCAAGCTTGGTTGTGCAGCTGGTGTAATTTATAGCGTCTCGTAATTGGAAACCGGAGAACCGAATTCCAATTCCAATCGGGTTCGTTATATTCACTTGCACACAAGTACTCTTGGGAAAGGCATGAATCCACTTTTTTATCTCACCCACTATTGACGTTTATTAATATATCATTATTCTCTAAAGATACTTGCAATTTTAAAAAAATATTTTCTAGTTTTAATACAACTTGTAAAAGATTGATAAACAGTAAAAAAAAAAAAAAAATCAATCGTATTATCACAAGGATTTTCTTTTCTGAAAAAATAAAATGACCAAAACTCATTTTATCTAAATAATAATTTGAATCATTGATTAGTTTCATATGCGAAAAATAACACAAATATTTCTACTCCTTCCTCTTTTCATCTTATTCTGTATATATCCATCTATAACAGGGCTGGCCAAATCGTGGCTCTCAAGCCACATGCGGATTTAAACTTTTAATATGCGGCTCGTGGAAATATGTTTGCTGAGTTGCTTTTCAAAATTTCAAGCTATATAATTATTTACTGGGTATAAACTTAGACCGCATTGGATTAAAACGTAAGTTTAATATTCATGGTTACTAAAAACACTTAAGAATTTAAATCCTAATTTTAGTGCTAGATCTGAGTTAGACATTGTTCTTTAGTGTTGAGGTAAGGAATGGTGTGAGGCAGAGGAATAAAGAAATGCCCTGGTGGCAAGGTTACAGAAGACCGAGGTCATGGTGAAGGGCATTAAAGATTTGGGTGCGCCGGTAGAGCGAAAGTGGTCACACGTGGCTCAATGAATCTACACCCGACAACACACACGTCATGTCCATTAACGCAGTGTAACCCATGATGTTGAACTGTGGAGACCTAATTTGGTACACTTCGGATACAAGTATTGTTTAAAAGTGCTTGTGAAAATCTTGTGAAGTAAGATGGCATCCTCAAATTGTAAGAAACTAAAATATGAAGATGAAAACAGAAATTTTAAGCTAGAGTGGGAGGAAGATTTTGCATTCACCGATAAAGAAGGCAAACCTTATTTGCCATGTGTCACCCAGTCATTACAAAGCCAGTAACTTGAAATGCCACCATCAAACAAATCACAAAAAACATTTTGAAGGAAGCCGATGCAAAAACTGATGCCAGTCTTATATAATAAAATATTGCTTGTGTTATTCTGATAGTGAATTTATTAAGAAGAATTTAGTTGAATTTGTTGCAGTGTTAGATCCAAATAGCACAAAACTTCAGCGACTAATAGCACTACCAGTTTCAAAACCAAACTACACACAGGCGTATCTCTCAGATCAGGGCTGATGCTGCAGACAAAATGCAAAATGATTGCCTTGCATTCCGTTTAATTCTTCACGAATCAACAGACTGCAGTATTTGTTCGTCATGTTTCCTCTGATGTAACTGTGAAAGATGAGATGTTGGACTTATAGTCGTGACTCGAGCACTGTGATAATGTAAAAATGCAGCAAATATACGATGAAAGAAATTTGCCAAAAAGTTCCATTTGATCTGATTCGTAAGCAATCATAGCTCTATTATATATGAATTGCTATAACTTAGGTAATCGAGTTGTTTTTCGTTGGCTTATCGACAGTTTCGAATTCAGAGTAATCCCTCTATTGGACCGGTTGCCACCTAGAGCTATCAATTTACTAATTATCCGCTAGCTATAGGCAATGAGAAACGGATTCATACCTTAGAGACAATGGTATTTGAACGCGGCTCGCTAATTTCACTTTCCGCATCGAGAACTCTTATGCTACTTGTATATTCCCTTTCCTCTGAATTCTCCAAGGTGTGTGATCATGAATCTCCACTACTTCTTATCTTTTGTAGCTCCAGTTAAATGTTGTCTTTTTGCTATCCTTCCTGTTTTGCCAATCATTTACATGTGTTCTTTAGCCAATTCGCTGCTTTTCTCTTGACTTCAGTATGTCCTGTGAGTGTCAAATTCTCTAAGCCCTCATTCCTCATTATGTGCCTTACAAATTTCAAATCTCTTTCTCAAATTAAATAGAAGTGTCCTTTTTATTTCTTTTTATAAACCTTATTCTTTCGGGATTCAAGATCCGTTGCAATGCATGTCAGCAGTTTTAAATATTACCCTGCATTTAATTATTAATTATTAAGGTTGATTCGCTGTTAAAAAGTCATGTAATACTTGACATTTGGTCAAACTTCTGCTTAGTATTTTCTTTGGGTATACGGGTGCGTATACGAGTGTGTCGACGATAAACTACATCCGGCAGCGAGACCTCTGATTGGGAGATTAGAGGTTTTGGAGAGCGTGGAACCACCTCTTAATTGCTGCTGTTCCCAAGTCCACACTGACTCAGATAGTAGCACCTTTTAGGGCCCCATCTATGGCCAATTAGCGAACCCCTAAACAAAAAAAAACACTATGTAAGTATAAAATATATATTTACAGTAAAATACTAGCAATACATTTTATAATAGAATCACCAGGAATATATATGAATAGCTGGCCACTCGTATCCAAAGATACCTGTCTACTAGAGCGGTTAGCCAATCCCTATTGCAGACCCTTGCTCAAGCACATTTGTGTTTATTCAACAGATCCCACCTGTCGTTTATACTATGCTGAGCAGACCTTAGTTACAGTTTCTCGGAAGGAGCGTGTTATCTAGCGTGATCAACAATTTGAACAAGGCCATCACGCTCAAACCCTCGGCCACGATGACTTGTGACTTCCAAAGCTTGGGTCAACCCGTGGTATGTTTTTACAGGCACTTTCCAGAGATGTCGCACGCTGGGATCAACCCCCACCAGTCCGATAACATCACTAAATACCAACAATATATTTTATCGCAATCTGTAGTTGAAGGCATGCAATTAGTTTCAAAATATATTTAGTTAAAGCTATAAAATTTTCAAAATATTTACATTTCGGCATTAAATAACATATAGAGTTTGATATGCCGCTAAACAAAACGCGGGAAACCACAAAGGAAATAAATACTGATTCGTGTATACGACAAACATGTTGATCGGTTATTAGCATATTTGATTAATCAATTTGTAAATCATATACAAGCTAATTATTCAGTTAGTGATATTAGACAATCGCCCACTCTGGCGGTTAAATGGAATGGTAGTAAATATTGACGGTGGAGAAAAAATTGATACAATAAACATATATATTTATTTGAACTTTTTGCGCCAACTCCATTTAACCGGAGCAAACATCGGTAAAGTTTCGGCTTTTTTGTCCCCTTGCATTATTACTACACGCCCATGTTTCAGTGTTTCTCTACTAACAATTGTTTTAACGTCCAGTCTTCAATTTGCAATAATTATTGAAAGATCAGCGTTATAATATCAGATATGACGGTAATATTAACCGTTTGCTCACAAAGAAATATCCAGTATATATTAACCATGTAGCCAGTGCTACTTTCATTTAAAATTTTATGAAATCTTCTCAAATTTAATAATACTTATCGATCTTTCCAGTATTTATCGAGTGGGGAGCTTCTTTCCTAATCTTTGGTTTAAAGTATTGTAGAACGTCTAAGTTGTTGTCATGTTATTATTTTCTCTTCGAGTTACTTGTGTGTAATGAAAACTCGGAGTTCGGCTTCAGTTAGTTATGTGCCATGCGTGATACACGCTTATGCGATCATGTATCTTTCGATTGATTGCCGTGGCAGATTTTTCCCGCAGTAGGTTATCACTTCTTTCTGGGGCAGACTATTTGACATCCAAGGCTATAGAACCCGATCTGTCGCGCTATTTACCCATAGCTGGTGGGAGAAGAAGATTCATACCTCTCCCAAGAGTATTAGCATGTAAGTGAATGTAATGGATTCGACTGGAGTTCGAACTCGATTCTCCGATTCACCAATCCGAGCTGATATCCATTACTCCACCGTATGTGCTTTTATTGAATATACCTGAAGAGTCGTGCCGTTTTGACTAATACGATGTGACTTATTTATACAACTCATAAGACAGGTGAGGTAATCGGGTTGCTTTACCACAATGAGCGAACTATTGTCTTCATCTCTGTCGCCATATTTATTACAACGTTTCGGCTATTGTACGCCCCGGCCTTCTTTACAACGGCGGAAACGTTGTAATAAATATGGCGACAAAGATGAGGACAATAGTCCGAATAATGTAAATAGTGTACATAATACCACATCTCAGAAATATAGACAGATACTCAAGTTACGCGTTTTTTTTTTGTTTTATTTTGTGTTTTGTTTTGTTTTGTTTTGTTTTTTTGTTTTGTTTTGTTTTGTTGTTATTTGGTACAGTTCTTAGTTCGTGATTTTATAGGTCCAATCCACAAGGTTCGAAAAAATGATGGTTTTTCGCTAAGAGCTATAGTCATCAGTTGCTTGAAGCCATTTTCGACTATTGATCTTAGAAAGCAGTTGTATACAGCTGATAGTTTATACATTTCAGAACTTGCTTTGCGCCATGATTTTACGAGCCTGTGTGAGAATATGACTCGAGTTCTTATGTCAATGCTTTGCAGCAATTTGTCAGTGTCAGGCGAAACTGCCCCCAGAACAACATATATTATTTATAATACTGCTCAGTTTCCACTTAGTCCAAGTGCACATTGGCCGGCCTAGTGATTAAACTTACAACCACTATGTCACCAAATTCACGAACCAAAGTTTTAATACACAAGGCCATTGTACCATAGGACAGTTTGTGATTGTAAGTTAAACGAAAAAAAACTATACATTAGCTAATATAGTTGTGATAAGACAATCAAATAAAATAATAATTGAAATCAATGGAAACGTCATATTTCGGTTCAAACCATTTGGAACACATTTCATATTAATAATATAAATATATTTATTTTGTCATAGAAATGCACTGGCAATCACAAAGTAGAAAGGACTTTCACAAGCCAAGAGTAATGAAAGAATTGCTGAAAAGTATAAAATATATTCAACATAATCCTGTGTGTCTTAATTTATTCAAAATAACTCGACTCGTTAAACACATAAAATATGAAATAATGCAGGAAAAAAACGTACTGCCTGCAGTAGATTATATATCTGGCTTGAGGCAATCGGATGTCTAGCCACACTGATGAGCTGTGATACAGCGAAACATTCTGTCTGCGGATGACAATATCTATAAAAGTTGTATATTTTTCGCTTCCTCGAATGAAAGGTCAGAAGGTACAAAGTCGTAAGTTATAGTTTGTAAGAACTGGACTCAGTAACGCTAAACTGGCAACAGAGTAATCGTAAGACAGACAAAACGAAGCCTATCTCCCCTTCCTACAACAACAAAAAAACAAACATGTTAACCACCGCGTTATGGTAAGAACGTCAAAATTTTAAAAAGTCTAAATATAAACAAAAACATATCCCGATGGGACACTTTTCTGGTAGACAAAACTAATGCAGAAATAAATGACTGGTGATATTTTCTCGCCTAGTTTGACATTAATAGGCATATATCCATATATCACAGTAGTCATAACACATCGGACGATTCATCAATTTCATCAATAGTTCAGTACCAAGCGAGTTAAAAAAATTCTCAATGTTGCAAAGCTGGACATTGATAATATTAGTCGTTTCCTTATAAGGAAATATTTAGCATTGATTTACCAAACAACTAGTGTCACTTTCAGCTGAAATTTCTAAAATCTTTCTCTTAAAACAATTCTTCAGGCAAATAGATTTATCAATTCCTGTAGCTGTTATCGCTCTTTCCAGCATTGATGTTGACTTCCGGTCCAACCTTTTTTGTTTAAAGTAATGTGGAACGTAACCATTTTGATTGTTTTTCTCTTCCAGTTACATGTGATGTACCATTTTAGTTATTGCTGTTTTGGAAAGTACTCATGAGTTGTCATTTCTGTTATTTGGTCTGGTTCTTTGGTTGTGATTGTGTAGCGCCAGTCCACAAGGTTTGAAGAAAGATAGTCCTCACTGAGAAGTACAGGTTTCATTCGCCCAGAGCCATTTTGAACCATTGATCTGAGAAAGCGTTTGTATAGAGATGGCAGTTAAGATATTTCTTAAGCTTAGTTTAATCTACCTAAAATGGGCCCAATATGATTAAAATCATTAGAATTGTTAACTATTACGGCAGTCACCATATGTCTACTTACTATCAAGTTAACATTTTAAAGTGGATAGTTTATTACGATTTTTAACGGAGGATACTGAATAGAAAAATTATTAAATTGAAATAACCTTTGTATCTTTAAAAAAAACTCATCAATTCAAATTCTAAATTTTACCTGAATTGAAACATCGGCTAACCTCATTACTAGAAAATATTAAGCTATTAGTTTGGTGCAAAAATAATGACGTAATAATGTCGTTTTTTGACGTATTTTTAACGTCAAAAAACGACATTATTACGTCATTATTTTTGCACCAACCTAATATTTCAATTAAAGTTCAAACTCTTATATTAAGTGAAGTGAGAAGTAGGTATGATGGAAATTGTCTTGAGCTTGCTAAATGGAGATCACTCGAAGTTACCAATTTCTATCGGAATATACCTCCTGTTTATTCCTTCGTATAAACTGCGAATGAGCTAGAACGCACGATAATAACTTGGTGCCGTAGAACGTGTCTCCTCTAAATATGCAGAGTGTTCATAAAGTTCGTGAGCACTTTAAAAAATTTATAACTTTATTTGTATTTGTGATAGAAATAATTTGTAAAAAGGATTAGAAAGAAGTAAATCTATATTTTTTTAAGGTTTTATTGAAATTTTATTTAAGTTTCCACATGTCCGCCATCATTAGCAATACAAAGGGTAATACGATTTTGCAGTTCACAGAAAACATTTGCCAACTGACTTACAGTAATGCTTGAAATCACATCAGTTATTTTAGCTATACTTAAAACTAGGTACATTAAACTTTATAACATTTTTTACAGATTATTTCTATCGCAAATTCAAAAAAAGTTATAAAGTTTTTAAAGTGTACACGAACTTTATGGACACCCTGTATAATTAGCAACATCCACAGAATGATATCAGTCTAGTAAGTTAGATATTAATCCGGTGCCCCAATTGCTGTGACCAAAATGAGCTTGCTGAAGACCAATAATTCACATTGATGTGATGGACTCTGTTAGACTCTTCGCTACAGAATCGACTTTATTACAGGGGAATCGGCTTGAAAGACAGGCGTTTCATCCGAAGATCAGATGCTCTCTCTGGAATAAAAGTGAGAAATTTATTCGAACACTTGTGCAAAATTAACTTACACAGTCTTTTCTTATGCCATGTCTCTTCAGAACGTAAATGACCATGATAAAGGGTTGTTTGTCTTTATTTATGAATTGATATATCTTATTTTTAGGAAAGCTGGAGGTTTCCTGTTGCTTTCCTTTAAGTAGTCTTTTTAGGAGACTGGCTAACACCCAAAGCGGGAAACGGAGTTAAGCAACGTCAAGCCTACTCAGTACCTAGATGAGTGACTGCCTGGGAATACCAAGTATTGTAAGCTTGAATGTCCGGATGGTGTAATGGATAATGGCTGGGAACTTTTAATCGGAGATCCTAGTTCCAATTCCCGTTGTGTTCGTTATATTCGCTTAAGCGTAAATATCCTTGGGGAAAGGTATGAATGCATCTCCCTTTATCGTTAAAAGGTTAATTAGTAAGACTTGTATCACTAAAGCGGTATTATTTCAAAAAAAAGTTCTTACAATCTAAATAAATGGCTTTAAATAACCTCCAAATGGTTGATAAACCGTAGAAAATGAATCAACCAATCAATAAAAGTGAGAGAACCACATTCTATCCTGTTAATTAGCCTATAGCTTGGTTTTGTGAAAAAATGCATTCATACTTTAAGAGATTATTGCGAAAGTGAATGCAGCAAAATAAGCCGGGATTTGAACTTGGTTCGCCGATTCCGCGCTGATAACAGTTACGCTATCTGCACATCCGACGCGGACTTAAATGTCTTATTAATAGTTACACCCACGCTTATCCAAAAATACTATCCAGATGAACGCACACAGAAATTACTACCTTATGTTTCTTTTTCATTGAGAATGAATCATTAGTCGACATTTTGTACGCAGAAACGTGACAAATATTATTCATTTTTTCCTAAGTCAAGATATTTCTTTCCTTCTCGAATGTGTTTCTTAATAGTTTTCAGATTCAAGCGACAGCTAATGGCAGGCTGATTATATTAATATCAGTAAGAAGAAACTAAAAAAAATTTAAAAAAATCTATTGCAAAGAATTTGTTCTTTTCACTTCTTACGTTTTGTCTATATCTATGATAATTATTGACATTATTTACATTATTCGGACTCTTATCTTCATCTTCACTGCCATATTCACGACGTTTCGGCCGTTTACGCTCCGGCCTTTTTCAGGTGATTGGAATTTCGAACCGAAACCTTTATTTCGTCCACCGGGTTAGATTTTTCTAGTTCCACCTGCTATGCCTCTTCCGGAACAATCTTCCACAGTGAAATAAATAAATAGTCCGATCCGAAATTCCAATCACCTGAAGAAGGCCGGAGCGTAAACGACCGAAATGATGGGAATAGCACTCTTGCGTTTTGTTTGACTTTTCATTGCATCGTTAAGTTTCAACCCAGTTTCTCCCCCGCACACCCAATATCTGTTCGGGTAGTAATTATCTGGAAATATTAGAATAAACGAACACCTTATGATGAAAAGTAATTAGAAATGAAAAATTCTCCTAGAAGTAAAAATAATTATTCTTTGAATTTATGTTACGTGTCCTTTCAGGTTGTGGGCAATCATGCCTCTCTACAACTTCCTATCTTGTTGTTCTATGTAATTTTTACATTTTTAACATCCCTATTTCTCGTTGTTCTGCTATCATGATAAGTCACCGTTTCTCCTGCTTCTCTTGTTCTAAATCAACCCTGGAATTTGTCGAAAATTTCTTCGACTCAAGTGTAATCAAAGTCGGTCCGGCAGTAAGTGATTGCGAAACACGCCTAGTCTTGAGCCCCAAATTTAAACAGGGATTAAATAATAGAGAGAAGAGCGCGCAAAACAACTCCATTAGCGTAATGTCCTTCTCAAAAAAAAATAATGAAGGGCGAAAAGAAGAGAGGGCGGAGCTTAAATAACAAAGAACAGACCGGTTATTATTAAATTCACTATTTAAGAAAAATAAAACTGAGAGCAACACAAACCAACTAAAATAACATTTATAATAAGAAGTGTGGGTGTGTGTGTGTGTGTGTGTGTGTGTGTGTGTGTGTGTGCGTGCACAGGCTGATGATCACTCAATTCAGTTGCTTTCGATGTTAATACTGTTTATAAGACAAACGATTTGGCACTTCGACGTGATGTAATGGTTAGCAATTTTGCCTCACTAGATCAATTACGACTGAGCAGTTAGTTCGATCCTAACTGGGTGATCAATACTTTCGCCACATCTAAACTTAGCTTATAAATCCCTACATCTATAGGCAATACGTCCGATATTGAGCACTCTTCCCTGGTCTAGTCGTGAATATAGCAATTGTTTTTAAAATATATATATATATATATATATATATATATATATATATATATATATATATATATATATATATATATATATATATATATATATATATATGGGATAACAGTATAAGTATTTTTATATATCAAGAACTTTTTGGGACTTTTTCACACAAACACGCATGTACATACATATATATGAATTTGACACACACAGAAAATTAGTTTTTTCTGGCATTCTGGTCAGTGTAAGGAAGTGTAAAATTTGTCTGTAATGTCTATTGTCCCAAGCGCTTTCGGTAACTTTTTTAGCCCTTTTCATGGGGTTTGTTAATTTCTTTTCATGGATGTATTTTTAGGATATAATTTTGTGATGCCTATATAGTAGCAGTGTTTATTTTAAGCCCCACGAAAAGAATGTGACTGAAAATTGTGTTGACTTTGACCTCCTTCTACCTAAAAAATAGCTTTTAGCACTTTATTTCCGTTGATAAACAAAGTGAGATTAATATAGGGTGCCAGATGTTTTATGTATAGTGCTTGCTTCTCTACATACGAACACACCATATATATATATATATATATATATATATATATATATATATATATATATATATATATATATGGTTGGATAGATGTGAGCTTGTGACCCTGGGTTTCACGCTTTTTCAGCGTGAGACCCAGGGTCACAAGCTCACATCTATCCAACCATATATGTTAGCTCTATCTCTGATATTGAGCGCTTTCTAATAAGTACCGCGCATATAATATATAAATAATTATACATATATATATATTTATTTATATTTATATACACACACTTTTCACATATATATATATATATATATATATATATATATATATATATATATATATATATATATATATATATACTCGATTCTCCCGTCGAATTTGACGTATGAGGGTCAAGCAGATCAGTTCTTCGGAAACTGACAGCCCGACACCATCACATGAGATTTGATTATAGTGGTGAAGGCTTCGTGCAGAACCATCCACACTTTTTGAAGGGCCGAATAAAGAGACCTGGTGCACTACGTGCTACAAGGTCTCCAAACGACCCTCCGCAGGTTTTGAATGCAGAGTTGTCCTAGACCAGTTGCATCCAAGGCTATAGAATCCAGTCTGTCCTGCTATTTGCCCATAGGGTGTGGGGAGAAGAAGAAGATTCATACCTTTCCCAAGGGTATTAGCACGTAAGTGAATCTAATGGATTCGAGTGGAATTCGATGTATTTTTCAACCACAAAGCCCTATTTCTTCACTACAACCATTCTCATTTACTATTCATTTCTTACACACTGCTTATTTCATAACAAACCTTACAGGTTGATATGCCGCTAAACAAAACCAAATTTACTTCATAATGGTGCAGCTTTACCCGGAACGTGATTTGTCATTCACTTCACTACTTGATCGCATTTTTCACGACCTAACAGCGTTTACATCCACTGTTTAATCTCTGTAAATATTCAGCAAAAGCCGATAATTGTCAGTAGGTGCAGTTTCTCTGCACTGATGTGCTCAAGGAAAAACCTTTGATTCAGACGCACATTCATGTCAGACGCCATTTTGCCAACAGTGCTAAAATTGTTATTGGTTAAAAGGTTCATCCTCTATTTCTATGCCACTAAATCCTCTTGAGTCAACATAAGAGGAGCAGTCCTCGTCAAGTTGTAAACAAAGTAACGACTAGATCTTTGACATAAGAAAAATAAGTTATAAAGAAAATTATATATTTAAGCAATAATTAAAATTGTTATTTACCCCATATTCGGACTATTGTCCTAATTTTTGTTGTTGTTATCACAGCGTTTTGGCCTTGTACCCTCCAGACTTCTTCAGATGTATATCGATCAGGGTAAACTACAAGTGAACCTTTTATTTAATCTACGGGAGTAGACAGTTCTCGTTCTACGGAACAGGTCTAGGTATATCATCTAGTTCTTTATTTTTATTTAGTACCGTTTAGTTATTGCACAGTGCTCGAACCAGCGATTGAACTCACAACCACGATGTCACCAAATTCAAAAATAAACGCTTTTATTCACTAGTTCCAAGGTGGTTCAGTTTATAATCCCCTGTAGGTTACCCAGGTCAACATACACCAGAGGAAGGCCGGAGGCACACCGACCGAAACAACAAAGGTAAGGATAATAGTCCAAATATAAATAATGTCAATAATGATAACTCATAATCCTAGAAATTCAGACAAATTGATATTTCACAAATATCAGCCACGATTATTACAGCGAAATTTCTAAATTTTTTGTATGGAGAATCGAATAGCATTTTAACATACTTCAGGTGTTATTGACTCTGTCTCATTCAATAAAAGTCTTTAAATGCTAAACTGTTTTCGATTTTCAGTTGTAAACCGTTTAGAGAAACAAAAGATTAAGAACATAATCTCAGAAGCCCTTTCTTCCCATTCGCAAACTATGCATATGGTAATTTTCTAACCCCTAAATCTCTAAGACGTTAGTAATATGCTGGTGCACCGTCCACCGATCATTGTTTGCAAAGCATTTCTGGTAGCGGGGGAGTTAGAAGAAAAAAGAAATGAAAAAAAAAATCAATGGGCTTTCATATTCTAATAGGTTTCACGTGAAATATTTATATTTGTGTATCAGTTATTTTCTTGACACACCCAAACGCTCGAGAAAAGTAAATCAGTAAATCTTTTCCCATCACTGTTCCTAGCAGTCTCTCTCGCCCTCTTTCTCTCTTCCTCTCCTTCTACTTCATCTCAAACACACACAAATACATATATATTTTATATAGAAATATAATAAAAAAAAAAGTAAAATTGATTTACTTTATACGATTTAATTTGCGCCACATGTAAATCTTCAATACGGTATCGTGTCAAAAACATATAGCACATTCTCTTTCTCTTCATCTATGTGTCGTGCCAATTCGATATATCCTTTGAGTGCAAAATTATACAAGACCTCTTTCCTCTTTATATGTCCAATAAATTTATGTTTTCTCGTTCTTCTGTATAAGTGACCTTCTTTCCATATTCTTTAAGATTTCTTGCACTTCTTCTATGGTGCTCTCAGCATCTCTTCTTATAACAACTCTCATTAAAGCACACATATATTTATGAATAACGAGGTTGGCCAGAAATTCCTGACTCACTTAGGAAGCGGAAAGAAAACAACGGAATCGGTTTGACAAGAAGGTCATGGTCTCTGTCTGATAGAATTTCTCATGAGTACTGCCTTTCAAGCTTGTTCCACGCGGTCACGCCATCAACGCTAAACTGTTTTGCCCGCAACTAGACCGTGTATACGACAGACTAAAGAAGTAGTATTCCGCTTTGGTCAATCCCAATTAAAAGCTACACACTGCCAGGTTGACTGTTATTTATTTACTAGTATTTAATGACCTCTAGTCCGTAGTCATGTTGGGTGTTGCTATATAGTTTCACGATATCCATTGAGACTATGCAAGTATTATGGCTTGCCTCGTTTGGTAGATGATTGAGAAAATCTAGATTATCTCGTATGAAACTCCGAACGTGTTTGATGAGAGGTTACAATAAGATGTCTAGGAAATTGCTTAGGCGGTGTATCTCGGAAATTAGGCCTGCTATTATAGGTCTTCGTTTTAGGTCAGTTAGTGTCGATATATTCATACAATTGACTTTTGTTATATTTACGTTTCGCTGATGGGTTTGTTTTTTGTACTTTACGTAGTCCTTCAAAATAGATTCTAGCATATTTTCCTTGCCATAAATGACATATAAAACCAGTTACGTCCCTTGATTTTTTAAAATATTTACTCAATCCATATAACAAATATAAATATAGAATATAAACATTTACAAATGTTTTGAAAAGCTAAAAGCGAAACAGAAAAGGTAAGACAATTCTTCTGAAAACCTAGTTGTAATTAACATAATTCTAATTTTAATATTTCTTTTTACCGAGAAATATTAAAATTAGAATATATATATTACAAATAAATAAATATAAATATCTGGTGTTTTCAAAATCATTTGTTTTTCTCTAAACAAGTTTGTATACTGGCTTTTCTAACAATTTCACTCCTTTTGCCTATCAAACACTTTACAAATCACGAAAAATACCACCTAAAATAGAAAAACAGACAAAAACACAAATGACGAAATGCTCAAACCTCTAAAACAAATTACCAAGGAAAGAATGGCTAAAACTGATCAACAGGAAACCAGAACAACACAGACAATTACGACAGAAAAAAAACTATCACTCGAAAAAAAAAATGTAAGGACATTAATAAACAAATGAGAATTGAAATCTCTAAAAACTACGATGGTTATATTCACTAGACGATATTTATAAACAATGGAAACAAGAATGTGATAACGAGGAACTAATCTTACTACGGGGATGAGAGAAAAACGAAAACTGGTACTCAAACTATGAAAAACAATTTAAAATAGAATACAGCGAAGAAAATCCATTTTTAAGAAAGTAAGCTGAAACCGCATGAAAAAACATACCCCCCACGCGCCACCACGTTACACAAATATTTAAGCCATCAAAGGAAATTACACAATAGACAAAATTCAGTCCAAACATTTAAAAAAAGGCGAATCAGAAATTCGCCAAGACAACCACCATCGTTTCAATCCATAAATATACCAACAAGGGGAGATAACACAGTAAAACCTCGGATATACATAAACAATACCGAACAAAGTCAGTACCACCCCCAGAAAAAAAAAACAACCACAAAGAAAATATATATAACAACAGAACAACAAATAGAAACTGCAACTTAAGAGAAAACCGACGACATAATGGGAACTACAAAAATAACCCCACATTGACCAAAATTACTAGGGACAGAACAACAAATACAATACAGAAATATATAATAATCCCAAACATAGCAACATAAAAAATACGGACATTAAAATCAATATAGAGGAATCCCACCGTAATAAACATTGGTTTTTTTTTAGAGTGAGACCAGAAGTACATGAACATGGGATGGTCTACAACCATGAGAAACCAAAAATAATGAATCTTTTCCAAAAATCATTTAACACCCTCCACAAATAGACATCTTATGTAAAGGACTAAAATTCACACCAACACTCCAAAACCCAAATGTATCAAAAATGAAAGCTGATATTTCAGAATTCTCTAGAAGACTAAAATTAACAGAACAATTTTTTGAAGAAGAAAACAATGATAAATCGCTTGTAAAAACCAAAAATGATTATTATCGCCCAAAATGTAAAAATTCAACCCTTGATAAATTCTGTAATTACATCTAGAGATTCCCATTTAACAAACTGGAAGTGCCCAACGTCCAAATTCACCAGACAACCAACAAAACGATCTGAAATTGAACAAAAATATTTTTATAAAAGAAGCAGATAGGGGGAGGCGCATATGTATCATGGATAGAGAACTGTATACAAGCATCATACAAAATATACATATATATATATAGGACGATATATACTATGAAGAAGCCAGACAATACCAACCTCATAAAGTAAAGAAAAACTCACCAGTTTAATACATCTATACTGAGTTTGTCTAACTTCTGAGGAATGTGACTATCTTCCCAACTTTAGATATAAAACAGGCAATTTTTATGGACTAACTAAAGTACACAAAAATAAGCACATCGATAAAACAAGCAATACAACAAAAGCCGATTGTGTGAATATACCTGCACCAACTGATCTCAACCGAAGGCCTATAATAGCAGGGCCTAATTTCCGAGATACACCGCCTAAGCAATTTTCTAGACATCATATTGAAACCTCTCATCAAACACATTCGGAGTTTCATACGAGATTATCTAGATTTTCTCAATCATCTACCAAACAAGGCAAACCATAATACTTACATAGTCTCAGTGGATGTTATGAAACTATATAGCAACACCCAGCATGACTACGGACTAGAGGTCATTAAATACTGACTAGAAACGTTATCATATGGCATACAAGATCGTATCAATCGAAATTTTATCATAAAACGCACTCAATTCCTCTATTTCATGTTCAATGAAACACCCTACCTACAAAATTCAGGAACAAACATGGGGACAAAGGTTACACCAACATATGACTACAAAGTCAAGGGATACCATGAAATAAATATCTATGAAAGAACCTCGGAATTGTATGGGAATGACTTCAGTTACTACATAAAAGAAATCTGGAAAATATATATCGATGACTGCTTCATTCAGTGAAATGAAAATCTTGATAAACTAAAGGCATTCCAAGTAACCATTAATAATATAAATCCTAGCATCCAAATTATTGTGGAGTATAGAAACAAAAACCGACCCTTTTGAGGTATATTAAGAACAAAAGAAACACTAAACTAAAAACTGACATGTATTTTAAACCTACTGACACTCGACATGATCTCCTTTTTACATTTCCCCATCTGAAACACACCCGTGCCATCATCTAGCTAAGCGAATGTGTACAAGATTCTCAAACACAAGAGACCACAGACTAGAAGAGATGTAAAAATGCTCATCAAGAGAAAATACCAAAAATGTTTAATCAACAATAACATTGAAAAAGCAAAACACATTAATATCCACACACTACGAGAAACAAAAAGAAAAATGGTCATCCTTTATATCTCAACTTTCAACCCAAAGTTCACAGAATTCTCCACATACATACAACTAAATTTATCACTCCTACAAAAAATGAAAAGCCTATTGCAAAAATACCCAACCATAAAACTTAAAAGACAACCAAAGTTACAAAAAAAAGATACTGATGAGTACAAAAGTGCAAACCACGATTAAATAGCCTCAGGTGAAAAGATGCAACCAACCCCCTCTGCAGAATATGCAGCTACTTATTAGAAGGCTATGAATTTCACTTCAAAGACGGATCTAAATTAAAAATTCAATTTTTCGTGAAACTCAGAGAATTTAATATACATAACAACATGCAAACTGATCAGACACTCTAACAAATGATGAGAGTTCCTCCTGAAGAAATTAAAGATTAGCCAACACGTGCAAATTTTAATATATTTCCATTCTTCCAATGCGACTACAAAACCACCAAACAAAAGCGTACTAATAAAGAAACATTTTTATCAGTAAGTTAAACCAATAATCAGTTCATTATATAAAACAAAGACACGTTCCTCAGAATAGATTCTATTAGGTTGGTGCAAAAATAATGACGCAATAATGTCGTTTTTTGAGGTATTTTTAACGTCAAAAAACGACATTATTACGTCATTATTTTTGCACCAACCTAATATATCATATTTTCCTTGCCACAAGCGACACATAAAACCAGTTACGTCCCTTGATTTCTTCATTTGTTAAAGACACAAGCGTCAACATGAGTGAATACAAACTTTTACAAAATTTTTGAAAAACTAAAAGCAAAATCGGTTAAAGTAAAACAATTTTTTTCTGAAAACCAACTTGTAACAATTGGAATTGTTATATTTATATTTATATTGTATTATATTTGTATTATAATTATTACATATAAATACATACAAATATTAGGAGATTTTTCCAAATGTTATTCTCTCTCATTCTCTCTCTCTTTCTCTCTCACTCTCTCTTTCTCTCTCTCTCTCTCTCTCTCTCTATATATATATATATATATATATATATATATATATATATATATATACCACTAGAGAAATGAATAGACGGATATAGACTGATATTACGTGGGTGTACAATTTTTCAGCGTTTTTTTTTTTTCAATTAATGAACATTTTCTACTGTTTTTGCGTTTTTCGATCGTCAAAGAAAGAATTGTAAACTTTCACACATATATAACAAAGTGATCAATCTGATATCGAATTACATAGCTAGATATTCAGTCCTTCATCCCACTTGGAGTTTTATCATTAGAAATATACAAAATAAGGACGAAAATGTGTTATGCCTACGTGAGAATCATTCCTTTGTAGTTTTCGTCGCCGTCACTTTCTTCTCTGTAGTCGTCTTTACTTTTCTCCTCTGCCGTCTTCTGTCATGTGTCTTCTTCTTCTTCTTCTTCTTCTTCTTCTTCTTCTTCTTCTTCTTCTTGTCTGTTGTCTTTCTTCTCCTCCTCCTCTTTCTTCTTCTCCGTCATCTTTCTTCTTTTACTTCTACTTGTCTGTAGCCTTACTTCGTTTTCTTCTTGTCTGTTGCTTTTTTTCTCGTCTGTTCTTATTCGCTTTCTTCTTTTCTGTCGTCTTTCTTCTCTTTCCTCTCTGTTGTCTTTCTTATTCTTCTCTGACGTCTTTCTTCTTTTTCTTCTTGTCTGTCATCTTTCTTCTTCTCCCCCTCTTTCTTCTTCTTCTTCTTCTTCTTCTTCTTCTTCTTCTTCTTCTTCTTCTTCTTCTCTATCGTCTTTCTTCTACCTCTTCTTGTCTGTTGCCTCCTTCTTCTTATTCTCGTCTGTTCTTCTCCTCTTTCTTCTTCTCTGTCGTCTTTCTTCTTCTCCTCCTCCTCTGTCGTCGTCATCGTCTTTCTTCTTCTCTTTCTCCTCTGTCGTTTTTCAATTATCAGTATTAGCTGCATCGAAAAGTTGAAATTTGACAATTAATCTTTATCTGTCGGTGACAAAAATAATATAAGGGAAAAAACTGCCACACCATTTTCTTTAATTTATTTGCGCGTGAGAGACATTTAAATAAAGCGATTTGATAAATGATTCAATGAATCTAATTTCTGGTTTCGACTCTAATGTCATGTTATTTACAAATATTTTTTTTTAATTTATAAAATAAAAACAATTCAAAGTAGTTTTCTTTCAATTTCCAGGGAGCAAATAATCACTGTACGCATCAATCTAAACAAGCATTTTCTTTTCCACGTTTGTTTCGTATGCTCCAAGGTATTCTAAGCGGATGGACATTGTGCTCTACCAATCTACTGAGTGATGAGGAATAGCCAATCTTCAAACTGGACATTCAAAATGCATTTCTTTTAAATAGATGCAAATACCGATCACTAGAAGATGTCCAATACAGTTGATGCGAAACTAGTGAGTGTTTGAAAATAGTATAGGATACAAGAGAGAGATGTACCGTAGAAATAGAAATATATGTATATAGATATTTAATAAACTAAGCTTAGCCTGGCAAATGCCATTCAGAAGATAGTAAAGAAAAGCTAGAACAAAAGAAGATAAAATGCATGGTTCTTAGCAAAAGGCAAAGCCCAACATACAAATTACAAACTAGAGATACCAAAATCAAACAAGTACAACAATTTACATGTCTGGGGCGGGTTTTAACAGGGGACGGAAAGTGCACTGAAATAACGAAATATGCCTTCCAAAATCTAAACAAAGTATTAAAAACAAGAAAATGTCGTTAGAAACGAAGAAAAAAGTACTGAATTGTTATATAATATCTGTTCTATATGGCAGTAAATGCTGGACAATCTCGCATAAGGGGCTCGAGGCAACAAGAAATGTCGTTCATCAAAGTATGGTGAGAATACCATGGACGGAAAATTTGAGAAATGACAACGTTTTAGAGAAAATAGAAATAAAAAGGAAAATTCTGCTTCACATCAGGGAGAGACAGCTTAAATTTTTAGGGTACATAAAAGGGCTTCAAAAATTTGATTCTCGGAAGACCGATAGAAGGCAAGAGGGACAAAGGGAAAATGCAAAGTTAAAAATTATCTGAAATTTCGCCTTTAACATTAGCATCTTTAGCATTGTTGCACTTCTTTCTGCTCGTGTGTTTATAGTTAGTGTTATTGTGGTCAAGTGATCGAAGTTTGAGTTCTGATCGCATCAGTTTTCTTTGCTGTTGCTACAGTGTAAACCTGAGCACAATAGCAGTACACTGTCAGTGTATTGTGTTAAAAGCCTCGGGTGAATTTCAGTCGCTGACACACCTTCCGACCAGAGAAATCGGATCACTGTTCTTTGATACTGCTTGGTGCACACTCCTAGCAGAGCGGTTAGATCTACACTTAAAGATATGTTATGGTGAAAGTGCGTTTAACTTTTGATTCACCATTTGTACATAGCGACCTCGAGTAAATGGATGGCAGAACAAGGTTCATTACAGATACCAAAAAGACAAATTTTATCAAGGAAATTGTGGAGAGAAATGATCGCCAACGTCTTGAAGGGAGGCAGCATAGAAGATTATGCTCGTGCACTTTTGAAATTTGTATTGGACATTGTTAATTTTAATTTAGGTTCGGATAGTAACCACTGTTGTCTGGGGGAATAGTGCCTCTTTCAACCGCACAAGTAGACTACAACAATGGATCAATAAATCTGTTACCTGAGCATAATTTATTAGCTAAAATTTGATCTGAAATATTCACTGCATAATATCCAATCGATGCCATTAATGTCGTATTTACTAGAATAAGTGTCAGTCGCTTATTTATAGATTGGAACTTCAGAAGTAGGCGCTTATTGAAAAATCCAATCAAATTCGGTTTATCCTTTACATATTTATAGAATCAAAACAATACATTTTCAAAAAAAGCGACTAGCCCCGATAGAACTTTCGGCTCTACTATGTCGCTTCGTCTTTTTTCTGTATCGTGGGATGCGTCTGTTTAATGTTGGAGCTTATTTAAAATAATTCTTGATGTTGGGTGCTTATTCAAGGGAGACAATTCTTTTTGAAAAATTAATATTTATTGTTTTACAGCATGTATATATAAACATAAATAAAAATGTTGGTGTTAAGTTTTTCAATTTTGGAATTTACGAGACGCTCATAAATATTCATGCGGTTAACTGAGAAGTTTAGGTAAATTATGGAAGCTGTTAAGTGACATAATTTAATGTCTAATAAACGAAAATGCGTAAATGATGTGGTTGTTGAATTTTTTATGCAATTATTTTTTAAATTATTTTACCATGGGCTAAATTTACGTATTATATATTAAAAAACAAACAGATTATGAATTTAACCATGTTCTTTTAATTTTTTAACATTTTTATAGTCATATATGTTGACTTGGGAAAGAATTAATCCTTTCAGAAATGGAGATATTTTAAAATATTCCTGGCGTAGATTTATATTTTGATCAGATTCAGTTACAACACTCTCAAGTATTTTCCTTATGTATAAGTTACTTTCCCTTTTAATAAGTGTGGCATTCTTCAGATGAAAGTTATGATTGAATTTATTTCTATGTATAACTAATGTATTTGATAAAGTGTTGTGTATAACATCCTTTTTGTGTTCATAGATACGTTTTTTTTAAATTTCTGCAAGTTTCCCCAATATATCTTGAAGAGCAATCGTGACATTTTATTTTATATATACCTGCTTCAAAATTATTATTGTTGTGGGTATTTTTGATTCTGATCATATCCATAATAGTTTTGGGTATCGTTGTAATGATTTTGATATAACGAAGCTTGGGTAATTGTCCCTTTTATATATATTTTAGTTATATCTGAAATTTTACAAACACACACACATACTTATATATATATATGTATATATATATATATATATATGTGTGTGTGTGTGTGTGTGTGTGTGTGTGTGTGTTTGTGTGTGTGTGTGTATGTATCAGAGAGACAAAACATATTTTAATAGGGGAAGTGGGTGTAAAACATTGTCTTAGTCATTTTCTGAGTCAGCTAAGGAGCTTGCCTGTTTTCAAATTTAGCATAACGAAATCCTAGCTTTGTAAGTGGTCTTTGAAAAACTATTATGGAACTAGTTCAACTGGAGGGCAAGTACAGATTGAATGTAGGTAGATAGATAAATATGTATCGAACTCATTATTCAGTTATAATATCTAAGCGCAGGTATTCTCCCTCGCGGAACAAGAAACACACAGTTAAAAATCACAACGACAAGGCACAAAAAATTCACAAATGCCCATTCAGACGGGTCCACGGTATCTACAGACAAAGTGGGCAGACAAAAAATAAATACGTCCTCCACGGGATAGCCTTAGCTGGAATTATCACAAATATTCTACTCAATAAATAGTGTTGAAGGCTTCACCGATAAAATAATTGTGTAAATTACGTATACTTACATGAATCAATCAATTGAAAACGATATTTTCTACTGTACGAATACTTTTGTCCTTCCCATTATTCGCCTCTCAAATTTGTTGTATTCAACTAGTTGTTCTGAAAAGTAAGTTTTATATTCCTTTTTTTTTATTTTATTTATTTTTTGTTCTTATTAACATATAAACAACCTGGCATCATACGGGCATTAGATTCTAAGAAATGGATAAAAATATTCAAAATTGATGGTTGTAGGAATAATTTCGTTAAGTATGATTGAGAGAAATATTAAATAAAGGCTCTCTAAATTCGACCATGTCTCTCAAACCACCCCTCATTAGCCCCTCTCTTAAATTACAAAAACTTACACTACCCATAAAAAGTATGAATTTTCATTTCATTTCGTTTCGTTTCATCTTTTGGAAGTGCTATCTGATGATCCAGAGTCCTTTAAAAGGGCTGTGGTGAAATAAATTATTATAATGGAACCTTAAAGTGGTCTGTTTTCCTTTAAAATATATATATATATATATATATATATATATATATATATATATATATATATATAAAAGGCAGGATGTGTGTGTGTGTAACAAATGCACGGCCGCAATTTTCGACGGATTTGCACCAAAATTTACATGCACATGCTCCAAGTTAGCGGAAAGGCCAAGACTGACTTTGAATTTCCCAACTCCCATCGATAGTGTAAATAATCGATTTTTTCATGCTTCTACGGCAGTTTTCATGTAGTTTTCGACCATTTTCTACTGTCCAGATTGAGAGCCAATAGCTGACTGCCACGAATAGACAAGAATATTCTATTGGCTAGCGTGAGAGGCAACAGCTGACTGAAACGAATG
>OZ010574.1:35253442-35263442 GCA_963932145.1 Acanthosepion lycidas
AGATTCTTCAGGCTATTCTTCTCAATACGTGTCCCAGAAACTCAAGTTGACTCTTCCTTATATTAAGTATAAGACTCCTCCTTTTTTGTATCCTCTCCAGGACCTCATCGCTGCTGACACGGTCGGTCCATCATATCCTCAACATCCTTCTGTAGAACCACATCTCCATCGCCTCGAGTCTCTTCTTCATCTTTGAGGTGACCATCCAACATTCACTGCCGTAAAAGAGAACAGATACCACGTAACAGCTCAGTACTCTTTTCCTTGTTACCAAAGAAATCCTCCAGTCTCGCAATCCTCTGCCCAGCTTTTGTATTGTGTCCTTGGCCATCCCAATACGTCTACGGATCTCAGTGTCGCACTTGCCGTCCTCTGTCAAGACGCTTCCCAGATATTTAAAATGACAGGACGGGAGCATACAAGTTGTGCGTAAATGAATGCCGCGAACCCGACTTGAATTCGAACTCTGCTCTACGATTTCTCATTGCGAACTGCTATCCATTACAGTGAGGGTAGCGGAAATTGGAATCTGCAAGCAAAATCCAACCTCTAGCTTAGTCTTTCGCATTAATGCCCTTGAATCATATCGTCTCCTCCCAGCTATGGGTTAAATAAAAGGGTAGAATTGTCTTTCTAGCTTTCGATGTCAGCCAGTCTATGAAAATGGCTACTTTGAATTTAAAATCATTGGGAAAGCAACAGAAAACTACTGCACTAGCTTTCTAAAGAAGGTTTAGCAATTAACAGATCAAGAAAATGGATATGTGGAGGGCCATAACAGCCTACGTATTTAGGAGACATAGTATAAAAAATAGTTGTACAATTACAAACGAATCGTATAACTGATTTTTCTAAATTATACTTCGCTTGAAAAGTGATAAAGATACACCACTTCACTTCTGTTAACCTAAAGTAAATGTGATTTTTGTTCGTCTGAATTTCTAAATTTTTGAATATTATTTACCTATTCATATTGGGACATTTGGTTGTTTATCTATCTATCTGAATGTCTTCAAGCTCACGCTCTTGAAGAAGTCTAATTCATCAGATCTTATAGACTGGCGCTACATAATCACAAAGGAATTTACCAAATAGCAAAAAAATACATCACGCAACATCAGCAATAACCAAAATGGATAGCACACGGAATATTAATATCATCTCTCTCTCTCTCCCTCCCTCTCTCTCTCTCTTTTTCTCTCTCTTTCTCTTTCTCTCTATCTCTCTTTCTTTCTCTCTTTCTCTTCCCCCCATATATCTCTCCCCCATATATATATCTCCCCCCATATATATATATATATATATATATATATATATATATCCCCCATCTCTCTCTCTCACTCTTTCTCTCTCTCTCTCTCTTTCTTTCTCTCTCTCTCTCTCTCTCTTCGTGTGTCTGTGTGTGTGTGTGTACATACGTGCGTATCTATCTATCGAGTGGTTCGAACGTTCGCTATCTGACCGTGGTCGATTTTTCAGTAAGGGGACTTTCTGATGTGATCCTTCCAGAGGAGGTACTTCGGAAAGCGCCCGAAAACCATAGCACTGGTTTATCTAAGCCTTGTAAGTGAAATTGGGTAAACGAAATTCTTGGCGCCGTCGATGGATGTGCTAGCACGAAGTCAAAAGTTTTCGTGGCCGAGGGTTTGAGTCTTGTTCAAATTGTTGATCACGCTAGATAATACGCTCTCTCCCAGAAACTGTAACTACGGTCTGCTCAGCATAGATGCAGTATGAATCACAGGTTGGCTCTGTGGATTTCGAACAAATTTATTATTTACCTATTCATATTGGGACTATTGTCCTCGTATTTTTTTATTTTTATCACAAAGTTTCGGATGTTGTGTCGTCCAGCCTTCCTCTCGATATGGGTAATAGACAGAGAATTCCGAACTGAACCCTTTATTAAATCTTTTCCCATTGAGAGCAAGTACACACTGCCCCGGCTGAGGGATTTTTTTATTAGGTTGATGTTTAGCGCTTCTACAGAAAACGTTACTCTTTCCTGTTAATTTACCAAACCACTTTCCCAAATATATGATTGTAAAATACTTGCTTATTTTTGTAAACTTATCCGTAAAATGCAGTTTTTCAAGCTAATTCAATATAATTAAAGAATTTTTATTGCCTCGAAGAGGTTTTGTTTAGATTTAATTAGAACGTATCTTAATTTTCTACCTACTTTGAGTGGCTTCAGAAAAACGATGCACAGTTCGATGATGAATATGGTCGGCCATGGTTTGTACGTTCGAGCCTTAAAAGTTGACAAAGGTCTACTGTAAGTCAAATAACTCTAAAAACATGTTGTCTTTCGGAAATAGTCTGAGCTAAGATTAAAGAAAACATTACAAGTTGGCTATCAGCAATCCAATAAACTATTACAAGTTGAGAATCCTTTATCCAAAATTCTTGGAAACGGAAATGCATCGGTTTTCAGATTTTTTTCAGATCTTGAAATTCAGGCTATTTAATTTGTATATACACCCTTGGGCAAATTAATTGAAACGAAACGAATAATTCCGTTATTATTTACACTTTTTCGTATATTTCGAATGAAACATGACCCATTTCACATGTTAGTACTTCGTATGTCGATTCCACGAAGTCGTTCCTTTCAGATTGACCACAGATTGTCGATTGGATTTAAATCAGGAGTGTTTCCGGGCTATTCCATAATACTTTGACTTGCTCATTGATAAGGCTTGCCCGTGTGTTCATGCAGCGTTACAATTTTCGTACGTTTCGTTGGTGTAACGTCAATCGCAGACAATGGCCGTAGGACAACTAATCGACACTCGAGACAATATTGTATGGCTGTGATGAAAATCTAATGCAATCACGTTTGACGCAATTTACTGCACACCATTGAAAATGAAATAATCTGAGGGGAAAATAGATGTCGATTACACCCTCTCACTCCAGTGGGTCTAAAACTGACCGTATGGTGAAAGAAAGGAAGCTAAAGCAGTTGTTTCAATTAATTTGCGCAATGGTGTAGCATCTATAAAATGGGACAGCTTGGGAAAGGAACCCAAGCATAAACACATACATTACATAACACAGCCTATACATATACCCAAAATGTAGTTACGACTGAAAATAGTTTTAGATAAAAATGAATGAATTTTGTGGGCATACAGGTACAGGTATTGACGCTAGTCATGTAATGCTCACACGGATTTGAAGCGGCGAAATTAAGATTCCACGTAAAAATAATGTTATTTACTCTCTGTACGTATACACAAAACATGATCAGTCTCTACCAATGATGTCGTGTTTTGATTAAAATCTTACAATACATACAGGTACCGTATTTGTATAAAATCCAAACATGGATTCTGATTACAGTTAAATGTAAAGAAAACTGAAAAAAGTCAACATTTTATATGTGACGTTGCAAAGCAATAATCATGCTACGAGTAGCCATGTTGCTTTCGTGAAATTTTCCATTTGTGACAAGTCGTGTCACAGCACCTGAATAATTTTCGGATTGTTTTGGTTTACAGATTTGAGAATTTCGGATAGATGATACTTAATCTGTACTTTGTTATAACTTTTATAATTTTTATGAAACCTTCTGACTCTTTGCTCCCCTCATGGTTACATTAAATACATGAAATTATATTTATTTTACACGTTTCATTAAAATTTCACTTTTCATTTAATTTCTCTTATTTTTTTTCTTCTTTAACCAATTGATTTATAGGTACTTTAAATACCGTATGAAGTGATTATCTGATGGGGCAAGAGCATTCTAAAATAATAATCAGTAACCCGGGAAAATCCGATATTATATAAAACCGGGTGATGCCGGATTAGTGATTGTATATTCAACACTTTTTAAAAAGCTCTGGCAAATCTGTGTTCTGTATTCTTAGCCGAAATGGGCAAAAGCTTTTAAAGTCACGTTTTTCTTGTTGAGGCGAAAATGTTATTCTACTTTGTGTGGTTGCTTCTTAAATGGATTTATTCAATTTCATTCACTGAACATAGTTAATTACTGCCCAGCCAGAAACTAAATATTTTTCTTCTTTCCTTTTTGAATATGAAAGCATACAGACTATAAATGGTGGAAAAAATTTTCGCTTAATAGTTTGATCTCCTAACCTAAGAACAAAAGAAGAGCAGAGGAGTAGAAATAGGTTCAGAGAAACATTTTGCCTACATAACTAGAATTAAATACACAGAACATGAAGAAACAAAAAACAAGTTATAGAGAATTGTAAATCTTCCATTTTTCTGTTTAGTAACTTTGTTAGCGAAAACTGAACGCTTTTCCGTTTTATTTTTCCAAAGAAAAGTGTTACACTGTTATTTGCCAGCAACACCGTCACTTTTACGCAGGTCTCATGAATATGCACCTAATTTTCACTTATCTCCAACATTTCTGAACCAAACTGTCAAAGCGAAAATGGCAAAAATCAACAGATCAAATTGACAATGCGACACGTTGAAAGATGGAGGTGAAAGGCTAGATATAGGTTTGTTATTGTTTGTTTGTTTGTTTTTGTATTTGTTTTTGTGCTAAGCAAAATTCCACTCAATTCTGCATTAGTAAGCTTCCATTGGTCGACAGGTTTTCAGGTGAATCTGCTTTCTTTGTTTCTTTTTTTTCGTGGCAAATCATTTTATTTCACCCCAAATTCTAAACATATATGTATGTAGGGGGTTACAGTTAGATATTTTCTTACAAACACGGAAATGACAGAAGCATTATGTGAATGAATAAATATGCATACTTGCAATATATAATTGCAACCATGTTTTGACACTGATAAATCCATATTATATATTCATTTTTTCACTAAATATTTATGCAGAATATCGAATGTATAGTCACTTTTCTCTTCTCTATCAATATATATATATATATATATATATATATATATATATATATATGTGTGTGTGTGTGTGTGTGTGTGAAAAGTGTGTGTATATAAATATAAATAAATATATATATATATGTGTATAATTATTTATATATTATATGCGCGGTACTTATTAGAAAGCGCTCAATATCAGAGATAGAGGTAACATATATGGTTGGATAGATGTGAGCTTGTGACCCTGGGTTTCACGCTTTAGCGATCGTCAGACAAACTGATTAATTTAAAAAAATTTTTTTTTTAAATTCACCGGAAAAAAATGACATGTATACATGCACGAGACATTCACGAGACATTTCCGCCACACTTCCAATCTTTAAATTTCAACATACAAATGCGTATGTATAGACACAACACCACCCGTATACATACATATGTCATATCCGAAACTTCCCACATATGTTTATATATGTATGAGTCCCGACGGACGACCAAGTATGTATATGTGTCTGCATACATCGATGTTTGCGTCAGTACGATGAAAAAACGACGAAGTTTCCCCCACCACTTCCACAATAACACCAATACACGCAATCTACATAAAAACCAAAATTTTTAAAAATTAATCAATTTGTCTGACGATCGCTAAAGCGTGAAACCCAGGGTCACAAGCTCACATCTATCCAACCATATATATATATATATATATATATATATATATATATATATATATATATATATAGTATTAAATACCAGAATTGCTGGTTCTTTTTTCCGGGTGGGAAAGCTTTTAGGGCAAGGAGATTTTGTAAGTTCTCGATATCAAAAGTTAGGATAGAGCGTCAATAGAATTAATTTGGAGAAGTTTATCACTTAGCTGAGTGGTGTTGGTTCAGTCATGCCTACTACGTAGTTTCGTGAGCACATCAATATAACATGTTCACTCTTCAGTGCTTGTTGTCTTCTCTGATGCTATTTCTCAATTCTGTGTTCATGTGTTGTTTGGTGGAATTTGATATCGTTTTATAGGTGTGTGGTTTTTCACTTTATGGTAAGATTTTGTTATTACTAATGTTTTATAGGGTTTTGGTGTTTGTTTGCTTTTTAATTGTGGTGATCTCTTTTTGACCGTATTTTTCTTAATCGATTTATGTGAGATTAATTGTTTTTACTATATTGGGTTGAACTACTTTATTGTATTAATGGGTATGTTCCACTTCACGTCAGTTGAAAATGTGAGGCCAAGAAGGCTAACTGTGTTGCTCTCCATGAGTCTAGCATCAGCCATGCTGATGGTGGGAAGGAAAGTTTCTCTATGGTGGTTAAATCAGAGCAGTTTTGTTTTGGAGACATTAAAATTTACGAGCCATTTCCTACCCCAGTTAACCACTGATTGGAGATCCTTTTCAAGAGCAGCGGTCAGGTTAACTTTGTCAGATCTGACGGATTTTCTATTGAGACAGCAGTAAATAGTAGTGTCATCTGCATAAATGCCTACTAAGGAACTGATGACATCGGAAAGATCATTGATGAAGATCAGAAACAGCGTAGGACCTAGGATAGTGCCTTTTGTGACACCCGCGTTCGTGTAAAACGTTTAGAACGACCTTCATTACAAGATTTAATAGGAATAATTAAACAATCATCCTTTAATACCGCAGCCCTGAAGCTTACGTAGAAGACCAGCATGTCAAACCCTGTCAAACGCCTTTGAGATATCTAAAGCCACAGATCGAGCTTCGCCGTTATTATCTTGATATATATATTCAGTGATATCCGTTAGCACATCAGCGATAGATCTGGCAAAACGGAAGCCATGTTGTTTGTCAGGGAGTAAGTCGTGAGAGGTAAGATGCTTAACCACTTCAGCATTGATTAAAGCCCCGAACACTTTGCCAAAAATCGGTAGGAGATTAATAGGGGTCAGAAGGTTCTCCAGAGTTCTTAAAAACAGGATCTAGAAAGGTGGACTTCCAACAAGCTGGAAAACGGGAAGCAGCGCAGAATCAGTTGTAGCGTTTGGAGAGATCTGGAGCCAGCTCGGGAGCATATTTCTTTAGGATAATGGTTGGGATCCTGTCATCTTCACTTGCCATATGCGACTCTAATTTAGAAATCATGTGCGAGACCAGTGATTTGGTTATGCGCATATCACACGGTAGAGGCTCTGTTCTAGAGAGGTAATCAGGTGTGAGTACTCCAAATTAGTCGAGTGTTGAGGTAAAAGAGAATTTCCGAGCAAAGCATTAAACCTTATCTGTTCTAGACGTCAGGAATTCGAATTGATTGAACAGAAGATGGATTGAGGATTTGCTGTTGCTCAGCACATTCTTGCAGGGCCGTCAATAATCTCTAGAACTGAAACTGCAAGATGCTATACATTGTTTCATTCTATCAGCAAACAGTTACTTCGCTTTATTGAGGACACGCTTGCACGATCAGAGACAAAAAGACGTATGTTGCATCCAGACGTTTCACTCTGGTACAGCCGGAAGAAGTGATTCCTGTGGGCTATAGCAGCCGAGCATGAAGGTGAGAACCAAGGAGATGATTGTGATTTAACCTGGTCTTATCTTTGCGAGAAAGAAAGCATCGGGAGACCTGCGACTCACATTTTTAACAGGATGATTAAAAACTTAATTCCAAGGGATGTCACGAAGGAAAGTACGGAACGAGACCCAATCTGCAATCAGAAAGATATTGGGTTGGGAGGAATTTCTTGGCTGGTGGAGGAGCGGAAGGAGATGCTTACAGACACAACTGCATGATCAGAGTTTCCAAGAGGGCGAAGCTGCGCAGTAAGACAAGAGTCAGGGATGGATTTAAAAAAAGAGATCGAGAAGGGAAGCGTTTCTATCAGGGTTACTGGAGAAACGTGTCGTCAAGTCTGAGAGTTTGAGTAATTGAGAAGTTAAGGTTTTGGACGACAGTGCTGTCAGTGAGAGATGGTTTAAGACACCTGGTATGGTGAGCATTCAAGTCATCGAACAAAAACAAACGGGTGTAGATAGATGACTACTTTATATTATATATAATTTAAATGAAAATAGACTACTTTAAGGTTCCATGTAATAAATTATTTCACCACATTCCATTTAAAAGGACTGCGGATCATCAGACTTTACTTCCAAACAAAAAATGAAAAGAAAATTTACACATTTTTGATGGGCCGTACTAAATATATGTAAATTAACGAAGTGAGGAAGTGAGGGGGGAGAGAGAAGACATTATAATCTTTATGAACCCCCAAAATAACACTTTCAAAGTAAAGCAAAATAACACGGTCTGTTTCTAGTTTTTTTTTACAATGAAAATTAGTGACATCTTCTCTTCTCTCTTAATTTCCTTCTCGCTTTTTTTCTCTATAAGTTTTTTTCTTCGCTACCCCTTCGTTTTCAATATATAACTTCCGTTAAGTTAACCGTTTAAATGTGTCAATATCTGCTTATTCTCTCATGTCTTCTCTCTCTCTCTGCCACGCCCCCTCACTTCCTCACTTCGTTAATTTACATATGTTTAAAATGTGTAAATTTTCTTTTTTGTTTTTTGTTGTTTTTTTTTTGTTTTTTTTACTCGTCCAAATCCATCCTTCAAATCTATAAATCAACCGTTCGCCCTTGCATGGAATACTGCTGCCATATATGGTCTGGACCCTCACCCGCTGTTCGTCTTAAGGTCCTCGACAAAATCCAGAGACGGATATGCAATGTGATTGGCCCTGATCTGGCATCTCGTCTACAGTCGCTCTCTCACAGACGTGCCGTCACCTCCCTCTGTCTTTTCTACAAATACTTTCACGGTAACTGCTCAGACGAGCTACTTTCGCTGGTTCCCAAAACTGCATGAATGTAAACGTGCTACTAGGTTGACATCTCGGTCCCACCCTTTCACTGTCGAAACGGTTAAATGTAGCCGTCTCTTCTACTCCAATATGTTCATGTATCGCACTTTACGTGTGTGGAACTCCCTTCCTCTTACTTGCTTCCCTGATAGCTTTAATCCTCAGTTATTCAAATGCAATGTCAATCAACATCTCCAGATGCCTTGAACCCTTCCTCCTCCTTTCTTTTCATCTTTTCCTCTATCACGCCTCTTTACTCTTCCTCCGACTCTCTGTAACCCGTTGTGTGCTAGTGACACTCACGCCTCGCTTGGAATGAAATGCTTAAAAAATTTCAGTTGCTGTTACATATGCCAATCTTATACATCTTAGCACTGTACTTTTACGACTTCAGATAGTTATCTCTTTCTACATTTATATTCATGTCACGCAAAATTCTAAATTTTCTACTGGGTCCTTGTTAAACGCCTTCAATTGAAAATCATTCCTTCTTTAATTTGTTGTTGACAAAACTAACTTGTCAGCCAAGATTCCTGATAAACTGCTGAGCGCTTTACATATTCTGTCTCCTCTTGAAGCTCACCTTTTCCATGTCGACAAAATTCCTGTCATGTAAAATCTCTTGACTCATTTTTCTTTTAGTTCACAATAATTTTTCGAACTGACGAATTCGTTACACCTGTAAAAGTGCATCAATATCTGTTTTCCAATATATTTTAGTGAATGATTTTAATCTTTCTTACTGACACATTTTCCGTTCCGAAAAGAATCTCCATGCTAATAACGATTTTATTGATGTATATTTTATATATATGACCGATTCCATCAATAAACCACTTATTAGTCAGAATCTCTGAACGCTTTAATAAGGATTTTATTATTTTCATTTTCTTCCCCACTATTAATAAAATTTAAATGTAACGCTAATCGCTACATTCTATTGTACTTTCGCCTCACTAAAGTTTTCTATTTTACTTCCACACCTGTAACCCCTTGCGTCCTTGTGGTACTATCGCCTTTGAAATTATATATATATACATATATATATATATATATATATATATATATATATATATGTGTGTGTGTGTGTGTCATCCAGAAACAGGCTGTTTCGCTGTATCACAGCTCATCAGTGTGACTAAACATCCGATTGTCACATTTAAATGAACTCTCAGAATATTGTACACTGTTTTTCATTACGATAATGAATAACAACGCACAATTTTGTATAAATACTTGTACCCCTGAACAACATATAGTTTTGTATTATTTTCACCCGTGAAGATGATCTTGAAAGAAGATCGAAAGTACTTGTAAATGAAAATAAAAGAAA
>OZ010574.1:35268442-35270942 GCA_963932145.1 Acanthosepion lycidas
ATCATCCAGTGGCAGTGAATAATCCAATTAAGTTTTTGAACTAATTAGATCCATTTAGACTGCCACTTCACAAATTAGATCACAAAGTTGGTGCTTCAATAATGTTATTAAAAAAAAGTCTAAGTACACCAGTTGTGTGCCATTCGTGACACACGCCTAGGCGATCATGTATCTTTTGATACATGTCTAGCAAGGCAGTTTTTCCCGCAGTAGGTTGCCATTTCTTTCTGCGGTTGACCAGTTGTCATTCAAGGCTACAGAACCCCGTCTGTCCTGCTATTTATCCATAGCTGGGAGGAGAAGAAGAGGATTCATACCTTTCCCAAGGGTATTAGCACATAAGTGAAGTTAATAGATCTGACTGGAATTCGAACTCGGCTCACCGATTCGAGTAATGGATAGCGGCTCGGATTGAGGAACCTCCAACACCCTTTAATGGAACCAGACTTGGAGTTAAGAAAATGAGGTCACACCTTATTGAACCAACGATTCTGCCAGGATGTGGTAAATGCAAAAATGTTTTCATCCCAGAACAACTGATGTAACAATTCCTTTCAGGAGACTGCATTTTTCAGTGAAAGTAAGCTTTGCTATGTCCATAAATAAATCCCAAGGACAGATCCTTCTCAGTTGCTAGAATAAACCTCGAAGAAGTTCGCTTTTTCCATGGACATCTTTACGTGGCATGTTCAAGAGTTAGAAGCAAAACTAATCTGTTTTTCCAATCCAACAGCAAAAATTATTTCATGAAGATGCTTCAATGATCATTCTCAAACTTGTTCTGTTCTCATATTAGAATCATTTTAGAAAATTAAATTTGAATTGCTATGTTTACATATTTTAATAAATTCGAATAATTCTAGAGAATAATTAAAAATTTTATTTGAATTGTTATATTTTCATGTTTTTGATTTCTTTGATTATTCTCTGCTTATAGAATACTGAATTTGAATTTTTGTGTTTACATCTTAGGATAAGAATAGTTTTTGTTTCTTTAAGATGATTAGGATATTCTACCTAAACTGTTATGCTTTTATGCGTGCTATCTGTTAATAGAGAAGTTTATAAAATGCTTACATTTTTATGTAATCGGTTCTTTCATCCCTGACAACGTCGGGTACTTCTGCTGGTCGGAAAACTTCTAACTACAAGAAAACTTCGTTCTTAACTTCACATATGAACTTAACAATAAAAATAAAATACCTTTTCTTTATGTATTGATAATTACTAATAAAAATAATACATTTATTACTCCCCATATAAAATAAACAAATAGCATAAACACGTGCATTCTAAACTATAAAAGTGAATGCCCTGATTATTACAAAATACTATTATACAAAATTTAATAAACAGTGCAAAAGGTAACTCTTCCGCGAAAAAGATTTTCTACCCTGAATTAAAAATATTAAACAAACTCTCATTAATAATGACTTTTCTAATTACATCGTTGATGAACTAATTAAACGAGCCATTAAAAATATTAATATAAATAAAAAGACCATAATACTTTCTCAAATAACCCTAAATATATCAATCTAAAATATCACAATCAAATACACTCTATCTATAAACAAGGTGGAAAAATAAAATAAAAAATCGCATAATTACTAATATATCTCCCACCGATTCCAGTAAAAAATAAAACTAATTATATATTATACTAAATTTAACACAACCAACTTAATTATCCTCAATAAATCTTCGCTGTCAACTAATGTTTTGGTAAAGACCAACAATTTATATCAGTTTAAATGTCATTTGGGTGATTGTATCTCCGACAAGAAAGAAAATACATATTTTGGTTAGACGACCACAACATTATCAAGGCGTGTTACATGTTATTTGTTGGATATAAGTTCTATTCCACAACATCTAAAAAAAAAAAGCATTCTTGCCCACCTTCGCAATATGGGAAATACTTGTTGACAACACCAATTTACTATACCAAGAAAATAATAAACACAAACTTCAAAATTCTCGAGGTTCTCTATATCAAAAGCAACCAACCAAGACTCCATAAATTTTATTACGACTGTAGAAACAACCTGTTGAGAAGCATTTAACAAATATTTAATGCCATTTTGCATTTTCACCAATTTTTATCATATATATATATATATATATATATATATATATATATGAATAAAAATATACGGAAAAAACAAACAAAAATCCAAATATGCAATTATGCTGTTTTAATGTTAATATAATGTCAACGTCGGACGTTTCGGTCTAATATGGTCTAATGTTAATTATGTTTTATGAATATGTCCTGAAGATGGTCTATTAGACCGAAACGCCCGACGTTGATATTATATTAACATTAAAACAGCATAATTGCATATTAGGATTTTTGCTTGCTTTTTCCGTATATTTTTCTTCATACTGTCGGATCTATATCCATATATTTGCTTACATATATATATATATATATATATATATATATATATATATATATATATATATATATATATATATATATATATATGTATATATA